>JAECWJ010000690.1:2880000-3305000 GCA_018150375.1 Drosophila sturtevanti
AGCTGAAAATTAAAGAAGACAATAAATTATTTATTAAAATTTCTTCAAGTAAATATGTTAAGTAATAATCACTGACCTGTTCATAATGACTGTAGGTAATGCACTTTGTAGCATTTAGCAGCAGCAAAACAGAATCCAAATCTTTATTCAAAAATTCGTCTACATCCTTGGCAGAGGAATCCGAACACAGGCGTTGATATTTGTGTTTATCTAGTCTAGAGAAAATGTCTAAAAATAAGTAATCAAACAATTAGTGTCATTTGTTTTGTATTATAATATATAATATACTACCATTAGTTAATTGGAGCCATAGATAGGTCTCTGGACAAAGCAAATACGAGGCCGATAGCTTCCCCTTATAACGCATTTTTGGACAGGAGTGTATGTAAAAACCCATGTAATAACAATTTAATTCTGGCACTTGGGCAGCAATTTTTTGCACTAAATCAATTTCCCTGAAAATTGAAATAAAATATAAAGAAATAAATTAGCTTGTAAATACTTATAGGAAAACATATTTCCTATAATTAAATATTCAAAATCATACAACTTACCTCAATGAGCCATATGTTCCAAGCGAAAGAAAGCTATAATCCGGATCATAAAAGAAATAAACCGAACTAATTGAGCTAGGTAATATATCAATTACGCCGACTGCAATTAGTTTATCATCTAGCCAATATTGTTGATGAAATGATCCATAGCCTTGATCTGGTCCATCCGAGGGTTTTTGGTGCTGCAATACAAAATAGATACCATCTACTATTTAAGTATACACTAACTAACACTTATCAGATTTTAAGTCAAGTTTATAAATCAAATCTTTCTATTGAGCAACCTTTATGGGTGAGACTTGTAGATGGTCCTGATAGCTTTTACAACTCCTGGGTGGATCTTTGTGTATGGTTATCTGATACTTCCTGTACAATTCATAGCTCACAGATAAAGTATGCATAAACTCTTCGCTATGAACGTTGACCAAACGCAACTGTAAAATGTTAAAAGAAAAATGGCATAGAAATAAATTAAAAATCATTAGATTATCTTGATGTGACCATAATAGCTAATGTGAGATGTGCAGAGGATTGTCATTATAACTGGCTATTTGATACTTGTTGTCTGTGTCATTGTGTCGGAAAAATCGACCATAAATATCTGCAATATCGTACACATTACACATTCATGCAAATATTCTCATCAAACGTCAAACGAATACTGACAAAAGACTAGTAATTAAATTTCATTAATATGTGTATGCACAAATGTCTAGCATTAAAAAAACAAAATGTTTTAAAAATAAATAAGCCAATAGTATTCCATATGCAGTCCTCTTTTGCATTGTCCATCGCTGTTAGTGTAAATTTTGTATAACAGTTTTAGAAATTGACTTTTTTAGACATCAATCTATCAAAATATAACTTAAAATTCGCTGTCTATGACAGTATATACAACCTAAATGTTCCCTTTGCTAAGTTTTTCAAAATTATTATAACTATTTCTTTAAATGGCGTAAATGAAACCGGAAACATAAATTAGTAAAATAATTCTACATATTAACCGAAATAAAAATCTTTTAAGATTATTTGCTGTAAAAAGTTTTCTTCAAAATTCTCAATTGTTCCAAAGTTATTAAAGAAAACTTAACAGCCCGACAAGGAAAAAAAACAGCTGCGCGCAACCGTTATCTTCGAAATACGTTTTTGTAAAATCTGATGAAATAAATCTTTGAATAATTTTAAAAATTTTAACCTAAGAACAATTTGTAATGAAAAATAAGTTATTAAATTTAAAAAATTTCATCTCAACAAACTTGACAAATCCAAGTCAAAAAACATAGTTTTTTCATTTCACAAGTCGGTCAACATCAGCTGACAGCAGAAAACGGACGCTCAACACTAAAAATAGGCTTAAAAAATGGCAGTGATTCATAATAATCACGCCATTAGTATAAGAATGCTTTTGAATACAAATAACTTTTGAACTCCTATTATAAATTTTTTATTTTTTTTACGATAACGAGACTTTGTATTTATTTCAAGATGTTTTTGGTTCTGCTGATAAGATACAAATTTGTATACATTTAAAAACATATACATTTACACCATGTAATCTCGAAATACTATTGAAGAAGCGTAATTGTAGGGAAAATGATACAACAACATCAATAAAGTAACTAAGTGATAAAATTTTGTAATCCAATCTATTAACTGCTTACCGTTAGTTTATGCTTATCCGTTTCACCAGCTGAGTCCAAAAAGTCGCGTAAACTTTTCTCCTGTGTACGAGGTTTTGGTTGTTTCTCTTGTGCAAGATTGATTCCCAGTTTGGCCTGTCGCCTCTCCAGTCGCATTTGTTTGGCCTTCTTGCGAGGATTCGATGCAAGGGGACCAGCTTCAAATAATTGTAAAAAGTTGTAAAACAGGGAAAAGATAATAATGGGGTATCAAAACTCACATTGATTGGATGCCGTTGATGACGATCCTGATTGTGTTGGCTCTGGCTTGCTTGTGGCTTGTAAAGGACATGTCTCCTGGGACTGCTTAACTGGGGCCATTGAGACCACATGCTCCACATCTATGACAGTTGGCTTTCTATCGGGCAACTCAGGCTGCACTTCACTCATATTTATATTGCTTTCATTATCCCCGTTGTTACTCGTCTCCAGAGTCTCACCATCTTCCTGATCCTTTGTCTCTCTCTTGCCATCGCGCAGAAATTTGGCCACGCGACGCAGTATACGCTTATTGGATTTGCTAAGTTTGAATTCCAAGGCATTGCACTTGATAGTGTAGCAGGGACAACAGGTTACCTCATTTTCCGTCTTGTAGCAGTAGTTTCCGCATCGGCGCCACCCGCGATCCATAAGATTTTGATAATCTTTACAACTTAGGAAATAAGCATGCATACCTGTATGACGCACAGGATGGGTATATATGTATGAAAATATTTACATATATATACATACGTACATATTGTACGCTGACCTGGATAAGTCAATTTCAAAATCTTGTTCTTACCATATGTTTTGCTGCAGTTTGTACCAGTGCAATAGCCGCACTTGCCAGTTACCTTGCCAAAGTACTCCACAATGCTGTTCGCCATAATTGATTTTGTAATATTTTATGATATTCTTATAAATTAGTTTCCACCCATACTATTCGCACTTAACAAATCAAATAATATACAATAAAAATCCAATACTACTTGAACCAGATTTATTGCGAAATTCTGCCACTATATAAGACGGCTTATTAACATTTAGTACGACAGTTAACAGTCGCTAATAACAGAATGATTAGATTCCCTGGTAGAACTATCGATATGAATACAGTTTAATCGATAACTTTCTGTACTACAAGGCGGCGATTTCTGGTCACACTAGTTACGGTCTACTATGGCTTAACAAATCGACAATAGCAAAGGTTATTATGTTTTGATTTATTAAGTAATTTATTTAAATGCCTAAGATAAACTTGCACTAGTTTGACACACTTTGGCAAGTATAAATGGAAGCTGCATCTCCAGACAAGCAGGATACATTTTTTGGTAAGTGGATTTCGGTTGGGATTAAAAGTTATTGCATTCTACTGCGTAGTGCAAAGTGAAAGTTTATTGTATATTAATTACATTCAAGTGAATGCAGATGTATATACATATGTATATGTACATATATATTGCAATTAAAACGTACGTATAGTTAAATAATTACTTATACCATTTACTTACTAGCTTAAAAGTTTTCGACCGTTGACGTTGAACAAAAAGTTCAGTGTACTTTGGAGCTTTCCAATTGTAATTTATTTAATACATGTTAAAATATTAACAAAACAATTTTGAACACATTGTATGTACAGGTTTATGATCTTAATAAAAGTGTTTTAACTGTCATTTGTAAATAAACTTAGTTTAAATATGTGCATATATATATGTATATATGAATATTTTAGTATGTACATACATATGTATGTATGTACATATATACATCCATACATAGGTATATATTTTCAAAAGATCTGTTTTGTTTATAGCTAAACTTCTTGGAATTCCTAGAAATACAACGTTTGCATATTGTCAAATTCAAAAATCTAAATAGATGGTGTCACTACAAAGTGAATTAATTTAAATCAATGATACTCATTTGGTAGTATTAAAAAATATATATACTAATAACCTTATTATAAAATTTATTTGTTGTCGCGCTTGTTAATTACTTTGTCAGTAACACGATCATAATGGCAATTAAAAGTCATTTAAAAGTTCATTATTTCGAAATTAGGAATATTTATTAATACATTATGTACACATACATATATTAATTGTAGTACATACATATGTATGTATGTATATTAGTATCGAATATTAATTTTGGTACACATATGTATGTATGTATGTATGCACATATGTATACATATACATATGTATATGTATAATATAAATTTATAATAGGGATAAATAATCTTGATAAGACATTTGTTTAGATTGGCGTAAATTTTTCATGGCTTCTTTTCAAGAATCGCTTGAAAATTCTCAATAATCTAATTTTTTTGGGTTTATACGATTAGTATTCGAATCTTGCTAACAACATAAGTAATATTTTAACAACACTTAATCCGAAAAATATAAAAGAAATGACATAATGCTTTTTGAGTCTCAAGATTAGACTATATCAACTTACGTGATGGAATCAATTAAACTAAATTTTAAAATCTGATCCCGCAATAATCCAATTGCTTATTGCATGACTAAGCCGAAGAAATCGAATGTCGAATGAATAGTCGATGCTATATACATACATAATTTGTTAAAACGTTCTGTTGGTTTGGATAATGCATGCCCCATTTAATTTTATTTTATACTATTTGAAAAGAAGAATTGAGGTGAAAGATACCGCCTCCCCCCCTGGGTTAATCTGAGATTTGAGCCACTACAAACAAATAGATAGGTAGATGTCCTCAACATAAGATTACTCGGCTTGTTACGCTTAATTAATAGAGCTTCCACCCCATTTGACATAATTTTAGAAACATGATTGAGGCGCCATCGCCTGTCAATGAGGGCCATCCTCAGCACACCCAAAACATCCACCATCACCACCACCACCACTTTGATGACAATCTAAAACTGGCACACGGAGTGACCGAGAGCACAAATAATGTCAATGGCAAAGATGTCAGTTATATCTCTGCTGACCACATACCCGCCGAACTAAAACCAACGTATCGTAGCCTATTTGCCGCTTGCCTTGAACATGCCGCCTTCTTTGCCAAGGATCCAACTGAGTTTGGCCAACGCCTGCATGCCGCACACATTGCTTGGCAAGATTTCATCGTACTGGCCAATCGGTTGGTGCTCCAGATTGAAGAATTTGCCCATGAATACGATTTGGATGCAGATACGCCAGGTAATGGCTATCGGAGCTTTATCTATGTTACCAATGCCTGCATCTCACACGGCACAGGAATATGCAAACAACTTTTGGCCACTCGGAACACGCTCTTCTTCCGCAAGAAATTCTACGTGAAAGAGGTGGAGGCCTGTTCCCAGCTACTATCCTCCCTGTGCACCTGTCTGCAGTATCTATTGATATTGCATCAGTGGTCAGCCAATACGGGTGACCTATTCGCCTGCGGTCATCACACAGCCGAGCAATTATTTGAGCTGGGCGACACCATTAATCAGTATTGTTTTTATGGACGTTGTTTGGGTTTTCAGTATGGTGATTCCATACGCGGCGTTTTACGATTTCTAGGCATAAGCATGGCCAGCTATTCAGAGTCCTATTACTCCCAGGCGGACGATGGGAGCATTGTTAAGACAACACGTAGTCTTTGGACCAGCGGAAAATATTTAATGAATCCCGAATTGCGGGCACGTCGCATTGTTAACATTTCCCAAAATGCAAAAATTGATTTTTGTAAATCGTTTTGGTTTCTGGCCGAATCGGAATTGATGCACAAATTGCCAAGCATTGTGGGTTCATCAATTAAAGTGAATCGCCTTATTGAGTTGCCAGCGGAACCATTGCAGCTTCCAAATCGTATGAGCCCGGATGGAGAGGTCTTTGTGGATATACCCGTACCTAGTGCCCATTTGGGACCCGGTCTACCAATTTCTGTTCGCCTTTTAAGCGCTAAACGACGATCAGGAATGCTTGGCGAGGGTCGTTATAGGGGATGGCATAAACCGCTGCCTGCTAGTCGTTCCATACTATTCCATTGTCATGGCGGTGGCTTTGTAGCCCAATCTTCCAAATCTCATGAGCTCTATTTGCGCGACTGGGCTGTAGCCCTTGATTGTCCCATTCTGTCTGTGGATTATAGTCTAGCACCGGAGGCGCCATTTCCACGGGCTCTACAAGAGGTCTACTATGCCTACTGTTGGATGCTGAAAAATTCAGCAATTTTGGGCACTACAGCGGAACGAATTGTGTGTGCTGGCGATTCGGCTGGTGCTAATCTGTCAATTGGACTGGCCCTGAAATGCATTGAGCAGGGTGTACGTATACCAGATGGCTTGTTTTTGGCCTATTGCCCGACACTGGTAAGCTTTGTACCAAGTCCGGCCCGCTTACTTTGCCTAATGGATCCACTATTGCCATTCGGTTTCATGATGCGATGTCTTCGGGCCTATGCTGCCCCAGCCAAGGAGCAATTGCAACAAAATGCCAAGCATGTGGAGGACCTTGCTCAAATACGGAATGCCCAGAAGACACTCACAAACAGTATTGCCAGTGCCAACTCTAGCCGTCGCACATCCATTAGGAGTCCAATGGAATCCAATCTGGGAGATGATAAGGAAGGGGAAGACGAAAGTAGCGATACATTTGCAAGTGCCTCTGCCTCGTATCATAGCCAAACGGTGGAGCGAACTGATTTACCTAATACTGATGGTGATAACAGCTCCTGTGTCTCCTTTGAGGATGATTCGCAGCCCATTGTTCACTATCCCATTGAGATATCTGCCGAGGTGCCCAAGGAACCGACCTCTGCGGCTTATATTGATAATTTTCTTGACAAATATCTTATTGACACGGCTACTACGGAGGCCACGGAGGAGACATCTACAGCTCCACAATTGGCCAATGGCCATGTCAAGGCCAACTGCTCCGATGAGAACATTTTGGTGGAAACAGGACGTGACCTCATTGCCTTGGATACACTGCAGGGTCGTCTGCAGTTAGCGGTCAATAATATAACAAGCACATTAAGTCGCTGCACTCAATCATATGAGATCCATGGCGGACATTCTGGCCAGCAGGATGTGCGTAACATGGATGCCCTCATAGCACGTAGTCCTAGTGAGGAATTTGCCTTCGATGTGCCTAAAGATCCGTTCCTTTCACCCTATTGGGCCAGTGACGAATGGCTAGCACAGCTGCCAGAGACCAAAATACTCGTGAGTAAAAATTTAAATTCTTTTAATTATCAATTAATTAATGAAACTTTAATTACATTTTTCCCTTAACAACTGACAGACTCTCAATATGGATCCCTGCCTTGATGATTGTGTAATGTTTGCAAAGAAACTAAAACGTTTGGATCGTCAAGTTAGCTTGGAAATACTGGAGGGGCTACCTCATGGTTTTCTCAATTTTACAATGGTAATGGAATGATTTTATAGGGATATTATAAGAATATTCCATGTAAACAATCACTTTAATCAGTTTACTTTTTTTACAAATGAAAGTGAATTCCATTGTAGATTACTGGCACATCTACCATGGAATTCACTTCCTCGATTTTTATATATGCGTGGCTATATAACACAAAAAATTTTCGATTCTATCTATCTATCTAACAGATAATGTTCGGTTCTATTTAACTTTGATGTTTTATTTTGTCAGTTTAATATATTTTTGGGGAATACAAAAGGGCAACATAATTTTATTTCATATGACCATTGCCATATAAATAGTCCATAAACCAATTTCAAAACAAAAAATCTATTCCATGCTTACAAAACTTTTCGGCAAGACGCGAATATTGTTCTTAAATGTTTCATTATTTTACAAAATTTTTTATGTCTATCAATCGATGTCAATTTATTTGGTCTTTGGATCCATCAATGCCTTTTTTATACTTCTTTGTATTATTAAATATTTAAGTATATATAAGAAAGAACTATCACAATAACAAATAGATTTGATAACTAACATCTAATATATGATTTACATATGTATTTATATTCAACAGTTATCTAACGAAGCTATGGAAGGATCCAAGCATTGTATAAAATCATTGCAGGCGCTGCTCCAAGTGAATAATAAATGAGAACCAAAGCCACGACAGTAAGGATACCCCTTTGAATCCCAGTGCATGATGGCCATTTGTCCTTTAACGAATTAATGGCTGTTAATCGACGGTTTATATATACATAAATAAGAATAATATTAATGGCAACTAAGTGGTCACCACTTGACTTGAATCTCTCAAAAGAGAGAGATTTTATTGTTGATATAAATTTATATAAAGTTTGTTATATGCAGGAACAATTTGTTGTTCCCTGTGATGAGCACATTTCTTGCTTTATTATATATATATACATATATACATACATACAATTATATTTTTGTTTGCAATCTCACGCGTTTTTTATATACAGCCATTTACGTTTTTTATACAATATTTAAAAGTTATTAATGCAAAATGCATAGGCTAAGGCTTATATTGTAAGACAGGCCAATTATTGAGAAAAAACGAAAGTATTCGAATCGTGTAAACACATTCAATTTGATATTATATTCGAAATCCCAGGCACACACCCCCGACCCCCCACACCATAAGCTGTTTAATGCAAACCCAATTTTGTGCCTGATATTATATCCCCATTATGTATGAGTACTTATACACATAACTAATATTTATATAAATTGCAAAATATAACCGAATGTATTTGTATTTACATATTCTCGAATAGTATGTCCACATTTTCGACAACTATAGAGGCTAAAATGAAACGAATCCTTTTAAAACAATATTCTAGGGATTTTACTTTAGTGTTTTTTTATATTAACTCAGCTATATACACATTTATATTCCTAAGCGCATTTTACTGTTTTGTATGATTTGATTTATTGCTTCTAATGTACATATATATATATGGTTTTATTTATGCCAAACTTTCTTAACCAATTGTACTACTACCCAGTGTTATTTTTATTGTCAAAGAGAGAGAAAACTTGCCTTAGCAGTTAACCGATCTGTTGTCCGATCAGGAATAAGTTTCCAAAATTATGTATTTCTCATTCTTTAATATGGGAAAATAAAAAAATTAGAAAAATACCCTTGAAACCGAAAAGTAAATTTGAAAGGAAACTCCATTTTGATAAAACTTTTAATCAGATGATTTGATTATCTATGTATATTGTTTTTTATCACCTGAAACTAATGCTAGAATGTTTTATATAAAAAATTATGCAGAAAACAATTTAAAAATGCCATTCTTGCGTCTATATCCACACAGATAATGTTAAACTTTACCTTAGTTAGAGAGAGATTATTAGAATCCTCAAATATTGCAAGCCGATCTTAATTATTTTCAGTCTTGGTGTTAATATAAATGGTTAAGCCATAATACAATCAAATGAAAGGTCAAGACTTTTCTACTCAAGACATACGTAATCTCTTTCATTATATTCCATAATGGAATGAACAATTTAGGTGTCCATATGGGAGGTTAATTAACTTGAAATCAAAGGAATGATGCATACGAGTATACAAAATAAATTCACTTCGCTTTATTCGTTAGTCCTATTTTAGAAAACGGATATTGTTTATGATCACGTCAACTCCGAAAACTCTTCGTGATCTAAACTGAGATTCTGACTTCCCGCTTTTATTAACCGCAGATTAAGACCTCTCAAGTTGTGGATCGCTTTCCCGGTTACGAATTAAAAGAATAATACTGTAGACCATAACATACATATATAATAACATTTATATATAAAATCCCCATTCCAATTTAACAGAATAGTCCCTTTGACTACATAAAATTTGATTATTTTACTTTATTGAAAAAAATCAGCTGGAGTGTTAAATCTTAAGAGATAGTGTTTACATGATTATATATGTGGGAAGGGTATGATTCGATGACATAAATATGAATTACAAATTAGGTGTACAAAACGATTTAACCTTGACCTATGTCTCATTGTCTTCGATCTTGGGCGCCAAATAGTATCGAATATAGCCCAAATCTTTAATGGCATACTCAACCACTAGGGGAACATCTGCGCACATAGACAGCTGCACTTGAGTAGACAGCGGTGTAGCCTTAGTGAAGGCATTCAGGTAGCGACAGGCAAAGGTAAGAGTTACTGGCTCTTGCATATCAATTATGACAGCCTCTTCTTCCTTGTCCACAGAGCCAGTTTGTGCCAATTTAATATTGGCTGTGCCCACATCACCGACAGCAGTGAATTTGACACCCTCTTTGGTGCAGCAGATGACCACAGATTCGCTGAATTGGGCCAAGTCACGGCAGATACGAGCGAATTCCATTGATGGCATGCGAACTACACATGAATATTCCGTTTCCGGTATACCCAGGTGCTCCTGATCGAGATTCATCAATTTCATCTCGTAGTCCGAAACTTTTTCTTGGTTGGCGGATTCAAACATAATAGTGACAGTGTCAGCATTATCTTGGGCTTTCATAGTCACATTGTCTTCATTGTTTGCGCATTTCAGAATCTTGGCCATACTGCCTAGATTCATACCCATGGAAATATTACGATCACAGCGGAATTTGTCAAAACCATCGGAGCGCAGTGTCAATGACACCAATGACACATGAGAATTATCCATGGCCTGCAACTGTAAGATGCGTTATACAAATGTACACCAAATTGGTTAAAGGGGGAATTGCTTATAGTTAAGAGGATTTAAATTACCTGAATGCCTGAATCACTGCAATCAAAGGTGCCCTCAGTGAGCAGATCTTTGATGGCATCCAAAATCTTTTTGAGAATGGTGGCTTGACCCAAACGTGCCTCGAACATGATGATTTCGTTCCTGATTTATGTTGCTCCTTCAAAGGTTTTAAGACGTGTGACGATATCGTCCGGCAAATAAATTGTTGGCGCTGGAAATGCGCGGGACAGTGATGAGTGAAGCCACGATTAATTTCATATGATCGATTACAATCAGAGAGCTGCCAACTTGAGCCATCAAAAGCGTATATTTAGTATTTTTTAAAATTATATATTTTCATTTTAAAACTGCATTAAATTTCATTTTTTTTTTTTAGCGATTATTACGATTTAAGATACCAGTGGGCCGGGACGAATGCAAAATTTTATTAGATTTAGCCTTATGCACCATTTCTCGCAAATCGTTAATATCCAAACCTGTTACAAATAACGGAATTACTAAATGCTGTAAGGTATGACGATCACTATGACCCACCATGGACTGTCTGCAGATCACGGACACCAGCAGGATCCAGCTGCTGAAAATGGTGCTCCAAAGCAAAGTGCTGACGCATTACGGCCACACAAATTGCCGGTATAAGCGAAGATAGATTAAAATCCTTGTACGAGCGCCGACGCAACAGTTCAAGCACCAGCTGCAGGTGTCCGGCATAAGTGGCCAACGTTAGTGCATTTTGACCAAAATAATTCATAGCGTAGATATTAGCTCCGAAGTCAAGCAATGTACGTGCACACTCAAACCGTCCCAAATAACAAGCTTTCAAGAGAGCAGTGTTTCCATATTGGTCTACTTCTTCTACATTATACTCATGGGCTAATGAGCAAATGATGCGCAAAGACACCACATCATCCTGAGCTACACAATTGAGGGCTGTAAAAATTTAATTTTGCTTGAGATTAACTGTGCGTGTTTAAGATTTTATTAAAATTTTATCACCATTCATTTCAGTTCACAAAGCACCGTTACATCGGCTCTCGATTTTTCCAGTGTTACCTTTCTTGATCAAATACGAAATGGGAAATGGTCAGTCTGATCCAGGGCTGTTTAAGCCGTTTAAACATAGCAAGCATATCGATTGCTATAAAATCGATAGTTTTGTACCCAATTATAAATCGAGAAAATTGTTTCCTTTCTTTTTTACCCGTGGTGCGTGTTCGACACGTTGTTCGAGTACTGATTATATTGCATAAATTTAGCGGTGCAAATCATCAAAATGGTATGTAACCAAGCCTATTAAACTGCGATTCAACGAATTCATTGTAAAACCATCTATTAGTAAAATGCATTTACTTGAAAAGGCTTCAGCAGTTGTTCGGTGCTTCAACCTAACCTATAAAACACCTTGACCATCGCATGGTTTTTATAATGCATTTTTCGTACTATAACTACAAAATTGATTTGTTTATGTTTTTTTGCAGTCTCTCGTTATCCCCGAAAAATTCCAGCACATTCTTCGTATCATGAGTACGAACATTGATGGCAAGCTCAAGGTAGGCATTGCCATGACTGCCATCAAGGGTGTGGGTCGTCGTTACTCCAACATTGTGTTGAAGAAGGCCGATGTCGATTTGACCAAGCGTGCCGGTGAGTGCACCGAAGAGGAGGTAAGAAAAAACAAATGCCCTAGCTCAGAATGTATGCACCAATTTAATCTCTTCATATCTACTAAACAGGTTGACAAGGTGGTCACCATCATCTCGAACCCTCTGCAATACAAAGTGCCCAACTGGTTCCTCAACAGACAAAAAGACATTATTGATGGCAAATACTCGCAGCTGACATCCTCCAATTTGGATTCCAAGCTCCGTGATGATTTGGAACGCTTGAAGAAGATTCGTTCCCACCGCGGTCTGCGTCACTACTGGGGTCTGCGTGTCCGTGGTCAGCACACCAAGACTACTGGTCGTCGTGGTCGCACTGTCGGTGTATCCAAGAAGAAGTAAGCTGCAGCATTTGACGTCTTTACAAATGAATTTGCTGGATCTGTTACTTTTTTACTACAAACCAACATCAACAAAATAAATAAAAAAAAAATGAAAATTCCAAAAATCGTGACCCCAAACGCAGTAGTGAAAATTTGTGAAATCTAAAAATTATGCAATCTCGATTTGGGGTAAAAGGTGTAACAAAGAGAATAAATATGCCTGTAAATTTGGAATTAAACCGTTCTACCATTCGCTTTGTATGCCAGTGAACTTGTGCAACGGGACTTTCAGATATCAGATTACCGTAATTCTAATTTTAAAAGCTTAAGACTGTCTAGCCTTGCTTCGCATGCAATTTGTTGGAAATCATTTTTTAATTTATTTTAGCAAGCTGAATTACAAAAGAATCAGTCTCAATTTAATTCTGAAAAGCGACATGACCAACGCACCTCAAATGAATTGGAGGCACAAGTGTTATATTAAACAGCTATAATTTCCGAGATTTACGACTGATTGTAAGTGAAATTAATTTAGTGTTCCTTCGTTTGTAAGCAGTTAATTTTTTTGGTTAATAGTATTTTATATTCACTGAAATTTAGATTCGTTTAAATTTAGTCAAAAAAGTTATCGAAGCAGTTCATTGACAAATTTTTTCCATTAGTTTCGTTTTATATATCAATAAGTATTTAAGCAACTTTTTCCTTAGCTAGATTGATAAACTTTATAATTTTTGTTATTTTTCTGAGTTATATACGGATTAAACTAAGAATATCGTTTGGTGGTTTTTGAAAAGCCTTCGCTCATAATAATGTTGCTGATATAAATTTGGGAAAGATTGTGTTTAATTCGAACAGATTTATGTTTATGTTTCTACTTACATGACCTAGTTTATTGTTTTTGGTATGTATATAATTAGTAAAGATTTCGTAGCTTTGGATATAATGAAATACCAACTAGAAGTTTTCTTCTATTCGAAATTTTCAGAAAACTAGTCAAGTGTTGGGTTGTTTCTGTGATTAAAGTCACTTAGTTGATCTTTATCTTCTAGATTTTTGGAATACATACTACGAATTTATTTAATTACTGGTAACCGAAATTCTTAGTATGGGTTTCGTGTGTCCTAAAAGTATGCTACAAAATACTAACAAAGAAATAAAATAATGAAAACCGGTAAATTCAAAAATTTGCGATTCTTTGTTCACCACAGTTTAGTGCGAAAATTGAAGTCACTTTTTCACTAATCCTGTCGGCAGGTACTTATATTAATTATATAAAAGTAATTTATTAAGAGATTAATTACTCTATGATATTTTATTGCATAGTCAAATAGGAAAAATATGCTTCACTAAATAAATCCTTAATAATTTATGACTTGCTTTTTTATGAAAATTGATGAATCATAGTCGGGTACCTTATCTCAGTTAACAGTGATAGGAAAATTGACTTTAACGTTGCGGTAATCAAGCAATATGTGTATATGTACAAGCATATGTACATTTATTATTATCTAAAACCCAAAAAGGTTCCGGAAGTGAATATTAAAAATATAACATTGATTTTTTGAATGACCTGTTTATATTAATATAGTCATTCGATTTGGATATCTGGATAACTGAAATTTCAAGAACATATCAAGGAAATTAGACTGCAAGATTTTAACTCCATTGCAATAAATAAAGGCAATTTTTATTGGGGCTGTAAAAATTATTTAAGAATATACAAACAAACATATTTATGTATATTTTTCATTAGATCATCCACATATATAAACATACATATGTGTATGTATGTACATATGCACATACATATATCCATTTCATAGTTAAAAAGTCCAACCACGATTGTCAAACTCTTTTAGAAACTTAAAAATGAAACCAGACAGTGACAATTTGCCTTGTCATCATGATAGTTTTTTTTATAAATAAATCATTTTTTACTTCTTTTCTTTCTCCTTCTCTACATACTTTTATACCGTTTGCTTATAAGATGAGATGATATATTAAAGTCAGCTAATTCAGGAGATTTATATATATATGTACTAAGATGAACAGCTTTCCAGTAAAGGTGAATTAAATTAGGCGGTACTTCAATATATCTCAATCTTACAGAACTTAGTCATACAATATTATTTAGGTCAATTTTTACGTGTTAACTAAATAATATTTTTATACCAATCAGCAAAAATGTTCTTTTTGAATAAAATATTGTTCGGATATATTATAACCGAAAGAACCCGCGCTGGTTAGAGTATGTATGAGAATAACAACTCCATTCGTCATTATTGCCATAAATGTTTCCCTTTTTGTCAATTTAATAATTTTCTTTAGAATCAAAGTTGTAAAGATAAGAAATATGTAGAAATTTCGAACATAAAGTTCGTTATAAGCAGTTAAAGAGAATATTATAAATACAAATATCACATCAGATGAGGTATAATCGATACTGAAAGAAGGAAAAAAAGAAAAATTTATGGTTTAAGTTTTGCAAATGGGTATCTCGTGTTCGGTCTTCATATGTTTTGTTTTCTTCTTCGGGGTTCTTTTTTCAGCAGAACTTTCATTAATTATGCGCGGTTATACGAGAAGAAATAGCACTTTGAACTCCGAATGATAGACCAAAACTTTCCACAAATAGAAATTTGAACAAGTTTAATTAACGATTGATGGCTTCAATTGAAATGGGTTAAATATTTCTTTCCATAGACCGCCCCAACAATAAAATTCACGTTTTAACCTTTGTGGTCTACAAGCAATTTAAGCAATTTGCAGGTCTGACGACGCTTTTCAATTAGTGGACTTCGTACTTAAACGACGCAATGACCAAACCCAAAGAAGTTATGAAATAAAAATAGACAACAAAAAAAATATATGTACATACATATATACATACACACATATGTATGTACATTTATGTATGTACTATGTACATACATACATACATAGTATATATGTATACGAGGAGTGGAAGTACTTGCTGATAGCGTAAAAATTTGATTATCGAAGCAACTTTGACTGCCACCAAATCTTGATGAATATTTGATATTTAATGTTTCTGGTCATTTTTGTCATGGCTTCTGGTTTCAACCAATTTATTTTGTCCCAAAAACACTTGGACCCGATTTACACATGTTAGGTAGAACAAAACTAGTTACAAATTAAACTTAATCGTTATTTTTTTTTTAATGGTCAGCTGATTCATTACAATACAAATACAATACATAGTATACATATAAATAGTTCATTATTGTTCATTGCGTTTCTTGCGTCACAACATGCAAATATACAACATACATATAAATATTATATAACTATAAACTCTGATGCACATTAATTGTAAATAAATAGTGTAAGAGGTATTTAATATAGCCCTGTTAAGAACTGTATTGTCTAGAATTATCGGATAAACTCTGCACAAGTATTTAAAAACAAAATATAAAAGTATTCAATTAATTTAAATTTAAACAAATATCAAAATATCAAATGTTACATTAGAATTTCATTTTGCATTTTGGCTGATAATGCTAAATGAAATATTTTCCATGTAATATGTATATGTATGTATGTAAAACTAATCGAGTTGCAACTTAATTTAATTTAGAGTTTTTAAGACTACATTTATCAAACATTTGTGTATATTATTTGAACATTTTCATTGGTTTTAACAAATTTTGTTTATATTATAAATCAGATTCAGCTGGTTATATTTAGCTACGAGGTATGTAAGTGTGTTCGTTTCGTGTAAAAGTTCATATATGTTTGTTTGTTTGTTTCTTTGTATGTTTGTATGTATGTATGTATACATGCCACATGCATCTACTATGGCTTGTATATAGTTAACAATTAAAGTATTTGCAAAATGGAAGACTTTCTCAATGTGCTCGCAGGTATACAAATAGGTCACATTGTTGTTTATGCAATTTTAGGTACGACCAACAGATCTTACAATATACATATATATTTAATTTATCTAATATTTTAGTTTCTATCTGCTAAGTAACGTCACCAATAAATGTGCCCCTCTATATAATATTTTCATCTTATTTGTTTTATAAATAAATTTTTTGTAAACTTATGTATATACGATTGTTTATTTTTGAATTGTCCCCTCCCAATTCGGATGTGTAAGCTTGGTCAGAGTCTCATCTTGGGCAGCTTGTGTGCGTTGTTGGTCATTATGTCGCCAACGTCGCGACAATATGGGTGCAAATAGATCATAATCCAGATGCTTTTGATATTTATCCAAATAGATTTGAGAATTATCGGCCAATTTGAAATGTTGTAGAATTATGCTGACAAAGTAGCCAACACCCATTGTTACTAAAAAGCCAAGAACACAGTACCACATGTACGATAATCTATAAAGCCAAAAGTAGTGGGTCTCGGTTGTGGAATGATTTCCATCGGTGTTTATGCTGTGGGCTTCGGCTACCATTGTAACATTTGCACAGCCCGCTGTACTAAATGCCAATGGCTCCGGTTTTGGTTTTGGTCCACCGAAACCAATCCAAAAGGAAAATAGTAAGCCTATTGTGAATCCCAAGAGAACTCCACGTTGATTTGCACGTGTAGTGCAAACACCGAGGGTAAAGATAGCCAATAGCGGTCCACCCACCACACCAAATATGGTCAGTGAGGCTTGGAGTACGCCACCTAAAGAACCTGCTCCGAAGGCCAGACCAATGCAGAGTAGGCCAAAGATGAAGGCTATTATTTTGGTGGGCAATGTGGATTTGGAATCGATTAAGGTGCGTTTAAAGATGGTCTTGTACAAGGGTTTGAGGTAATCCTCCAGTGTTACAGCTGAGAGAGATGTCACAGCAGATGAGATTGTTGATAGACTGGCTGAAAAAATGCCAGAGACAAAGAGTCCGCAGAGGCCAGGATATTGACCTAGACCAGACAAAGATATATATGTGTATATATATATGTATTATGGAATTCAAAATTTACAGCATCTTCCGTACTCACCCATTGTATCGAGGGCAAAGCGCGGCATCAGCTGATCCCTGATCTTGATCCGTCCCTCTAACAATGGATCACAATCTCTATAGTAATAGAATATTGCCAGACCACTGAAAATTGTACTGAAGCTCAATAATCCTAAAATGGGTAAGTTCCACCATAGAGCCGACTGGGCACTCTTTAGATTGTGGACACTCAAAAGTCGTTGAACTTGAGTTTGATTAACTCCATAAAGTGATAAATAGGTTACCATTCCGCCTATAATCAATGACCACCAAGTGTGACGCACTGTGGGATCTAGGGAAAATTCCGTCATTTCTATCCGTCCTCGCTCAACAGCAACATCCCAGATAGCGCCAAGTCCTCCAGCTTTAACAGCCGATACAAAGATGACCGCGTAGATGGCGGCAAACATTAAAAACGACTGGAACACATCGGTTATCAGTACGGCCTTCAAGCCACCCAATGTCGAATAGAAGGTGCACACCAATCCAATCACCAATATGGCCATGTCCCTGGGTACACCAGTGACTGCTTCCAAGGCAAGAGCCGGAGTATATAGAGCAATGCCCATATAGAGAACCATTTGTATAGTGAAAGCCAATGAGGCAGCCAGACGCGTTGCCTGACCGAAACGACGCTCCAAATACTCATAGACACTTGTCGTCCGCATTCGATAGAATACCGGCAAAAATATATAGGCGGCAATTGGTGTGCTCGTCCAATAGGATATATTTATTACACAGAACATTGTCCCAAACTGATAGGATTCATTGGAGACGCCCATTAATGAGACCGCAGACATAAAACTAGCCATCAGGCTGAAGGACACAGGTATCGTAGTCATACTCTGGTCCGCCATTAGGTATTCCTGTGTTGTTTTCTGTTTGCCACCAGTATAGCGATAATAGATGCCAATCAATGCTGATATAATTAGAATGCTAACCAATACGGCTGCATCCCAACCATCGAATGATCCTACAGTTGAAGGCATGTTGACTCTCTCCCAAGTTCA
Organism: Drosophila sturtevanti; assembly: GCA_018150375.1. Lineage (NCBI taxonomy): Eukaryota > Metazoa > Arthropoda > Insecta > Diptera > Drosophilidae > Drosophila > Drosophila sturtevanti. Next base: position 2,898,833 of record JAECWJ010000690.1, read on the forward strand.
CAATCACCGTATATTTTATATAAATTATTCCAGGAACAAGTTGAACTCGATCAGCGTCATATGAATTAAAATTGATTTTTCCACCAACTTAGAATGTGAATGGTACTGGGTTTCCGTTTAAATTGCTCGCGCGTAATGACCTTTGCCGCTGTCAATGGTTCTTAAAGTGTGTGCGCAAAATATATCAGCGGAAAAAAACACGAACACCAGATTTGCGAAAAAATAAAATCATCCGACGGAAAAGCACACCACACAACAGAGTAGTAGAACCGTTAAATAACAACTGAGTTTATCAGTCAGCTGTTTTTTGGCAGTGAGACCATTCTCTTTGAAACTCAAAAACTGCATCAAACTGTACTGCCAACTTAATTTCAGGTAAATAAGCTTATTGAAATGAATTGGAAATTGGAAAAAATTTATATATACCTTTCATGTTTAAATTATATATGTATCTAAATATTATTATTTTCCGAGCTTAATTTAGTCAGAAATTAACAGGTGGCTTAATTGTTAGAAGTTAAACTTTAAACCTGCACTATCATAGTCGAAAACTAATTTTCTCCATATACATACATACATGTACATACATATGTACATATTTTGAATTCTTTCTATTTTTGTATGTATACATTCCGAAATACAATTTTTATACCAATCCTGTGTCTACCACCAAATGCTTAATTTTGTAAAGTGATCACCTTTAGTTAAAAAATTTAATAAAAACACACTCTACGACTTAATAGTTTTGAATATTATTTGTCAAATTTCAGCTATGAAATTTACGAATTTACATTGTAGTCCATAGGATAAAATAGTATAAATTTGTCATACTAATGGACTTTGTAAGGAATAAACCCATCCTTACTCTTTATTGCTTAACTTTGCATACAGAGTGATGCGTTCGTTTGTCCTTCCGTTGGCAAACCACACTGCAGTATGATGCTAAGAAGCAACAATCGAATGTAGCTTCCTTGAGACAATAGTAGCACCATTTCTGACGCTTCACCGATTCCAATTTCTGTTGCATGATAGTCAGCTCATTCTTGCATTTAAGGAGTTCTTCCTGGGCTACCAATATTTCGGAAGCCAATCCTAAGCTGTGGTAACTAGTATTTGGGTAGTCAAAATGTTCTTCCATGTCAATGGTAGGTATGGTAGGAGTGGCAGGTGTTGCTGCTGTGTTGTTGCGCTGCCTTGTTACACAGGCTGGAGTCGTCGGACGTAAGCGTTTCGCGATAGGTGTCATCCTGGTGGTCTCTGATTCTTGGAGATTCCGTTTCTTTTTTCCTGAGAGCGTTGGAGTTATGCTAATATTGCGATCCGTAACAGCTACTTCCGTATAATGATGCAGTGCAAATTGAATGAGTTGTTCACCTATGCAAGGATTGGAATGAAATGAGAATAATGATGCTGAGTAGCGGGATAACAGCTGATGGCATCTTAGCTCCTGAAGAGCAGCAACTAGAGCACGGGAGTTTCTTTTCTTATGATGTTCGGACAAGTCCGTATCTATGGGAAGAATATCCCGTGCTGCAATAAGAGCACGCGAATGAGAGCCGCCAAAAAATCGTACGTCATATTTACTCGATTTCCGGGACAAGACTCGAATTACCTTGGCTGGCCACGGAGGCGATCCCGACTGCCTGGCATAAACGAGTTCATGGCGTTGCAAGCATGGTTTGGCAAACCAAAGATTCGATCGATTCGCTTCACTTGAGAACCGATAACAATCTGGACACCGACGTATCTCTCGAATGTCGTGGGTGACGTCGCGTAGCAACCACTTTGTGGCATTGTATTCCTGGCACTTTGTGCCAAAGAACACTCCAATATTATGCTGCAAGTCTATCAGATCGATTAGCAATTCGGTCAAATATTGATATTTCTGGGCGGAAATTTTTTCGCTGATGTCGTTGAGACCGAGTATACCATTACGAAAGAGCACGCGCTTGACAATAGCCACGTCACTTCTGCTCCAGTGCTTTGCCATATATTTACGTACATCCATTGTCAGCCAGCTCTGATGTATTTTCCAAGAAAAGTCTAGCAGACAGCTAAGCTCCTCTTTATCTAGGTGTGGAGGATTGTGCAATGCGGCAAGTTTCAGGAGACGACAAGCAGTGCAAAGGTCAAGTTCCATATCCAGATCGGGACCATTAAAATCATTATGCAATTGAAATTCGCTTTTAATCTGGCTTTGTCTACGTCGCCGAGCAGAGGCCGGTTGCTCGCTCACAAAGAAAACATCGTCATCATGCTCATGTTTTAGGAACGATTTGGGATATGAGGTAATGTCGATATTACTGTTGTGGTCAAGCACTGGATTGCAATCCATAGGAATTGAAACGTTATTATCATTATTGCTACAGCTGTTATCACTATTGTCTTCGAAATCTGTATCCGATTCATTAACTGGCAATCGATATGTTTGTCCCTTATGAGAGGGCACTGGATAATTTGGCTTGTGTGGATCCTTGCGATGACAAGCAGCATGGAAGCTGCGATCACAGGTTCGGCAATGTTTCAATTCAGATTGATCCCCATCAGGTTCTTCACTTTTAGCTAAATGACATTCAAAACAATATTCATCTCTGGTTGAGTGGGGTATCATTGCCAATCTCTTGCAAAATCGCACCGTTGTTCCTTTGCCTCGTCCTCGGCCATTTGCCTTGGATTGTTTGGTAATTAGAATTCCCAATTTCAATGCACTTTTCACCGCATTGCTGGCTGCGTCTGTGTAATCATTGTGTAATAATTTATTTTTAATATAAACAATTCATTATGTTTTTATTGCAGCTGTTTCTCACCTGACGTTATGGAAACCGACATCAAAGACTTCTCCAGCTTTGTTATGGATGCGAATGCATCATTTTGAAGAATATTCATCCAGACCTTTATGGTTTCAGGTGGGAAACCGATTGTCATTTTTAAAGCTACTATATGTATATAGTCGTATATACAACAGGTGGTGATTTAAACTAATTTAAGTCATATATATGTTTTCGCTTAGTTAGCAATAAAGTAAAACGGCTTTCGATAACGATAGTTATGGGTTATTAGAGTTGAGCAATATCGTGATTTTTAATTTGTTAATTGTTTATTAGTTTTTTAGTTGTGTCAATGTTAGTTATGTCAATGTACAGCAAGAAAATCACTGTTAATATGCACTTATTTACTGTAGGGGAATAACAGAATCAGAATATTAATAATATAAATTTATAATTTTGAATTTTGGATTGCAGTCGCGGATACTGATAACAGCTGGTGAAAAGGTCACACTTTGATAGCATATCGGTAACAACAACAGCTAGCTTATCGATAGTGCAAGCGTCTGTAAAAAACGCAAGAAAACATTAATATTTTTAATGTTGTGATAAAGAAAGGGAGTGAAAATCCCAAATTAATATAAAAAACGTTTGTGCAAACTAAAAAACAACACTGTAAATGTGTTTATATGAAAAAGATGAAAATGCCAAGTCAAGTAGACAGAAGAAGTAATCAAATGGCAAAGGCGAAAGCCGAGCCCAACATAAATTACAAATACGTTTGTCGTTGCTGTCTCAAATCGGATGCAGAGTTCGTTAATTTGGATACATTGATGGTGTCGCGCAATCTAGATCCAAGTGAAGCATCTGATCAAATACCCCTAATAAGATGCCTGCTCTTTTGCATACGCGCTGATAATGCTCCTGAATTGCCCTATTTAATTTGCATTGATTGTAGCAAAAGTTTGCAAATTGCCTATTATTTTCTCCAAAATGCTCTCCGTGCCCATGAGATTCTATGTCGCAAACTGTGTCCAGACAAGTTAATAAATTCGCATTTCAATTCGTTGTTTAATAGCAATTTTACTCGTGAGGTGGGTACAATGTGAATGGAGTTGGGGTGGTAAATCTATATATGTACATACATGTATATACGTGATTACTCTATTTTTCTTAGAAGGCTCCAACTGAAGTCACACCACATGTCAAATCCGGAGTACGCCATGAATGCAAAATATGCGGCACCATTGTATACAATCGAATGGAACTCAAACAACATATACGCCTTCATCGAGGTGGGTGACGTATTGTTATTCTATACATTGATCGACTTCAATACGCTATTCGAATCTTTTTAGATGTAGTGTCTCATAATTGCAACATGTGCAGTTTTGTTACAATGAAACGGCGCCTATTGGTTGAACATTATAGTGTTGCCCACTATTTAACCACAGCACAGGCCGAGGAGCGTATTAATTCCGGGAATACGCTAACGGAACAACGGGACGGGAAGGAACAGGAAGATGGTAAAGTTTGTACTCTGGAAGATCTTGAATTGTTGATACCCACTGTGCTTAGACCAGAGGATTACGCTCAGCCTAAAATTGAATATGATATTAATAATCAATTGGTTGTCCCATCGACAAGTAAGGAATCAAATGGCAACAATATTAGCATTGGAACGGAATTTATTGTACTACCGGATGGTTCTCTCCAACAATTAAATGGTGCCGGTAAGTAATCTATTTAACTAGTTTATAAGTTACGATTTAACTATCAATTAATGACTTTCAGGAGTTCTTTTTGAGTATATCGATGATAGCAATAGTAATATCCCATCAACTAGTAGTTTAAATCTACAAAGTCTTTTGGGTAGCGATGACATTAATTTTGCTCCCATGGATTTAGATGTCAATGAGCTTATTGTAGAAGAAATCCCTCCAAAAATAAAGGCAAAACCAAACTCGGCAAAAATTGGTCTATCTGGTTCACATGTGAAATTTAAACACAAGTGCAAAGATTGTACTAAAACATTTCCTACCTTGGCTAGATTGAAATCTCATCAATTAACCCACAGTAGTAAGTCCCTTGCTATAAGCCGATCTAAAAATAAATGACCATATAATTGTATATTTAGATTTACCCAAATTCCATTGTGACAAGTGTAAATTTTACTCATTGAGAAGCTCCGATCTCGCTTATCACTACAAGACAATCCATAGTAAACATGACAATGAGGTTAAGCCAGTAGGGAATTCGCGTATATTTTCCTGTGACCTTTGTTTGTTCGAGACCGGGATCCCAAACATATTACGTGACCATTATACTGATGAGCACATGGTTCGACCCACAGAGGTTCAGTTGCGACCAAGTTGGACTCCTGAGATGGAAACAATGTCAAGGAGTTCAAATACTCCTGACAGATCAGCTGTTACCAACAATATGAATGTCTATAATCTGCTCTCGGATCATAAAGAAGACACATTTATTCCATTGGATATTAAATGTAAGCGTATTCCTGAATTTATATAAAGAGTTCTACCTATAGAAATCGTTTACAGTTCCAGGAACAGAGATAATGACCCATGATGCCATCACAGATATTATGCCACAGCCGCAGGCAACAACAACGGCAACAATTACACCAATGGGTGATATTAGTGTGGTTGTGGACGCTGCGCCATTATTCTTTGGAACTGGCACAGAAACAGCTGTCCATTCGTCGCCAGAACCTGCAACCATTCCACTTATTGTTGATAACATAGGTGAAAGCTCAGCTGTCAACGTCAACACCGACTTTTCAGCGTTTCCCGAAATCTCAGCCAGCGACAACCTGGTATCCTCATCTGTGCCACCAATGCCAGGAATGACAAATCAAAATCTTCCGGAATTGCCTAATCAGAATCTTCCGGAGTTGACTAACCAAAATCTCCCGGTGACGCCTAACCAAAATCTTTCGGAGTTGCCTGACCAAAATCTTCCGGCGATGCCAAATCAGAATCTACCGATAACACAAAATAATTCATTAATATTCAGTGATATGCAAGATTTTATTGATAATACAGACGTGGCTGCCATATGCACAATACCAGCAGATGATATGCCCGTTGTCGATGGTGATGACATTGTCATTGATAATAATAATATTAGTTTAGATTTCGATGCGGAAAATCTCTTTGAGGATTTCGATGAGGAAGATGAAGAGGTGGAGGTAGGCGCTGGTGAAAACGAAGAAGAGGTAGATGAGTTAGAGGATGATGTCGAAAATGATGATGAGAATGATAACAATGATGCTGCAGCTGATCAGAATTTATTATTAACCAGTGACGACGACGATGTTGATGACTTTGATGATGAGCAGTCAAAGAATCTACAAAAACCATATTGCATCTACTGCAATAAAAAGTTTACTAGCCAATATAAGTTCGAGAATCATATGTTTGTTCATCGGGGTACGTTAAAAGTCACAAATAAACAAACGTAATTGTATATATTAAACCGATATACCTCATCCACTAGGACTGGCCCCCTATCGTTGTGAGCTCTGCACAAATCTTTACAATATGAAACGTCTACTTATTCGACACTATAAGACCGTACACAAACGCATGCCCACGCGAGATATGGTCCAGGCAAAGGGCGAAAAAATATCCGTGGCTCGTTCCAATAAGGAGACAATTCAGCCTGATGTTAATAAAAGTTAGTACGGAATAGATAATTGGAAAAAAAATTACTGAAAAAATTGTATCTTAACTGTGTTTTAGATCCAATGTTAATGTGCGCCAAGTGTCCATTTGAATGTGAATCGGATTCAGAGATGAAAAAGCATTTAAATGCTCACCACGGCATCAATGATGGTGGTAAGCAAATGATTTTATTTTTCAATTATTGTTTATAATTATAATGTAAAATTAATTGATAACTATGATTATCAAAAGCTGAAAGTAAAATGTTTTTGCATCTATTGTTCCTCTTGAAAAGTTAATCCAATATAGCACGGATTGTGTATGAGAATCAGGATTTCTGGGTGCATCTTAATCAGATTCCATTAAGGAGGATTACGTACTTAAAACACTTATGATCAACCATACCCAAAAATTAATATTTTCTCACTAGTTTAAAATAAAACGAAACGAAAATCAGCCAAACATGAAGCTCTCCCAGATTTTAGATCCCTTTATTTGAAATTGAACTTAAGTATATTTTGGATCTGAAAGAGATTGGAAAAATATAAATTTTTTGAATAAATCTTTGAATCAAAAGTTTTCTACTTTTGGTTAAATATATCTTGTTTTCTCAATTCTCAAAAAAAAATTGTTGTAATTGAAAAAAAAAATATATTCTTAGTTCAGATTCAAGCCCCAAGTATGTATGTTGATGAAGTGTGCAAAGTTTTTGATCATTAACAAAGATTTCTGATCCCTAAACAGATGCCATTAGGATATCTAGTTATCTTGCTATTAATCAATTTCATATCCATTTCCACACACAGTTTCCGCCCACGCGAATGAGGTATTCATTATACGCAGTAAGTATTTTAAAATGACGCAATTATTTGTGTAAGCTACGAAAATAATAATTGTTTTTTATTTGACTTATTTTAATCATTAGAATTACCATTTGAGTGTCCGCGTTGCATACGTTCGTTTGCTGCGAAACGAACACTAACACGCCATTTGCAACGTAGCCATTTGGTGGACACCATAATTGAGCTAACAAATGCGGCATCAACAACAGCCACTAGCAGTACAGTATCAACAACCAATGCTGAAGATACCGGAAATAAAGAGATCGCCGTGATGATTGCCCCGTCGATGGGACCGGAAATTAATGATGACGAATGCGGTAAGATCGTCAAGAATTCTCTTGCAAGAATATCCTACAATTCAAACTCAACTTCCGACTATACTCAATACATGCCGCTTTTGTATCATCATTCGTCGATTAATGATCTGCAATCTACATTACCATTTTATGACGAACAATGAACCATCCACCAGAACCCGATAAACCCGATAGCGATGACACAGTGGAAGTTGAAGCTGCTGAACAAGTGTCAGTTGTAGATAATGAAAATAAGATAACAACTTCGACTTCCATTTCTGCTGCTGGAACAACTACATCAACTACTGTGGCACCAGCAGCATCTTCGCCAACAGCAACGACAGCATCTTCGTCATCAGCACTTTTCCCTACGCCCTCGCCCTTTGATTTTGACTATGATTTTATGGGAGATGCCGCCAACTCTACGCCTAGTACTAGCACTAATAACAACAACAACAGCAATAATAATAACAATAACAACATCAATAGCACAGCTGATGGTTATACAGAAACTGCAGAGGATGTCCTGCCAAGCCATATTCTTAACGGTAGCGATAAACTATTAACTGCCGCCACAATGGAGCCATCCCCCATTAAGGATAATCGATCACGCCTTCCACGCACTCCAATCTATGTGTGCAAATTGTGCAACAAGACATTCGATGAACTGGGTAAACTCGTGAAACATGAAGCCGGACAGCATTCTAGCAGTGAACCACGACGCGTTGTCTTTCAGCACAAGTGCTCCATTTGTAATTCAACTTTCCGTACATTGACGTTGCTCAAATTCCATATGAAAAGGCATTTGGCACGTAGATTTCAATGCAGTCGTTGTCCGAAGTCATTTAATAGAAGAAAAGAAATTGAGCGACATATATTGTCTAAGCATGAAAGGCAGGACGGCAAAGAGGAGTCGTACAAATGCTCTTTGGACAACTGTAAGAAAACTTTTCGCTACAAGCATCACATGGCCCGTCATCAAAATGCAGTTCATCTTAAGATCCGACATATATGTAATCTGTGTGGCGAGGATTTAAAGACCAGCTTTAATCTGAGGTCACATATGCGTCTACACGGTGGCAATGGAAAGTCGTATAAATGTCCCTATTGCGAACGATCATACGTGCGTCGTGGACCGTAAGTACAATTAAAGATTTCGATCGATTAGAAAATTTAATTTTTTTCCAAAACCATTCTCAGTCTTCAGCTGCATGCTCGGCAGGCACATCAGGTTGAGCTAACTGAAAGCGACTGGCCCCAAATGTTATGCAGTAATATATGCTCCAATAATTCTCCTAAAAAAAAGGCACCTGCAAGAAAGAGCCAGACCTCGGCAGCAAAACAAAAAGGCGATTCAAATTAAAGGGTTTTTAAAATGGGGTTTTTAAATGAAAATTTTTACTTACATGCACAAGCAATGATTCGTTATCAAGATTTATATCCATTTATCATTAATTTTTCAGAAGTTTTCTATTTAAATTGCACACTTATTTATCCATTAATCTAAATGAGAATATATTTTAGCATAAGGAACGGTAATTGCAAGATGTTAACCATGGTAGAACCTAGATGTATGTACTTAAAAAATTGTGCACTATTGACATAGATTAGTTATAATGAAACAAAAGTTTAACTCACGTTTAATCGTTTATCTTTATACTTTCACTTATCAAAAATAATCATTCTTAACTTATTGAGCAAACCAGGCAATCTTCATATAGAATAATACACCATCGGATCTTTGTGTTATACATAAATAAACATATATATGCATTAGATATCCTTATACAAATAGGGAATATGAATGCTGTGTATTAAATAGTGCCCTAGAGAGTAGATTAAACTGAAGTTGTATTAAGCTAAATCCAATTATATTGTAATAAAATATTTTTTTGCTTACTTGAATTATATTTAATTTTTGTTTTAAATCGTTTTAATGCCAATTCACATAAAAAAACATTAATAAAAGTCAGCATTTCTCAATACGACTTAATTAAAATGTAGCAAAGCATCTAGATAAACCATCCGATGCTTCATTTTAAAAATGGATGATATAAATTGTTTATGATTCAAAATCGCAATTTATTTTTGCAAGCAGCCCTGGTATGTGTTAAACATAGATAGCGCCACAGTGCAGCCATTAGCAAAATAGGGTGGCAAAGTAGAGTGACCAAATAGGATTAAAAAAAAAGCGGTGTAGTAATTGTTAACAAAACTAAAACAGAAATCAAAGAACTTTTAATCGCAACGCCTTGGAATTTGTGAGAGTGGTGACTTTAAATGGATGCCGCAACTGTCCTATTACCGGCAGTGGCCGCAACTAATAAAACAAACAAACTCAAATGCCGTGCATGTCTCTCTGTGGACCGAAAGACTGTCAAACTGGATGCGAAAATGCCAGATTTACAGAAACCTCGTACTTATGGTCAAGGCCTGCGTCAGTGTACCAACTTGGAGCTGAATGTCAGTGTCATTGGCAGCGGATATAAGTGGCCAATGCAGATATGCGTGCGATGTTGCCGCGCTCTAGAGGTTGCCATGCATTTTGTGGAAATGGCGATAGAATCCGATCGCAAGCTTTATACTGAAGCCCAGCACCTTAAGTCCTCAACATCTTCAACGAGTACAGAAACAGTAGTGGGAGAACTAAAGCGGAAAGCAAGCGATGAGTTGCTAACTTGGAATCAATTCAGTCAGGAGTTTGAGCAATTTGTAGAGAGCTACGACGGTGACTCGGGTCCCATTGAGGAAAATGTACTATATATGAGAGGAGCTAAAGTGCCACGGTTAGACTCTGACGTGATGAGCGGAAATAAGCCGCCAAAGGAGGATGATGGTAAGATCAAAAAGTATTCCAAATTATTTATCACTTTAATCATCTCTCCTGCTTCTTCAAATCCCTAGTCATATTGTTCGACGTTAAATATGATACCAACAATTTGGAAGCAGAGGATGAAAACGATGGTTCCGATGCAAAAAATAATGAAACATTCTTTGAAAATAGTATTAATGACAATGGAGAAGTAGTCGTTGATTCGGGTGCTGCTACAGGGACCAGCGGCGAAAACAATAACAACAATAATTACAATTTTAATAACAAAAATGGCGATATGTCCAGTCTGCCAGATGTTGAATGTGATCTTATACAACGTGCTATCTTTATGACCCTCAACGACGACTCTGACGATCAAACGGAAGAGAAAACGTCCAAGGACCAGTTGTCAGTTAATAAATCTATCGATACCACTATCACTCTATTAAAGAGTAAGTAACCAAAATTACTTTCCTTTCCGCAAAAAAAAATTTTTAAATCCCTTTGATTTTCTTTTTAGATTCTGATAATAAGAATGAGGTTGCAAAACCTATAGCATTTATCAATACATCTGAAGCTACCATAGCAGTTCGGATGCCATTAAATATTCCACTTCTTAGTTGCAATATTTGCAATTATAGTCACAACGATGCGAAACAGTTAAGGAGTCATTATATGTCTCTCCACAACTCTGAAATGCATGAAGATGATATAATTGGTTTAACCAGAAGTGGGTAACGATTATATAATGTATATTCTGGAATGGTTTATGTATATTTGAATCAATTTCACTTTTAGATCAGAGCTTTAAATGCCGACCATGCAATAGTTATGAGACGTCGAATCGTTCAGATATGCAAAAGCATCTAATTGACCATCATAAAATTGATGGGGACTTTGGTAAGTGCCTATATAATCAGTAAAAATTCTATATAATATAATCTGCTGCTTTTGGTACACATTGGTATTTTTTAAAACTTTGTTTTTCCTTTGTTTTTTTTCGTAGAAATGTATTGCTATGTGCAACAGAACTGTCCAGCGTGTCCTCGTGTCTTTAAAGATCAGCGCTCGGCAAGAACACATTATACCAGAATGCACACTGAAACTCAAAATGAAATCTCGGAGCAACAACAGTCCCATAAATGTAATGCTTGCGATAAGTTGTTTAATCAGAAGACCAGGCTACAGGCCCATCAACGTTTCTGTCAGGTTAAAGATCCTGTCCAGTGTAATTTCTGTGCTGAGCAATTTACTAGCATGCGCAAGTACGAGATGCACTTGCAGCAGCAGCATTCCGTTGACACGTTGCATGAGTGCGAGATTTGCCATAAAAATTTCAAAAACGCTGATTCTCTGGCCGTTCATCGAAAGCGCCACTCGGAGAGACATCATCAATGCGACAAGTGTTCTCTGACCTATATAAACGCGGCTGAACTTCGGATTCATTATGAAAGGGCCCATGTACAGCATGAGAAGGAAGTCAGTTGCCAGAGCTGTGACAGTAAGTTTCCAAATTTCGCATTGCTGCGGGAGCACAAGCAAAGAAATCATAAACAACAGAAAATATGGCGCTGTGTCAGTTGTAATTTTGAGACTACAACCAGATGGTATTTGCGTCAACACCAATATGAGCACATGGGTTATCCCTACAAGTGCATGAACTGTCCTGAGGAATTCGCAGATCGTGGAAGGTAATTAATGGTGGTGTCAGTATTATACGGATGTGAAATATATATTATTTTGTTTTTTATTTGAAGAATTCGCCAACATTCCAAAAAGGTGCATGGCATTGAGTTAACCGATGATCAACTGGCAGAGATGTTTCGGGAGCGCAATGGTTACACAAATCGACATGATGCATTTAACAAGAGCACTAATTCACTCGAAATTCCCGGATTTAGCGACGATTGCTTCAATGAACTGAGAGACCTGGGAGTTGATTATGATGGAATTACAAACGATCTCTTCTCCAATTCCGATACCCTGGATAATCTGCTCGATCTGATACCATGAACTGAGAAAGGGATTAACTTACCTGCATAGAATTTAAGTTAAGCAACAAGAGCTAGAAGACTGTTTGCACTTTACATAACACAAACTGAAAATTAATAAAATTCATTCGGTATCGTTCATTGAAGATAAATGAATGTAGCTGATGGATTTGGCAGCATATTTCTTAACATTTTATCAGTAACCTTACTCAGAGAATTCATACCAAACTAATTGTATGCAAATTGTACATCTCTTTTCAATCAATCCAAGTCATGGTAAATTTGTTTTGTTCTTTCTTTTGAAGTACATGCAAACATCCATAATTCCCAATAAACCACGAACAAAAGCGTTTTAGAAGCGCGACAACTCCATGTGTTTCTCGTTATTAACGAATTATATTTTTTTAACTATTTCAATTTTTTTTAAAGAATTCTAATTAACACCCTGAATGAATTTTGATAGGAAATCTGTTGGTTTCGGATCCTGGGATTCCTTCCAGTAACGCATAATGTGCCCCTTCTGCTTCCAAATCTCTACAGACTCCTTCAGCTCCATTTGGCCCTGGAAATGAATTTCGATCAGACAGCGTCAGTTAACATATTCTATATGAATACTTACCTTGATGACCAACATATCAATCACACGTATATCGGTAACATGGCGCTGTTTCAAAAATTCCTCACGCAACTTGGCGCGGCACTGCTCCACGCTCATTGGTATGTCATAGTCCATTACTAAGATGTAAACAATTATATTAAATGTAAATGCGCATTTGTTTATATATCGTCCGCATCGACCAGAATAAAGAGTTTGATGACATAACAGACAGGAGGTGGAACACTCACCTATGTAAGGTATTTGACGGTACCAGGCCTTGTAAAGATTAAGAGCACGTTTCCGTGCTTCCTCCCGGTCCACAGAGAGAATGGGACGCACTTGTTGTACGGCGCGTTTGACGGCTTCACGTCCGGCCATGGTTTTGTTTCGGATTTGCTTTTTTCTGCTCCCACAAAATTTTGCCCACCAGAACAGCTGTTTGTGGACCAGTATGACCAGCCAACAAAAAACGGGCGTAGTGTTGCATAATGGTTAAGCAAAGGTTGAACAAGTGCGTTTCGCTTATCAATTTTACAAATACAATATATGTACATATTCGTTAAATAATACGAACTATTTCCAAAATAAGTACACATCTATAGCGATAAGTAGAAAATGATAAAATCTCAATACATTGCAAATAGACCACCAATTTTTATTTGCCGTAATCTCAGACTACAAATGATTTTTGGCCATCTCAACATTATGCCTAGACATTCAAACATATATTAAACATTTTATAATAAAGCTTCCTAAGCGTTTAATTTCTTAGCTTCTTGGTAGCGGCACGAGATGTCATCCCAATTAGCAATATCCCAAATGGCTTCGACATACGATGGACGCACATTTTTGTACTGCAAATAATAAGCGTGCTCCCAAACATCAATTCCAAAGAGTGGGATCAAACCAGTTGAAGCTTCGAGAGGATCCTGATTGGGCAGTGCGGCCAGTTGTAGTTTGCCCGTCTTTTTATTGTAACCTAACCAACCCCAGCCGGATCCTTGAACTCCTACCGTCAATGCGCTCAGCTCCTTTTTAAAGTCGTCGAAGCTTTTCCATTGAGATTCGATGGCGCGTTTTAGATCCTCGCTTGGTGATGTCTTCCCGGGTGAGAGATTTTGCCAGAAAATTGTGTGGTTAATGTGGCCACCACCATTAAAACGAAGGGCCGAACCCAACTGAATTATTTTGGTCGTATCACTCTTGTTCTTGGCTTCTTGTAGTTGCTCCTCTGCAGCATTAAGATTGTTGACATAGGTCTGATGATGCTTCTGATGGTGCAATTCCATAATCTCACGGCAAATTATTGGCTCAAGTGCAGTATACTCATAGGGCAGGGGAGGCAGCGTATGCTTTGCACGAACGGCAAGGCTGTAACGGTAAATATACATACATATGTATGTTGTTTAATCAAGTTCACGGTCTGCACGCATTGCTATTTATGTAATAATTCAATAGACACCCGGCATTGATTTAACTACGTCCTATGTTTTTCTGCACTTACCGAGCTGCTTTAGTTACATTGCGTGCCACGAACATCTTTTACTGTATTCTATCAGCAAAAACAAATTTGTTAAGAAAATATTAGAAAGTTTTCCCAAATTTCAATCAAATTATTCTTACCAGAGCTTAAGTTTTTCTCTCTATTTCGATAGCTACCTTGTCGTTAAAGCGAAACAGGGTTGGAAAAGCACGCACGGTTTCTGTGCCTTCTTCACACTAAGGATTTCGATTCGTGTATTTTGAGTAATCGTATAAACGAAACTATACGAATACGAATTTTAAATTATAAGCATTACTGTTGTAAAGATTTTTTTAGCCGTTGAAAAATGAAAAGCACAAAGTGCCAGTTTTATTTAGGTATCCAAAGATGTATTGCTACTTTAAAGTTTAACGGAAAAATAATTAGTTAAACATAAATAATATATTGGTTAATCAAGTAATAATTTATAGCAATAAGCCGCAACCTACTATCTATAAAAGTTGGTGAAGTCGATTAAATGGTCCTTTATTCATAAACATTTCTATAGATTGTAGCATTCGAAATCTCTTTTTTTAAATGTAATCAGGATTATAGAGAAAAAAATTGAAGTATTGTTAGAACGAACCCTTACTTACGGACCTTGGTTAGTCTCCATTCATTTCTTATCGGATTTGATTATAATACTCGTACTGATAATGCTTTGTCCAAATCCGAACCCTAAAGAAAGTCGCTCGATCAAGTGACAACTGGAATGACATTTGACAAGGGAGTAACCCAGGCACACATTTACACAAAAAATATGTCTAGATTCTTTGTACCTTCTCAAATTAAAATCGATATATCCGATCAAAAAGCACAACAAATTCTATTTAAATCACTTAATTATCGTAAGTTTACAATACCAATGCCATACTTATAGATGGCTTAACCGATCCAAATTCGTCCTATATGTTAGCCTTGGCCGCCGAGACGATGATAGGCGAGGGCGATGCTGATATATCTAACAAAGGAGTTATTATTGATAATGGTTCTGGAGTATGCAAGGCTGGATTCGCAGGAGACAACACTCCCAGGGTGGTGTTTCCGTCGATTGTGGGCCGTCCACGTCATCTGAATGTATTATTAGAATCTCGAATAGGTGGAAGTGTCATTGGAGAGGCGGCGGTCAATAAAAGGGGCATGCTAACACTTAAGTATCCTATTGAGCATGGTGTAGTTGCGAATTGGGAAGATATGGAAAAGATCTGGAGTCATACTTTTGATATGTTACGTGTGGATTCTCAATTAAACCCAGTCTTGCTAACAGAGGCTCCATTAAATCCAAAAAAGAATCGCGAAAAGATGACGGAAATTATGTTTGAGACATTTCAGGTTCCAGCCCTATATGTGGCTATCCAAGCAGTGTTGTCACTTTATGCTACTGGTCGAACAATTGGAATTGTACTTGATTCGGGAGACGGAGTCACGCACACTGTACCCATTTATGAAGGTTACGCCCTGCCCCACGCTTGCATACGCCTAAATTTAGCTGGAAGGGACCTCACTGACTATCTAAGTAAGTTGCTTCTAGAAAGGGGATGCAAGTTAAGTACTAGTGCTGAACGTGAAATTGTTCGTGATATAAAAGAAAAGCTGTGTTATGTATCTCTGAACTACGAGGAGGATTTGGAGCGACAGAAGCAAACAGCGCAGGAGCATGTGTATGAATTGCCAGATGGTCAGAGAATTTCTCTGGGTAATGAACTCTTTCGCTGTCCGGAGGCTCTTTTTAGACCATCAATTCTGGGTCAGGAAATGCAGGGACTGCATGAGGCGATCTATGAATCTGTGCATAAGTGTGATCTAGATTTACGTAAAGACATGTATACTAATATTGTACTCTCGGGTGGTACAACCATGTTTCCAAATATTGAGAAACGTATGCACCACGATTTGGTCGAAATGGGTACCAACAGAAGGGTCAAAATAATAGCTAGTCCGGATAGACGGTTTTTAGTGTGGTCTGGTGGTTCTGTATTAGCATCGCTTTCAAGTTTTCAAAATATGTGGATTGATGAAGAGGAATACCGTGATGTCGGATCGACTATCGTTCATCGCAAGTGCTTCTAGGATAATAATGGACGGTTAATGGCTGTTACGTTGTGCCCCGCATAATTGGATACTGTGTGCATTATTAAACATACATACATACATATATACATATATATATATTTTTTATGGCTTTATTCGACTTGAACATTATCTATGGATATAGCAAACGCATATACTATTATTCCACTCAAATCAGCTCATTAGTATTTTTATTTTAATTAATTGAGAATTTCATTATCCAAATTGACGCATACAAATGAGTGTTGTGATGCACTTACGAAAGATGCAGTAACCTTAACTTCCTTACAGTTCCAGTCGGCGCCAACTTCAGCTCCAGCTCCAGCTCTCCATCACACGTGCAGAAGAGCAACAATGCAACGTTTTACCTTCAACATAATCATAATCATCAAACGGGCTTCATCATTTTCAACGTTTTCAGCATTTTTTAGCTGCACTTGAGGCGCATTTTGATTGTTTTTGTTGTTATTTGTGCTTTAATGCACTTCACTTGATTTGATCACGGATCTACACGACAATAGCGCGTGCTTATGCTCTCCATCTCCCCTTCCCCCCACACGTCAAAGAAAATCAAAAAACAGAAAAACACAAAAATCATTTATGCAGCTGCATTAGCCCTTCTAAACGCATCAGCAGAATCTTTGAATTATATATATGTATGTATATGTATGTATGTACATACATACATACATCAATTTTTGCAAATGTGTTATAATTTTGAAGTGTAAAGTTCAATAAACTTCCTGCGTTTTTGCATTGTTCACTTCGAATTTTATTTTGTATAATCAACCAAGTGAGGCGTGATGCCGCAGGCTGAGCCTGAACCAAACTGACAGCAGTTTTGAAGGGTTTCTTTTTTAACTCTCTTCGAAACTGTGCCAAACAACTATGTAGCTGCCACTGTCGCTGCCGCTGCCTGTATAGTGACTGTATGTGTCTTTCGTCTCCAAGGTTGCGTAAATTTATCACTTCACTTTGCCAGCGGGCGGCGATTTGTGCAAAGAACGGTGATGATGCGGGAGATGAAGAAAAAATGGTAGTAGTAGGAGTGGGAGAGCAAAACCATGCTACTGCAATTTTTCGAAATTATTTCCATTTTGTTTTTAATTCATGTTTAAGCTTAAATTTATATATCATTTTAAAAGTTAAATGCATAAATAAAACTCGTGAAGCTATAAATTTAAAAGGGACATAAGCGTTTTAAAGAAGAGAAGGCTCCATTGTGTCATGAACGCAAAAAACAAACTCTTGAATTGTCATCTGGCCTAAGATATGTACATATATACATACATACATATCCATATATATACCTATGAGTGTATTTTGGATATATATTTAGTATACATATATGTATGTATGTAGGTACTTTCGGGTGCCTTCAAGATGATGTCGTCTTTGTTGCTAATTTTATATGTACATTTTGGATGCAGTAAGGCATAAGCCAACAAAAAAAATGGAAGAGAATACGGTGAGAAACTTGGGAAATGTTGTAAGGGAAAAACTTGAATTGCCTGTTTCAGTTATGACTTTAAAATTATGCAATTTATCTCAAGTGAAAATACTTTACAGGTTGACAAATTAATATATCCAAATGTCAGTGCTACCATTTATATTTGTCATACTTTTGCTTTATTTATTTACATACATTAATTATTTCACATTTTTGCCTCTTATTTTAGCTATCTCAAATCTTTTATACAGGCTCAAGCCAAATCAAATACTACATAGTTAAATAAATCGGAAGTAATCAAAAAACTGTGCACATATTTAAGATATTTCTGTATACATATTCTTAGTTCCCCAAGCAAATGAAATTTGTTGATTTAAACTGATATCTAGTAATTGGTAACAAGTTCAATTAAAAGAATTTAAAAGGAGTTTAATTAAACTATCCTTTTAAAACTGAGTATGATTTTTTTTATAAAACAAAAACTGAATAATATTAAGGATACTCGAACTCAACAATATATTTGTGAAGTAAAACTGTCATTTTATATGCATATATACGTAAATGGGAGGACCATTGAAAGTTAAAGAAAAGATTTTATTTATGCATCTATCATCCCTTTTATATGTATATAAGAATCAAAGCAACATATTAAAAGTGTTTAAAAAGAATTTTGGCAAATTAACTTGCCTAAAAAAAAAAGTTTATAAACAATAACAGAATCCTTTAGTCTTCCAAATTGACTACTTTTCTAGTTTTCACTTAAAGCTTAGAGTATATTAAATATACTTAATATATTCCACTTCCCCCTAAGACAATAAATTTTGATTACCTGTTGCCCACTCATGTCAAAACAGATTATGTCGTTGTATAAATAGATAAGATGACGTCAGAAATTGGACCTAATACTGCGCAGATGCTGTTGGGGTTGTCAGCTGCACCAATATTTCTTAACTGTGCCTTTGGGAAAATGGTTGACAAAGCATCCTGTGAACTCTGCTTCTGGCAACCTGTTGTTAGATTAAGAATGGACATTCCATATTCTAATCTCATTGTCCCAAACAATCTGAAACTGACACAATGAGCGGAACTCTATTTAAACCTGCAATCCGTATACGTTTTCTTTGCCTATGTGGATTGGCTATATCGATATACTCCCTATATGTTAAAATTAAGTTGGACAACAATAAAAACTATAAAGCAATGTGTGATATAGCAGAGAGAATTAGCTGTACGGCTGTCTTTAAGTCTAAGTGAGTTTGAAATTGATAATCTTTATATAGTAATTATCATCATATCTTTATTTATAGTTACGGACGAGGATTTGGACTTACTCAGTTAATATTTGGTACATCTTCAACGTATTTAAATCCTCCAAATGGAGCGATAGGAACTATTTTTTATTTACTCTTCTTGGCAAGTTGTAAGTGCATAGATGGAGTAGATCGAGTTTCTCTGCTAAATAATTGATAATAATTTTTTCAATTAGCCTTCGTCGAGCGCCGTTGGCTTTGCATGGTTCAACTAATTTTATCCATTTTAACCTTGATGCTTTGCTGCTACCTGGGTGGACTTTTACTTTTTGTTCTCTATGATTGCTGCATAGTCTGCGTATTTATCTATATTATAAATGTTTCGATTCTTTGGGAAGTCTACAGACACTACAAATGTGTCTATCTGAGAAAATTGTCAATTGAGTGAAAAGCGCTGTAAACATGAACAAAATAAAAAAAAGAAATACTGAACATCAAGATAATCTGTTAAAGACCAGATACCAGTTAAGTTATGTTATGTTAGGGTTGGGTTTGTTTGGGGTTAACTTGTTGACGTGATAATTAAGAGAATAGGTAGCTTTTAACCCCCACGTCTGCATATTAAACTGATGAATGGAGGAGGATGTGACTTTTATGGCCGGTCACGTAGTGTAGCAATTAATTCTTTGGGTCCTATTTGCCCGCTGGTAGGCGGATGTGTAAACTTAATGCAATTAATTTCTCATAAAGTTGAAAGGAAGTTATGTGTAGGACGTTAGTTTCCAAGGAATAATCATTAGAGGTACTATGGGAGTTGGAGGTCATGGAAGTTATGTTGTTATTTGGAAAATTGGAATACATATATAATTGTAATTTAGCTTAGAGAACAAACATTTAATTTTTCATTTCTAGTTTAATAACAATTTTTTATGTAAATACTAACTATCTAAACTCAAAAACGAAATCATACAGATCTATTCCGTGTTCTATTAAAAAGGTGAGAGCTTTTTTGTTATATTTTCTTAAATTTTCCTTTGTACATGGTGAATTTGCTACCCTTTTATGCCCATTGAACGCAATTTAATTTGTCTATATATCCATACGATAGACTCTGTACCAATTGGGGTCGCATGTGGCACGATCTTCTTCAATTTTTGACAAGGTAAACACAAACGCAAAGTTTGGAGCTTGTCACAAACGCCGACGCCAATGCAGATGCTGATGCTGGGGCAGATGCCAACACATTCACCTCGCATGCTAGTAGACTACTTTGTTCCAGAGCCAGAGCGGTGAAAAGGGGGCTAACACACAGTCACAATCACTTGCCTCAAAGATGTGTGTGCCACAAAAGAAGGCAAATCAGCTTGGCAACAGAGACTGCGGTTCGGTTCGTTCGCCTTCACGTACGATCTAAGCCAGAGCAGAGCAGAGCAGAGCACAGCATTGATTGAGATGGAGATTTGAGTTTTTGTTCGTTATAGAATGCAGCTGACTTGGCGCCTTTGAAGATGATCGTATGTGGCAGCAACTACAGCAGTGGCAGCAGCAACGGCAGCTGTTCGGTGTGGTTGCCACCGCCACCGCATCATACAGATGAGTCGACGGTCGGCCAACTCCTAGACTTTCAGTTTCGTTTGTGTTTTACTGAAATTGTGCTGCCATATAAATATACGCTGTCATTGTAACCAGAGATCAGTCAGAATTCGGCGTTGCTCCAAGATTCAAGTCAAGCTAGAGCTCCTCGAAAAGCCAAGCAAAAAAAATTGAATATTGTGGAATATGTTTAAGTTATTGGGCCTAACGCTCTTGGTGACGGCGGTTCTGGCACGTCCTGAACCGCCAGTGAACTCATATCTGCCGCCCTCAGATAGTTACGGTGCTCCAGATGCTGGTGGTGGTGGAGGTGGCGGTCAGGGTGGGCGTCCTTCTGATACATATGGAACTCCTGGAACCTCAAATGGCGGCGGTCGTCCTTCTAGCACCTATGGAGCTCCTGGTGGACAAGGTGGCTTGGGAGGCAAACCTTCGGATACTTATGGTGCCCCTGGTAATGGCAATGGCGGTAGTCGACCTTCAAGCAGTTACGGAGCCCCAGGTGCTGGAGGTCAGGGTGGCTTTGGTGGTAGACCCTCCGATACTTATGGTGCTCCCGGTAATGGAAATGGCGGTGGTCGTCCTTCAAACAGCTACGGTGCGCCAGGCACTGGAGGACAAGGTGGCTTAGGAGGTAAGCCTTCAGATACTTATGGTGCTCCTGGAAGTGGCAACGGTAATGGCAATGGTGGCGGACGTCCCTCAAGCAGTTACGGAGCTCCAGGCGCTGGTGGTCAGGGTGGCTTCGGTGGTAGACCATCCGATACATATGGTGCCCCTGGTAATGGAAATGGCGGTGGTCGTCCTTCTAGCAGTTACGGAGCCCCTGGCGGACAAAATGGATTAGGAAGCAAACCTTCGGATACTTATGGTGCTCCTGGTAATGGCAATGGCGGCGGTCGCCCCTCAAGCAGTTACGGTGCGCCTGGCTCTGGTGGATCTTCTAATGGAGGAGGACGACCATCTAGCAGTTACGGTGCCCCCGGCGCTGGAGGACAAGGTGGCTTTGGAGGCAGACCTTCAGATTCCTACGGCCCTCCCGCTTCCGGTGCTGGCGCTGGTGGTGGTTCTGGCGGCAATGGCAATGGAGTTGATTATGACAACGATGTAAGTAGTTCGGTAGGCTTCGGGTTGGGGATTGCTCTTCCATCCCATTGCCACCAAAAATAAAATATTGCTCCATGTGGAATGCTTCTCGGCCCTAAATGCTGCACCTGCTCGCCTTAGGTCTCTTGCACTGCCTTCGATTTTGCTTACGCATTTTCTCCCCAATCTCTCAAACTCTCTCTCTTTCTCTATTCTCTATCTGTCTCTTTCTTTCTCTTTTTCCACACGCTGGCGCGCCCCCTGTAGGAACCCGCTAAATACGAATTTAATTACCAAGTTGAGGACGCTCCAAGTGGGCTCTCATTCGGGCATTCAGAGATGCGCGACGGTGACTTCACCACCGGCCAGTACAATGTTCTGCTGCCCGATGGAAGGAAGCAAGTAAGCGTGAAGCTGGCTGGGAGAAGGGCATCAAAACATGGAGAGGAAGATGATCACAATTATAATGGCTAATCCATTCTATTCTTTTTTCTTTTCGCCTTAACATTAAGATTGTCGAGTACGAAGCTGATCAACAGGGATACCGACCACAAATCCGTTATGAGGGCGATGCTATTGATGGATCTGGATCTGGCAGTGGTCCAGGTGGCCAGAGTCTAGGTGCCGATGGCTATTCAAGTGGACGACCAGGCAATGGCAATGGCGGTTACTCTGGTGGTCGTCCTGGTGGTCAAGATTTGGGTCAAAATGGCTACTCCGGCGGTCGTCCTGGCGGTCAAGATTTAGGTCAAAATGGCTATTCCGGCGGTCGTCCAGGCGGTCAAGATTTAGGTCAAAATGGCTATTCAAGCGGACGTCCTGGTGGCAACGGAAACGGCGATGGGGGCTATTCCGGCGGTCGCCCAGGTGGTCAAGATTTGGGTCAAAACGGATATTCTAATGGACGTCCGGGGGGCAACGGCAATGGCGGTGATGGCGGCCGTGTGATTATTGGTGGACGAGTAATTGGTCAGGATAACAATGATGGTCAAGGCTATTCGGGCGGTCGTCCTGGTGGCCAGGGCCAAGATTTTGGACCAGGCGGTTATTCCAACGGCAGGCCAGGAGGACAGGACCTAAATCAAAACGGCTATTCCAGCGGTCGTCCTGGCGGACGACCAAATGGCCAAGACAATGATGGCCAGGGCTACTCCAGCGGGAAGCCAGGCCAAGGACGCAATGGCAATGGCCAGCACTCCAATAATAGTTTTGGACCCGGTGGCCAAAATGGGGACAACGATGGCAGTGGCTACAGATACTAAAAGGAATCCCTCAGACAAACGACTAAAGGACACAAAAATATACTCATCTTAGATAAAACTTCACATATAGAAAACCATACCTCTTTCTTAAGACTTTCAAATACTATGGAAACCCGAATATTGGGTGCCTACCCTAGTTTCCCATCCCAAGTCCTTTTTATTCCCACCAGTCCGTACCAATCTACTATATATGTATCATTTTATGCTATCTCATTTGCTATTTTCCATCTAAACAAATATTTCTTAGACCATTGATTTCTATATTAGTTGTAAGTTCATCTTATTTTAAATGCAAAAGGCAAAAACAAAACCCAAAAAAAGTTAGAGAAAATAATAATTATGCCAGATTTGATAATATTAAGAGTAAAGTAAATAAATAAAGAAAATATACATATATATCTACAATTATGTACCGCAATTTGTTGATCTAAATGGATATAATATAATAATAAATTATGTCACAGATATGGAAGGGACCAATAAATTTTAGGTGTACAATGTTAGAATCTCTCTGTAATAATCTTTAATGATAAAAATAATTGGATCAACATCTATAGCCGATATCCAAATCATCGAAACCTTAAGTTATTACTCGAATCGAATTATAACGTAAACATAAAGATTTCCATCTAAAAACATTGCCAGAAAGTTCTATAATAATCTGCACCGGCCCACGACATTTTTCAACGTTCTATAAACATCGGAGCAACTATTTCGGATATTCTAGTGAATGAATAAAAGATGTGTAAATAGATATACGAAAAATGAACATATATTTATATATATATATCTAGATCGAGAAACTGTTTATCTAAGCAATCTTCACGGAGTGTTCCATAAATTTGCTAATATCACCCAAGACAATATTATTTTCGTATATACCATAATCACCAAAATTAGTCCAAGTATAGTTCCAATATTTGGGATTAGCTTTAGGATCATCGGGTCGATTGGACGGTGGAATGGCAGTTGAATTTAAATGCTTCAATTCCGACAGCAGAGAATTTAGTACCATGGGATACCTAATAAAAAATGATTAAATTCCTTCTTTCTATGTTCCTCTAAAACAAACTGAACTCACTGTGTGGCCAAATTGTATTGCTCACAAGGATCATCACGGATATTGAATAAACATGGCGACTCTAGAGGTTGACAGACTTTACCCTCTTGAATATGGCTTAGTTGATTCCGGCAACTTATGGTTGCAGCCGCTCTCAGTCTCTGCTGCTCGGCACGACTTGGCAAAACACCCAAATAAAGCATTGCTTTGCCAGCCGGACTTTTCGCTACCTGTTGCCAGTTGTAAAGTTGTGGTTCACGTACACCGGCTGGACCATACCAACCATCCCAGGCTCCCTTATAATTCGTTCCCTTAATTAGCTTCCAATCACCCACTGTTAAAGCTGAACTGTTCCAAATGTCATCAATATTGTGGAGTACACTTTTGCGAGGAGAAGGCTCATCTTCAACAAGAGCTTGCCAGATGCTTTGACCGTCCAGAGATTTGCTGAGGTTAGCCAAAACTGTTTTACCGCCTGCAACATCCAGGAAAGTTGGAAGCCAATCTGTGATATGCATCGTTTGCTCTGAGACTCGGGGACGCTTTAGGAAACGTTGAGACCAAATGAGACCCACGCCACGAACACCACCCTCCCATAGCGTGTTCTTCACTCCCCTCAGCGGATAATTCGAGGCAAAGTTCAGGTTGAAACCCTCTGACGCGCCACCATTGTCTGTGGCAAATACAATTATCGAGTTCTCCAGCATGTTGGACCTTCGCAATTGATCCACAATCAAGCCGACAGACTCATCTAATTTGCTAACCATTGCTGGATTAAAGAGGAATCATCATCACCAACAGACATGCAATCACAGTGTGGCAATCTAGCATGAGCTGGGAACCACATCTGATTAATACTCACCCGCATACCTTCGTCTCTTGTAGTGCTCTATATGACCCAACTTAACTACTTCGTCATCGGGCACAGGCAGTGAATTATATGGATTGCCAGAGTGAGCAGCCGCATGTGCTACATATAGAAAAAGTGGTCCCTTTGATATCGGATGATTTGCTATCACATCTATTGAATGTTGTGTTATCACTTCGGTTGTATAATGTCCATGTAAATCGTAGGCCACTCTGGTGCCATTTCGTATATCCAGACCCCAATAGCCGTGTTCAACAGCTGTGTGATCATTGTAATCATGATGCCCAGTCCAAAAACCAACATGACTGCTAAACCCTCGCTTCAGTGGAGTGTATTCCATTTTCCAATGGCCAAGATGCCATTTTCCGGCAATATGTGAAGTGTAGCTGGCGACAATGAAATCAAAAGAGACATTTGGTACATGAAGATACATACATTTAATAATGGGAATTATTTGTATACTGATTTTTGTTGAAAGATATATTCAACTTGTAAGAGAAATATATAAACATGTCTTTTGAGTCTTTAAATATAAAAAATAGTAAACTTCCATATTAATGGATTCTTTTGGGAAATCATCTTTTTGTAGAAATAAATGGTAAAGTGACTAAAATTGGAATTGGTGTATAAAATTTAATATCAAAATACCATTTATGTTCAAAAGTTAAAAAAAAAAAGTGCGTCTAACGGTTAGACACGATAGAAGTGAAACCTTCCGTAAAACAAACAGAGAGAATGAGACGAAAGCAGCATTAGGAGCGGGATAATTATAGGTTCATTATAATATTGCTATAAAGGTCATATTTTATTTTCTTCATTTTATTATTATTCATCCTCAATGTTTTCAATTTCAACAAATGATACGAGTGGCTTATGATAGCTAAAATATGATACAAATGCTTTGGTTTCGATGTTGTCAACATATCTTTGAAATACCGCGTCAATTGTTGTTTTTGATCGTGTTGTTGATTCAGTGCGATTGTTACACATTTTTAAACTGAATGTTGTATTGAGAAAGTCAATTAAAGGAACCGCTGTGTCCAATGCAAAATTTACGTTAAAATCGCCACTTAAAATCATTGGAACTTTATCGTAATCTTTTCTAAGTATCCGCGATACTTCTGGTGTATACTTTATTAAATTTTCATGAATGAATTCCGTGATGCTATTTATTGATTGATTCGGTGAAATATAAATTGCCACAATTAAAACTGTTTTTCCATTGCTCAATCTGGTTTCGCATGCACATATTTCTCCCACTTTAGAGAGCTGAACAGACAGTGATTCTAGTTGCTTTGCATTCATATCTATCTGTGGAGTTACAATACGAGCACCGTCATTTTGATTGTGGTATATTGCAACACCGCCTGCTCTCGTTTGTGGTCTTTTAAATTGAACTACAATATCAAAATTGGGAATGTCAAAAATGGTTTCATTATCCAACCAAGTCTCGGAAAGAATTAGAAAATTTGACGATGTTGCTACTTTGTCTAACTGCAGATCGTGTACATGAGCGCGCAAACTTTGGCAATTAAATGTAAATAATGACAACCCTTCCTAGCTGTTATAAAATCACTTAAAAAAAAATATATATATATATGTATACAAAAGCGTACTTATGTATACATATGTATGTATATGCATGCACACATATACATATGTGTGTACGCATGTGTTTAAATTAAATTCTGCCGGCGTCGACAAGCAAAGACCAGCCGACGGTGCCCGAACTCTATCCAATATCGTCGCCGAAACACTTCGGCTACCGAAAAGAATTGAGCAAACACAAATAAGGAACGCTATATAACTCTGTTCTATCTCATTCTCTCGCAGGCTATAAGATCTATATGTATGTCTCTTTTTAGTGTCGCTTTTTCGTTTCATCGAATCTCAAATCACTCCCAACGATTCTAAAGAAGTTTTCACTTCAAAAACAACGTTTAGTTTCTATAATATGGTTTTCTGTTTAATCGTTTGGTAAACTTATTTCTATATTTTTTCTTTAATAATTCAGATATACAATCTTCAATTTCTTAACTTCAATTTCTTTTTTTCCAGATATATACATTGTAGTTAAGAGGAACATCTCTTGTAAATGTTATCTACAGTGGCTCCATCGCATAATCGGACAAAAGATTTCTCAGTTTTATTGTGAAATTTTTTCAAAAACTAAAGACGTACACGTTTGAATTTTTGGTTTTATTTTCAGTTAAAGGTCTTATAATGCTAGTGAAACAAAAAAACAACAACATTTCATTCGGTAACTGTATTAAAAACGAAAAAAACAAAAAAAAGTCGGATTCTAGCGCTCAACGCATAATCGGACACTGACAAATTTTAACCAAAAGAATCGAAAAAACAACAGATTAATACTTTGTTGTGTATCCTTTTGTTTGTATAACAGACTCCAAGCGTTTTGGTATGGATTTTACCAAGTTGCGGCATACATCAGGTGGTATGGAGTTCCACTCTGCTTGCAGTGCCTCTTTTAACTGATCCAGCGTATTATACTTATTCTTGTAGACTCTTCTTGCCAATTCTTCCCAAAGATGCTCAATAACATTAAGGTCTGGGCTTTGTGCAGGCGTTTGAATCAGTTTGGGGCAGTTATGGATCAACCAAAGCTTTGCTACGCCTGAAGTGTGCTTTCGGTCATTGTCTTGGTAAAAGGCAAAGTCCCTTAAAATACCCAATTTCTCCGCACTTTGCTTGACGTTGTTCTTCAAAATACCGAGATATCCAAATTTATCCATTATCCCATCAATAAATCATGATTATTATGGACGAGTTGCCAGAAATAAGCCTTTTATAAGCCCTAAGAATATAAACTTCAAGGTGAAATTTGCAAAAAAATATCTGTCAAAAACAGAGGATTTTTGGAATCATTTAATTATATTGTGAATCGTCCTAAACTTCGATTTTAATGCTAATATTAGCAACTTTACGGTTTTATTTACTGATGAGAGCAAATTTAACCTGCATGGGTCCGATGTAAAGACGTATTACATGATTCCAAAAATCCTCTGTTTTTGACAGATATTTTTTTGCAAATTTCACCTTGAAGTTTATATTCTTAGGGCTTATAAAAGGCTTATTTCTGGCAACTCGTCCATAATAATCATGATTTATTGATGGGATAATGGATAAATTTGGATATCTCGGTATTTTGAAGAACAACGTCAAGCAAAGTGCGGAGAAATTGGGTATTTTAAGGGACTTTGCCTTTTACCAAGACAATGACCGAAAGCACACTTCAGGCGTAGCAAAGCTTTGGTTGATCCATAACTGCCCCAAACTGATTCAAACGCCTGCACAAAGCCCAGACCTTAATGTTATTGAGCATCTTTGGGAAGAATTGGCAAGAAGAGTCTACAAGAATAAGTATAATACGCTGGATCAGTTAAAAGAGGCACTGCAAGCAGAGTGGAACTCCATACCACCTGATGTATGCCGCAACTTGGTAAAATCCATACCAAAACGCTTGGAGTCTGTTATACAAACAAAAGGATACACAACAAAGTATTAATCTGTTGTTTTTTCGATTCTTTTGGTTAAAATTTGTCAGTGTCCGATTATGCGTTGAGCGCTAGAATCCGACTTTTTTTTGTTTTTTTCGTTTTTAATACAGTTACCGAATGAAATGTTGTTGTTTTTTTGTTTCACTAGCATTATAAGACCTTTAACTGAAAATAAAACCAAAAATTCAAACGTGTACGTCTTTAGTTTTTGAAAAAATTTCACAATAAAACTGAGAAATCTTTTGTCCGATTATGCGATGGAGCCACTGTATATTCCATATAATCTTACCCCAATTCATTTAAATATTCCGGTAAAAGTTTCTCTTCCAATGGCAATCCCCTTGGCTCCGCTGCATATAGCACTGTATGCTGCATACCTATGTAATGATTAATAATTCGAAATTCGATTATAACTTTAATTTTTAATTTATTATTGAGTACCAAATAGAACAAACCTGTATGTATGGCATATTTTCCAGTCATCAGAGAAGATCTCGATGGTGTACAAATCGGTGCAACATAGTAACGATTGAGTATTAAGCCAGAATAGGCCAAGGCATCAATATTGGGTGTCGGTATCTGAGCGGATCCATGAAAGCCAACATCATTGAAGCCCTGCAACGATTTCATGATATAATTTGGAACAAACTATGGGATGTCAAAATGTGTGCTTACCAAATCATCTGCAAGAATATAGATAATGTGAGGTTTGGGGAGCAGGGAGGTTGCCTTTACCACCAGCACTGAAATCAACAGCAGTAACAAGCGGAGCATCATTTGACTGTGAACTGAAAGATGAGACCTCATTATCTGACTAATTGCTGGGTAGCTATTGCAGAGATTTGCCAGTCGTTGATATTGTAATGTATGTATGTATGTATGTACATGGCAAATGCCTCATCCGCTCGTCTGGCAAATGCAGTCGAATCTCAATTGATTGCCCATTTACCTATTGTCTCTATGGCAAGTGGCATTGATTTCTATTGCAATTTACAAAAATAAAAAAAAAATAAAAAGAACGAAAAACAAAAGTTGCCAATTCATCTGCTGGCTCGACTCTGAAAAATTGGAACTGAATCAGCATTTAGCACAGTCAGTTTAACTGAATTCAAGAGTCTCGCGGTTGCTGTTGCTCCAATGTCTCGATGTCAAGTTTGTGCTTTCAATTTGTATATGCCACACACTTCAATTTGATGGCAAGCATCATGGTCTCCCAAGCAACGATTCTACAAAAATGTTAGAACGTCCATAGAAACAATTCGAAGAGCTCGCTTAATTAGCATGCGAATTGAGTATCATTCCCATTGTAATCAGTCATGTTACCGTTAATAGGTCAAAAAACCAAAAGGTCCGGTTTATTTTAACACTGCCGACATTTTTACACTCTAACTGATACACAATGAACAATTATTTCTAGTCATAAATTTAAACATACATATACATATGTAGATATTATAAATATATCATAGTGATTAACATAAATTAATTGATTAATGATAAATGAATTGATAACATTAAAAGCAATATACATACATACATACATATGTATATGAATCTGTATGTATGTACATAAGTACGTACGTATGTATGTATGTGCGTACTTAATATATGTATGTGCATATGTATGTATGTATGTAGATATGTAGTTTTGCAGCTGATTTCACTTTCTTCATAATCAACTTAATTTATTAACTTCATATACATACATATACACATACATATATGTACATGCATACACATACATACATACATATATATGTATAAAATTTATATTGTTTTTGTTCTTTGTAAAATTAATATACCCTTCCTTGCAATAATGTTCCTAAAAAAATGTCACTGACGTTTTAAATTATTTATGTAAGTCGAAAAATAAACAAAGAATGAATATTTATTGCCATGGAAAAATAATTTTTTTACACCTCAAAACAGACAAAAACAAATAATTAAACTTAATTTGCAAATCTTTTGTTCAAACTTACCCTTGCGGTATATTGTTGTGTGTATGTTTGGATTGCCTTTTTTGCTTATCAACTCAACAATTGTTGCGCTTTGTTTACCAAAAACACAAACAAATATTTTGTTTTGCGTTTTTTTAAATGATTATTTGAACTGAACTTTTAAAATAAATACATATGTAAATAATACCCAGTGCTGCCCTTATCCAGTTACGATCCAAGCATGCTCATTTTAAACTTTTTTTTTCAATAATATGGGTGTAAATTTTCACAAATTAAATTAATGGGACAACTTGAATACTTGATTATGTTTTACTTTACTTAAACAATCCGTTTAATATTTCGCCCGACATATGTATGTACATACATATGTAGGTAACTAACTTAACCCTTTTCAATTCACGCGCCAAACGAGACTGACCAACGAACGGTAAACCCGGATAGCGCTGCGAGACAACAGTGAAAGTGGCGTCACATGTTAAATAACAGTGAGCATTTCTCTTTTATTCTCCCACACGCACTATATGTTAAATGGTAGGCTCACAATTGCATTCGCAAATGAAAGTACTTTCAATTTCTTTCCATCTTCGGCCTGCGAAATGGAATTATTAAACAAATTGACATCAATTGCATTTATTTGTTTTTCTTTCATATGGTGACTACATTAACCAGGTTTCTTGTGTACAAGGTGATGAATGGGAGTGTGGATAGAGGAGGGGATTTCTGACATATTTTTACGTAAACTACTTTTGACTACCTTCTCTATTTTTGACGAATTGGTTTCAACAGTGCACATTTTATGCTTATTATCTAGAATAGAGTTAAAGTTCACAATACAAAGTAAATAATTATATGATACACAAGCAATAATTTCAATTATGGAAAGCACCCAAATCACCCAAAGCTTAAGTATTTCTTCTAATTCATTTTGATGAACAATCAGATCTTTTTAGAGTATTTCCAAATCAACATGGCGGATTTCCGGGAACTGCGCCTAAGAAATAAAAATCAAAGATATATACATACATATGTACATATGTATAGTATATGTAAGTAGAGATTTAAGAAATAAATACATACATATGTATGTATATACCATTTTAATAACACTTACCCGCAGATTCAACTCAATCCGATCAATTTCACCGCCCATCAAGTCCACAATGTTTTCACCTTGATCTAACAAAAATGCTTCCAACTCTTCGGCATTGCGGAAATTACGAACGGTCTTAAAAAGCAAAAATTGAAAGACAATATAAAATGTACAAACTAAACAGCAAGAACAGCGACCTACCGCCAAAAGTTTGCAAAGATCTTGCTTATCAAGGTAGGAGCGGGTTAATTCTCGACCATCAAAATCAAGTTCGGCCTATAAAGACAAGTTTAAATTAAAATATTCTCATTTAACTATTACAGTTGTACCTTATAGCGAACTCGTCCATTGCCAATATCTATCCCCTTCACGTCGTAAATAGCTCTAATCATAACATCAGCCTCTAAAGCAGTATTTATTTTCTCAATGCGGTCTGTGGCGATGGAGACACCCACCAAAACGTTCGCATTCGTGTAAATAATAAAGGAAGCTACTGCTCCTAGCAGAGCTCCGATAACCAGCGACCCAGCGGCGTCAAACAGCGGTGACCCCGTATAGCTGCTCAGGCCCATACATGTTCCAGCTACCAAAACCCCTGCTACTGCAGCGGCATCTTCACAGAGAACCACATTCACGCAAGGATCCTTGCCAGAGACCACTGTTAGAAAAGCATCAAATAATAATTTTTTTATATAATTGAAATAGGAAAATTGTGATTTAGTTTACCATATTCCTTGAAGGTCATGTTACTAGCGCGAGCTGCCCGTTTTAACTCATTGACAGCTACTATCAGAGTAGCTCCTTCTGACACAAGTGACCCCATTAAAATGAAATAAACCCAAAATAGATCTCCGATCGGCTGTGGATGGATAATACCTTCTATGCCATGATAGATAGACAGACCGCAGCCCACGCAAAAAATGCCCACACCGGATATGAGCGATGAAACATAACGCATGTGCATATAGCCGTACGGATGATCCACATCCGGCTGCTGTGATGATTTATATATACCAAAAGCGAGAATTAACTGATTAACGAGATCAGCAAGTGAGTGAATAACCTCGGCAAACATGCTGTGTGAACCGCTATACAACCAACCACCAAATTTAACCAATAAATTAGCTGCATTTCTGAAAGAGATTAAAATTAATTATGAAGTATAAAAATTTAGGTTTTAGAAATTAGATAAAAGATTTTCCGTTTGAAGATTTACTCCACTTACATGGCAATGGCTGTGGCGACTACTTGAGCAGATTTTGCTGCCTCAGTATGATTATCTACCATTACTTTGGTACGGAAACCCATTTCCCGGCGATAGTCCCGCAGACGTCGCTTTACCGTAAACATATCTGGATTGACGAATTTAAGTATTAGCGTTTATAAAGAAACGGATGAAGAATAACGCGTGAAAATGGAAAAATACAAAATAAAAATAACAGGAATATTCCACTTACTCTGCTGATACTGCTTTCGTTCGCCTTCCTGTTTGAGCCGCTCACGAAGTAGATTTTCTCTTGAACCCCAAACTTCTAAAGCTTTTGCTTCGACATCGCGCCGCCAATAAACAGTCATTGGAGGCTCCTGTTCGTAAGGTGATCTTCGTTTGATTTTCGGCAAGCTTTCCAGATCACCAGGAGTGAGCATGAAATCAGCAATGGCTCTCGAGGGGGTGACAAAGTTGCGTTCAAGGGAAGAACGATAATCAAAACGGGGACGCTTCACAGTAGCTGCGACGGGAGCAATAACCTCGGTTTGTGCAGACGTACTGCTAATCTTTTTATCAAAAGGTGGAGGACTGGGTAATGGAGAAACTGCGGTGGGCGGGGTTACCTTCGCCACAGTACTGGTAGTTGAGGTCGGTTCAGTACCTTCTCCACCTCCGGGTTGTAAGTTAGAAATAAGATTAATGGCCGCCGTGGCTAAGACAGGCTCTTTCAATTTAGCTACTGGGGATAGATCTGATTTTTCAAATACAATCTCATTGATTTTCGAATCCTCAATAGTCGTCGTGATGGTTAAGATACCCTTTGTGGTTTTCACCTCAAAATTTTTGGTGGTCACCTCAGAGGGTTTGTCTGCCACAGCGGGCTGTCCCATTTTCACGTCCACCTGTAACATTGACTCTTTCTTTTTTCCAGACTCACTGCCACTGCAGCGCAACCGAAAGAACATGTCATGACGAACACGTCCCGATAGTTTAAGCCCAGATATGCGATGTAAGTCATTGTTCCACATCCATCCGTTAATTGGGTGATTATGTCGCAGACTCAGGTGACTAATTGCTCTCTGGAGCTGGAAGATCGAGAGGCTGCGTATTAACATCCTGTGCTGCCTTTCGCAGCAATAATCTGTAACAAATACAATGATATTTAATAAAAGTTTTTAATAGGCGCAGGCTTATTTACTTACCCGGA
Source organism: Drosophila sturtevanti (assembly GCA_018150375.1). NCBI lineage: Eukaryota > Metazoa > Arthropoda > Insecta > Diptera > Drosophilidae > Drosophila > Drosophila sturtevanti. The sequence continues at coordinate 2,932,967 of JAECWJ010000690.1, forward strand.
ACGATCTCGTATTGAGAGTTGTTTTCAATACACTTCGTTTACCTTATTGTGGATTTTTTTGCATTCCAATAAGACGTGGGTGTAGAGCTGAATAGCCTTCCAACTGTGGTTGGGCAATATTTTTTGACGCCTGATATATATCTGGGAGTAACCACGAATTGTAATTGCTAAAATTTTGAGTAAAAAATTTTTTATAAAAATTTTACAAAGAATTTAATCTGCGGCTGAGGCTTCTGTTTATCGATATATGAAGTTAAAAGTTTGGAGCCGACCAGGGATGCCGCGTCAGTTATTTTTACATTTCTCAAACGGTAAGAAAAAAAATAAAGTTGTATTTTTTAAAGTAAATACATATAGTGCAATCAGTGATTTATACCTTTAAAAACTGCAAAGCTTTAATTAAAAAGTATTCAAAAAAATATCGAAATAATCTTTCATCGCTAACCAATTTATAACAATATTTCCCATCTCCAAGCAGCTGTTTCTGCCGGTGTTTTGTAACCACTTATTTTTTCATCCTGTATAATTTGTTTTAAAATTATTATCAGAATGTCAATAGCTAGGCTAATGCGGCCCCTACTTTTGGGCCCTAAATACAGTCCAAGTCGTCATTATGCCGTTGAAGCCGCATTTCTTGGGGAAGGTGAAGAAGGTAAGTTGTTACAGTAAGCATATACATATGTATGTACATATGTACGTACATACATACATACATATTTTGAATTAAACTTAGATTGTGAATATAGAATAACCTTAGTAAAGATCAAGATTCAATTAACGTATTTTAATAGTCCTTGTGGAGCGCTTGGGTGGTTCACAGAAGGGAATTACCGTACTAGGACTAAATCGTCCGTCAGCCAAAAACTCGTTCAGCCGTGGTATGGTACAGACTTTTGGTGAGATTTTGCAGGAGATAAAGCGAGATAATGGGTCAAGAGTAGTGGTTTTGAGGAGTCTCAGTCCAGGAATATTTTGCGCTGGCGCCGACTTAAAAGAACGTAAAGGTGAGTATACAAAAGCTGTAAATTAAAGCTGGATGTAGCTTTACTGATCATTACAGGCATGTCCAAAGATGAGACTGGAGAATTTGTGACCAAGCTGCGTAGTTTACTAGTGAGCATTGAACAATTACCAATGCCCGTAATTGCAGCTCTGGACGGAGCAGCTTTGGGAGGTGGACTTGAAATGGCTTTGGCTTGTGATATACGCACGGCATCCTCCAATGCCAAGATGGGCTTAGTTGAAACTCGCCTGGCAATTATCCCTGGAGCCGGTGGTACTCAGCGCCTGCCACGTATTCTCTCTCCCGCCTTGGCCAAGGAGTTAATCTTTACGGCACGTGTTTTAAATGGAACGGAGGCCAAGGAATTGGGTCTCGTCAATCATGTGGTTGAACAAAATGATACCAAAGATGCAGCTTATCAGAAGGCCATAAAGTTGGCAGAAGAAATTCTTCCCAATGGTCCAGTAGGCGTGCGAATGGCAAAACTAGCTATAGATAAAGGCATGCAAGTTGATTTAAGTACGGGCTATTCTATTGAAGAGGTTTGCTACTCTCAGGTAATACCCACCAAGGATCGTCTCGAGGGTTTGGCCGCTTTTGCTGAAAAGCGGAAACCTGTCTACAAAGGCGAATGATCGAAAATAATTTATGGATTATAAAACGCTCGTTATCTTTAAGTCAAAAAGTGCATTTATTAATTATTTTGTTTTTGTTTTATGAAAAGACGACAATTAAATTGTTTTTCATAGAGGCAAATGATTGTATCAGCTGCCAAATAACTTTAATTGTTCAGTAATTTTAGTTCGCTCCATCTGACTCATTAAATCTTAGTCATTGTCAATCGGTTAATTATTGCAATTACAAACGAACATCCAGATATATCTGCTCTGCTTTGTTCTATTTTGCATGCAAAAATCGCTTTCATCATGCATTCAACTGAACTATGCGGAAATTGTAAATTTCTTTAGAATTTAACAAGTTTAGAAGTGGCAGGTTTAGAAAGTGGCAATTAGTTTAAACAATGTGTGTGCATATATAATGTATATAGAAATATATTGTTGATTAAACACTATGAGATTTACAATCCACAATTACAATCCCTTTGCCTCGACCTTGTATGTACATACAAATTTTAAATTTTAACAATGCATACATACATATGTTGATTGACATACATATAAGATTTAAAATCAAATTATAAAAAGATTTGTCCCTTCTTAAATTAGTGTAAAATCGTTATATTTCTCTTTACTTTTCGTATTTTTTTGTTTGCTTTGTTAAGCAAATTATTTGCACAATTGATGCATTGTATATATGTATTTATATATGCACATATTTAGCTGTATGTATGTTATTTAAAGGGTGTGTTCTGTAATGTCAGTTAAAACAAAGGCCTGTTGCCTTTACAAGAAACCAAAAATTTTCGTTTGTGTATCGGAGAAGGTGACGACCTCGAGATGCCACATAAGAAGAAGGGGCGTTGTTTGAATGTTTACGTGATGTTTATGTTTATTCATTCGAATTTGTCACCTACAACCGGAATTAAGCAAACAACTTTTCTGTATTCCTACATGTACTTACATATGTATTTATCTACTTATATGTATATATGTACATATCCAGTACTTACTACTCCATTTGTATAGAGATAATAACAAAAATAGATAAATAAATTTCATAATTTAATTACCTTTAAATTGACGGTCAATGGTCTTCAGCACGTTGAAATAATATATACAACAAGTCCATATGCTTTCCTTTTGCCAAATATAATATTTACATGTTACATGATCATAATATACCCCAATGTGGTATAAGTAGGGGGTATAAAATCACACAAAAAAAATTACTTTATAAAAATGAAATTAATGAATGAACAACTTCAACCGGTTTTTGTATGTGACAAGCAAGGAAGTCGGTTTTTCACCCCAATATTCCTCTCAAATTTCCATATTTGAGCTATTCTCAGTAACACATTTGACGAAATTTCCCACCTGACCCAATTGTACCAATCCCAACAGCTCCTTTTTAGGATTGTCAATTGCCAAAAACCAAACCAAAAAAAAAAACCCAATTAAAATGCAGCACGGGTATTTGACACCAGACAAGGTCAGTGTCGTCTCTCAATGGATTCGGTTGACTGCCATTGACTCAGCATGCGGCATCTGGTAGATCTAAAGCAACAATCTTTAGAGCTAATGCTAATCATAGTTTGCATACTAATTAGATAATTACTCAATGTTGAACTCGATCAATCCGACCCCAAAAACAATGCACAGGCGGAGGCAGATCCGGAAATAAATTGCGGAAGCAAATCAATTTATTTATTGTTTTTAATACTTAACGATGAGTGTTAATATAATAATGCAAAAAAAAAAAAATTATTACGCATGGCGAATTCAGCGTTGACAAAAAAAAAACAAGTTTTTCGCATTTAATTTTTGTGTTCATTTTTTTTCTATACACATATGTATGTATGTATATATTTGTTTAATTCAATTAGGTAAATATATTTAAGGCACGATTTGCAATGTAATGAGAGTAAAAAGTCTTAACGATAGGATACGACGGCGTTGTGGGGATTTTCGCTAAAACGTTACAAAAATTAAAATACATATCACCTATGAACATATAACATCTTCCAGGAATTAATGATTATACAGTTTATTCGATTCCGGTTGATTTTTGAATGATTATTTTATTTTAAGTCAGATTTTGTTTATTTACGCAAATACTAACATAATAGTTAGCAAACAAATTAGTTTTATTTTATTGCTTTGCTTTTAAATGATTTTATATCAAATGAAATCGCTTTCCTCATTTTTAAGAATTTCATTAACTAAAATCAAAAATTTTTTATATGCATTTAATTACTTGATGCCTGGACAAATTTCAAATGAACAAATAATTATTGCCTTACGTATTTTAAAATCCTATGAAAATAGTTTAATTTTATTAAAAACCCTCTAATATACGTATAAAATCTTATATAAGTCCTTAGCTCCATTTAATATTCAGCATTAGATGTTAGAACTTTTGTGTTTTTAAGTTTCATCTCACGTCCTGAAATTAATTTTGGACGTTTGAATTTATTGACTTGAGCTTCTGGTCTTGAAAAACATTTTTGAAATATTATATAGAAAGCTTGGTAGAGTGTTAGCTTGGATTACGTAAAATTATATTTTCTATAAAAGTAAACTGTGTTAATGATTCAAATTTGTTGCTACCCTAAGGTGGAAATAGTTTACTATCCCACTTCCTTTGGTACTTATAGGCATTATTATAGATATATTAAGCTGTGGCCATGCCGAGTGTTACCATTAATGTACTTTTGATTGTAAGTCCATTCAAAAAAAAAACAAAAATTCCATATCTGTATAGTAACGAAATAATTTAGTCCCTGTCAAGTCACTTAATTTATTGGTAAGTGTTTCTGATATCGATATCATATATCTAGATATGTATGTAGTCGTAGTTAATATATATTTCTTTTTATTAGAACATCAGGTAGAATTGATAAGAAATAGGTTGATAAAAAAGTATTATCATTCCGTTGATACGTAAATTTTGTTTTTAGTCAATACAGAAGTCAATATTAAGACGAGATATCATAAATCTTTAAGTCGTTGATATCTGATAACAAGTATCTAAGTGATATAGAATTGACCAAATAGCACATTCTATTTGTAAGAAGAGGGCACGTATAGATTGCTCCATTAACCTTGTAACCATTAAAGGTAGTCGATATTGAAGTTATAAGTAACACAGATTATATTTGTATCTTAAACGGAAGATACTGAAATATGTATTATATATTTTTTACTTGTTCTATTTAATTAAAGCAAAATAATCGGTCGGTACATGATAAATGTCATCGCAATCTCAACTAAGGTTTTTACGTCAATATAATACAAAAGATAGAGAATTACAGACCTTATGGCATATACGTGCCCGATAAAATTAGATCATCCTCATTTTTAATGAACCCATAACTAATGGAAATTTACAATTAATGCAAACCTCAAGTATGTAATTGAAAAAAATGGTTCCCCTCATAAATTGACTTTATTAAGACAGATATATAAATATTTTGTAGTCGTTCATTTCAAAATGCGCATCACGTGAAAATTGCATTTCATTTAATAGCGTTTGCCGTTAAAATAAAATTTTCCACTGCCCCAGTGAGCTAACCCACCAATCAGCGAATAAAACTAAACGTTTTTCATATTTTATGGTTAGACAACAAAAACCAGTAACAACAGCACCAACACCAACAGCAACATTTGAAACAAGTCAATCAGAAAACTCCATGATCTGACTTTAAGTGACGCCTCAAGGCAACAGCAACAACAATACGAGTACCAATAGCAGACTAACTAAGTAATTGCCATGCTATCCACTTGGATATAGTAGAGGGAACCGAACCAAACTGAATCGAACCCAAGTCACCAGAAAGTAGCGATTGCAAAAATGTCGCACGAATTCTTAAAAATTACACAAATGTTCAATGCACTTCAATTTTATAGCAAGTCGTGGATGTAACCAAATTCAACCTGCTGAGCAAGTGAGTAACTGCATCACAATATGCAATATTGGTGGTCATGTACATAGGTAGACAAAGTGTCTGTGAAGTCTATATACAGGGTGATACATTATACTCTTTCATTTTAATGTAAGTTAATTTTTATTAATAAAAAGTTTCAGTTTATTAATTGGACAAGAAATTTGCGTTTAATTTGTTATAATTTTCAAGAAAGAAATTTCAAACAAAATGTATAAATGTTTCCCTAATTGTTAAGTCTTTTTTATATACAAATTGGTTTAAGCATAACATGATTAAGTTCAACTTTTTATTTATTAAGCTAAAGAATAGCTATATTACATGCTTGACAATGATAATTTGTAAAAAAAAAGAAAATTTTCTAGGAATTTGGTAAACAGATTTGTTTATCATAAAATCAGTTATCAGCTCAATACTGTGCTTTATTTTAGCGAAATCTCTAACCAAGTTTATCTTTAAAGACCATATACGAATCAGGCAGTTGCAGTTTGCTCTTCCTCAGGCAGCCCACTCTGCGTATGAGCAATGCCCAAAAGTTGAATATTGATGTGTAGAAAGCACCTACAAATAAATCTACGCACACTCACAACACACTAACACACATACAACAGGCCGACTTCGCCCCACCTGCGTCATTATGGCATTTATTGTCATTGTCCATTGCTGCGCTAATTGACCCCCTCCCTCCCTTCTGATGTTCCGCGTCGCCTTTTATCCTCAATATATGGCCCAGGTATCTCTCTTTCCCTCCTCCAGGTAAACAAGTGTATATATGCTTTATAGCCAGCAACAAGGTTGGTAATGTTTGTTGTTGTTGGGATTGTTGTTACTGACGACGTCGCCAACACTGCCGGTGGCAGCAGCAACAAATTCAAGCACAAACATTGGCTTAATATCAGTCACTAAGCGATCGCCAGACAGTTAACAACAAATCGCCCAACAAACAAGGCTGGAAAAACCGCGCGCGACTTGCCATTTATTTATCCTAAAAATTGACCTTATAAAAAAAGTGACGTCTGTAACAGCTGACTAGTGTTAATCCCAACTCTTAATTTGAAAATAATAAGTTATATACATATATAAAAACGGTGCTAATAATTAATTTCTGCACAAATTCGCCGTGTGGAAAGAAAAGGCGAAGGCGTATCGTATCCACTATAATCGCTGGCGACAATTAACGCGTTGGTGTTAAAAACAAACAGAAGAAATTTTTGTGTCAATGTTAAAGACAAACAGGTTGAGAAATATTTAAACAAATATTTTAAATATATATTTATATAAAACATTAAGGAGAATCAATTAAGGCAACATTAAAAGGTAAGACTTTTACGGTAGTAATATGTAGGTATAATAAATAAATCAAAATAAACTTAAATTGGCAAAAATCAAACGATTTCGTTTACAAATAAAATGTTTATAAGAGTTTCTGTTTCTGGAAATAACTGCAAGAATTATATTATTTTATTGTTCTATGTATATTGTATTCTATAAATCTATAAAAAAAAGTGCCAGTCATTCGATTAAGACCCTTTTTATGACCAACTTTATCAATTATTCTATTTTCATGATTCTTATTACAAATTCAAGAAGTTAATAAAAATGGCTTATTTATTGCTTTCTTTTTAATAGGAATTTGAGAAATTTAGTGTTTTAGGGTCAAGAAGATTTTTGAGATAAATTAAAGCATTAACTTTAAATGTTAAATGTAATACAATCATATATTAATTTGAAGGGTTAAATACAAGATTAAATATAAGTAGGCCCTTAAATACATTCGATTTTGTGTCTTGTCTGCAATACTTCATGTCTCACAGTTCATTATACTTGTCATTATAGACCCTTTATCTTCTATTTAAATGGATATACCCTTATTTAAATGGCATGATGATAAACAATTATAAAAGTCAAGCCTTAAGTAATTACGATTAAAACATTTATAAAAGTTTTATTTCTATTTCTGATAAGGTTTACAAAGACTTGAATTGGATATTATAAAAGATTATTGACTTAGTTTTATCTCGCCAGCTACTTTAGATTGAAACAAATTATTGTGGCAACACCACTACCAACAATAATAATAATAATAATGACAACAACAACAACAACTGTGTATTTCTGTATGGTGCAATAAACTTTAATTTAAGTTTGCTTTTGTTATTTCATAATGGGCCAGATTCTGTCATTGTGTCATTAATACAAGTACTTTTCATTTATTGATAAAGTCAAATGAATTGATATATACTTGGTTAAAATAATTGAAAGTTCAACGTGTATGCATATTGAAAGTGAGGTTGATAAGGCCGCTAACTGATCCACCTTACCTCCAATGAAAGATTAATGGATTGCCGAACTGATTGACTGCCAGTCGATAGCCTGATCACTTTCCGATCGTCTCAATAACACGTGAGGCGAACGCGGAGCAAAACAAAAATATATAAAAAAGAAGAAAAAATACAACAAAATAAAAGTTAAAAAACTTAAAAACCAGTTGATTTTTACTTAATTTGGCTTTAATGCAATGCATTGACCCAAAAACACTCTCTATCTCTATCACTCTCTCTCTGTCCCTGTCTCTGTGGATCTTAATTGAAATTCATTTAACAATTAACGGTACTTGGGCTGGGGCGTTACTGTTTCAAAAAATGGACAAAAAAAAGAAGAAAAAAAAGGAAGACAAAGGAGAAATTGGAATGTTTTATGCATAATTTAATGATTACGATTGAAGGTCCATATAATTTAGTTTCATTTTTTGGACAGCTCCATGGTTTATGTAATGTATCAAAAGCTCTTGACATGGTTTTCATGTCCTACCAGAAACGAAAAAATGACAATGTACCTACTTTATTTTTGGATGTTAAAAAAGGGAATATTGGCCATAATGTTCCTTACTGAAATACTGCTGTATTTTAACGAGATAGTTATTGGTTGGTTAGTCTCGGAGAAATTTGTTACACATTTTGTATATTGACATACAAAAAAGAGGACTGCCAATTGCAGTGCTTTTCTTTATTTTTATTTATTTTTGTATAAATATTTAAAAATATCTCGCGATCACTGTGCAACTTATTTCTAGATATATTCAAGGAAAAAACCAATTTATTTTTAATGAAAGAGATTCACTAAAGATTTTCAATGTGATTTATGTAATTAATGGTTCTCGATTACATAGAACCCACCAAGATTAAGATCTAAATAAATTTGATATAAGTTTGATAAGGTGAGACATTAATCCACAAAGTATATTGTAAATATATATAAGATATATATAATAATAAGATATAATAAACTATGAGACATTAAACCAACAAAGCCTATGGTAATCATTCATTCATTGAGTCATGTTATTTATTTAATCGTCTATTAATGAATCAAACAATTATTTAAAATCGACAAATAGCACTCAAAAGTCAGAAATCTTTCCCTTTAAGTCTATGAAAATTAACTGAGTCATTTCATGGATGCCATATTGATAATTGATACTTATCGCTATGCCATCCTTGAAATGACTCCCACACTAGTCAATAAGAGGACGTCATAAATTATGGATTACTTGAAATCCGTTTTGCCAATTAGAAAAACATTTCCACCACAATTTCGGTGCCATGGCACGACATAGAAGATTCGTATATAAAATAAAAACGATTGTCTGATTAGCATGATCATAAACAATAGAGAAAAACGAAAAATAAAACAGAAAATCATCTATGACGCAAAATTTTTTAATTAAGTTATATACCTCATGGTTTGATAGCAAAATATGATTCTAATATGGCTAAAAAGGGAAGGCAATGCGAGCGGTAATCACTATCGAATAGATAATGTGACAGCAAATCATAAACCATAACCGATATGATTCGCATTATAACACCTGATGTCATATAAATCTAAAAACAAGAACAATAACGAGTCACCACGGCACCCAGTAACAATTCAAAAATACGATTATAAAGATTTATCACCGATTAATTGGGGGACGGTCACAAAAAAAGTAGTAATAATAATAGGCAATAAATTTAGAATTTAAATTATTTGTTTTTCACCTCATTATTTATTTTGTTGCATATTTTGGTAATGACAAGTACAGGTTTTTGATGACCCTTAAAAATGATGTATGAATTGAATTACTTTGAAATCGATTTCTGTTATTTGTGTCAATGTCATTAAATTGTGATTCAATTTTATATACGTATATATGTATATATATATATATCGATAATTCTATACTTTAGTATAAAGAAGCACTATACGATTGAATTAATCTTATCTGCTTTGATATGAAATAAATTCTTAATAGCAATTAATATAAAAGAAAGCTCACTTTCTATAGAAATAATTATTTGCTAATTCCACCCGAAAATTATAATAATTGTAATTATCAAACTAATACAACATTTAAAGAATGTTATTCGAAAGTCCAAATGAATTAGTAGTCTATTTGGGGGCGGGATTTTAAATGCTTCTTCCGTTGGCCTGGTTATCATTATCGTTTTCATTTCAGTCTAGTTATCAGTAAAACTGGCGTCTGTAATTGATTTTAAAGGTAGCTTTAAGTATTTTATTATTATTGGCTTTATTTGTTGGTACTAAAAGTTTCTTGTTTATTAACTTCTGTTACTGTTACTATTTCACTTGTCTTACTCTAAATCGTTATCACCTTTCGAAGTTATTATGTATTTAAACACATTGTGACACTTTTCGGCGCCTTCGTCCGAGGACACATGCCTGAGTTTCATTCAGTTGCTTTTAGTCAGAGGGCGCGTGCGGTTCATTATTCACGATTCGATTATTTTATTAAATCTGAAAAGTAAGTTTTGTATTATCATGCAAAAAGGATGTTATATTAATTTCAAATCTACGTGTATATAATATAAATATATGTGTCTTTTATAAGTGAAACTAAGAAATAATATTTATGAATTCTAAGACACTTTAACTCAATTAAATTGTAACTTTATACCTAAACTTTCTTTAAATATGTGAAAAAAATTTAATCATAAACTTCAGTTTGCATGATTGTTGGCCACTTGGCAGGTTCATAGATTTTAAAGGTTTTTTATTTTTATTTTGTTATAAAAATATTGAATCAATATATTGTATGAAATGATAATGATGAAATCGATCATTTTAATTGTTTGTTTATTAACAATTTCATTTAATCATTACCTGTAATAAGACAATTTTTTTTAATTCTTCAAATGTCTTTAGACATGTTAATTAGAAAAAATAATATTTATTATAAATTAATTATTAGTATTTTCAATATCTAACTTATATCCTTTTAGTTTTTTAGAATCTTTTTATTAAAGGCTTAAATGTCATTCGAGATACATGTGTATATTATTTAAAAAAAAACCTTCAGCTACCATTTTGATTCTTACTTAGGTAGAATTTTAATCATGACTAACAATCAATTTGTCTTTACAATATTTCCAATGACTTAATCATAAATAAAGTTCCATGGATGACTATACAAAAGTTTAAATATGATAAAATACAGATATTAAATGTTATATATGTTCATATATGTCAATGCTTAAAATGAATACATGAATAATAATATATCTTTAGGTAATTTTAATCCTGACTAATAATCTATCTTTACAATATTACCAATGACTTTATCATATTAAGTCATAAATAAAGTCACATGAATTTCTAGATGACTATACAATTTACAAGTGTTTTTTGCAGATCAAAATCAAGTTAATCTTTTATTTTAATTTATAATCCAATACTAAAGTTATTGTAAAAAGAATACTTGCTGCCATTTTAAAATGTTTCTAATCTGTCTCACATGCTTTTAAAATTATATTTATAAACTGAATTGTTGTTAAGTCGTAAATAATATTTAGTTACGATTAACCATATTCCATTCAATCGGCACGGGAATAGCCCAAAATGGTGAATCCACTTTAAGATTATAAAATTTCAAACCTAATCTGGTTTCCATTTCATTACCAGAACTAAACCTAGTAAATTTTGATTTTAATTCTTCTATATGGGTCTTTATAATGTTCTATATAAAGATCATAAAACATATTTTATGAATTTAGAACGATTGTTTTCTATTTCCTCGATATTGTCGGTTAATAGCGATAACGATCGTTTTTAAAGTACATATCTGCAATCTCTCAGGTTATTGTAACAAACAAACTGAATGAAGAATTGATAAGATATGATAGGCATGCGTCCACCTCTTAAGTGGATTAGCTATAGCAACGAATAAAAAAAGAGACCCTTTTAAATGGAATCTCGGGCCAATACAAAGTATATTGATAATGATCCCAAGTTCCAAACATTCGCATGCACTCGAAGCTCAATATTTTCCTAACTTGACTGAAAAAGAATATATTGGAATGAATTCCAGATCCATCCATGTAAAATGTAAATTGCGATTTACTTCAATGAAATTTATTTGTTTTTAACAATAAAATATTATAAGGCATTTGAAAGAAATGAATGCAAGATATTCCAGAATCCGCTGGCATATATATTTTCTTATTTAAATGAGGCATTTGTCAATACAAATTACTTAGTTTTTCGTTTACAGATATATGTATTTATTTTATTACAATCGTTTTATATTTTATTCAATTTCATGGTTGCAGGGATATAGTATAATAATATATTAATTTTTTGAAGAGTTTACCAACTTTCTGATAGTCTTAGTTTCACCGTTTTATTGGTTTTTTTTCAAAATAATTATCAGTATATACATATAAGAAATAAACAAAAGCATAGGATAATTTTGTTTACCTTTGCTAATTCTTAATTAGATTGATCAGTTTTAAATGATTAATCGCTGTCACGAGGGCAGTACAATACATATCTATGTATATATTATTTATTTATTTATGATTATATTCAATAAGTGGGTTTACCCAATGAAAGTATTTCCCATTAGTTACCTTCGAATTCAAGGGAATTTTGGGAGACTGTTAAGCAAAGTATTTCACACAATTTTGCGAAAGCTATTGATTTTAATCAAATTTGCCATTACCATTCTAATATATTTACGGATACCAAATAATTATTTATTTAAGAAATGAGCAACTACAATTAACTTATCAGACTTGGCAAGATCTGAAACTAATGGCTTTTGCGAAAGCTATTTGATATAATAATATGATTTTAATCAAATTTGCCATTACCATTCTAATATATTTACGGATACCAAATAATTACATATTTATTTAAGAAACGAGCAAATACAATTAACTTTTAAAGTGTTTTCATTTGAATTATTTATTACTATATAATTTTTTATAACTTCTTAATATTATTACAGATGACTGATAATGCAGGATTTAAACCTGATGCGGATGTACCCGCATCATTACCAGCTCCAACCGTGCCACCGGAGAACCCACCGTCTTATTCAAGTTCAGTGAACTCACTAAATGACTTCAGCTCCAAGTAAGTTATTATCCCTTCGATTGGATAATTTCCCACAAACACTTATTTTAACAATTGATATGTTAAAACCAATTTTTAAAATTTCTAGGGCCAATTTGACAGAAAAGAATGAACTTGCATTGAGTGAAGATCCGTATCATCCATTTGAACACCGTGATCCAAATGGCGCCAGTGCTGGCGGTGCGTTGGCCCATTTGTTGAAAGGATCCTTAGGTACTGGAATTCTAGCTATGCCCATGGCCTTTCATAATGCCGGTCTTGTTTTTGGTATGTGCATGACTATTATTGTCGGCTTCCTTTGCACGCATTGCGTTCATATTTTGGTAAGTGTGCAAAATTGTAAGAAAAACCCAATCTTTTAGCACATGATCAATCCGGCTATTAGCTTAAACAATTAGCAGTCCATGGCAGGTGAACATTTGCGCCTGACGTAGGTAGGTTGCTGTTGAGGGCGATTTTAGGTAGTTTAATCTCCATGTCTAGCTCTTTGTCAATATTGGGGCAAACAACAGTCCTTGATAAGACATTCACTAAACGCGTAACTTATGCCAATCAATGCAACTATCAAAATTACATATGTACATACATACTACGCTTTAGTCTGAAAGTTTTATTGATTTTATTTATTGGTTATCAATCAAGTTTTTTCTTTTTCAAATTGTTGAAGATTTCTCAAGAACTGCAAGCAGCTTGCCAGACATCCGAAAGTTATAAACGTCTTAAAATTTTAAAATGCGTAAAAGGTAAATCTCATTTGGATTCCGGGAATTGCAAAATCAGCACAAACCGATTTTATGTATATATAGCACCACTTGAAATACAGATTTATAATGCCTAAATCCATTTTCGTCAAGTCATTGTGGACTTTTGAATTGGCAAATTATACTCGACTATAATTGTTTATGTCATCAAAATGATTGATATTTGGTTGTTTAATGTACTATAGAGTTATATGTACATACATATGTATGTATATACATACAAGTATGTTTTAAAGATTAGAATGAAAATCGGAACTACCCATACCGACTACTTTGTTTTAAAATACTAACTTAATACTTAACTTAATTATTTTTTTTTTTTGTTCTAGGTAAAAACTTCACACAATATTTGCCGGGAGGCTAAAGTACCAGCTCTAGGGTTTGCCGAAACAGCTGGGAAGGTCTTTGAATATGGACCAAAGGGTATAAGACGCTACTCCAATTTTGCCAAGTACGTATATTCATCCAAAATATCTTCAAAATTGATTCAGTGGTCTATGATGGGTGAACTCTAACATTGTAAGCTTTGTTCATTTTCCGCTTCAATTTGTTGTAATTCTCAACTTGTTCCTCTGTTTTGGGATATTTTAGTATTAGTATTTAAAAAAAATTAATTCTTTATTTTCTGTGTTTTGCAGACAATTTGTGGATATCGGTTTAATGGCCACTTATTATGCGGCTTCCTGCGTTTACGTTGTGTTCATAGCCACATCCTTTCATGATGTGATTAATTATGACTGTGGCATCAATTGGGATATACGTATCTATATTGCATTCGCTGTAATTCCTTGCCTATTCATCGGCCAGATCCGTAACCTTAAGTTTTTGGTACCCTTCTCCCTGATGGCAAACCTCTTTATTGTGGTCACTTTTGTAATTACATTATACTATATGTTCGATGAAACGCTGGTGTATTCGGACAAGCCGCTAATTGCAAAGGCAGCACATATTCCATTGTTCTTCGCAACCGTGATCTTTGCAATGGAGGGTATTGGTGCTGTCATGCCGGTGGAGAACTCGATGAAGAAACCCCAACAGTTCCTGGGATGTCCTGGTGTTCTAAATATTTCCATGTTTACAGTGGTTGCTCTCTATGCCATTATTGGCTTCTTTGGTTATGTAAGATTTGGGGATCAAGTTCGTGGCAGCATTACTCTCAATCTACCAGACGGCAGTTGGTTGGGTGACACAGCAAAGTTGCTAATGGCTGTGGCTATTCTCTTTACTTTCGGCCTGCAGTTTTATATACCCAGTGATATTCTGTGGCGTAAGATTAATCACAAGTTTAGTCCTGAAAAGCATAACATGACGCAGATTCTTTTACGTACTGGCATTATTCTGATAATTGGTGCCGTTGCTGAGGCCATTCCCAATCTGGAACCGTTTATTAGTTTAGTGGGAGCAGTGTTCTTCTCGCTGCTAGGTATCTTTGTACCTAGTTTTATTGAAACCGTATACTTGTGGCCCGACAATTTGGGACGCTTCAAATGGAAACTTGTCAAGAATGTTTTGCTTAGCATCTTTTCCATTCTGGCATTGGTTGCTGGAGCAGTTGCCAGTATTGGCGAAATCATTGACATGTACAGCGGCAACGATGACGAGTAAGGCCATCCATAAGGAGGGCTTGCCAACGACATCTAGTATTAATTGAGAAGCAGGTACACTCCAAGAGTGAGCGTTAAAGTGTTGAGTGTAAAAAGTTCAACAAGCATTATGTCCCTAGGTTACATACGCACTTCCAGTCCAGAACAGACCATGTTGTACATGGCCTAAATGCCATTTGAAACACCCACTGACACAGATACAGACACATAACCGATTTAGTGCGCTGACTGCATGAACATGATATTAATGTTTAAGATTTTTTTACATAATGTATACCTACCATATAGTATATATGTATGAGTGTTAATGTTATAAAATAACTAAAAACCGCAATTCATAGAATTTATAAATGTTGTATTCCTAGGATTAATATTCTTTGTATGTGGCAATAAATAAAAGAAATATTAATATATTTGTATGTATTCGTAGATACACATATCTTTTTAGAGATATTGTGTGATCAGTTGCAAGACATTTTTAAATTTTTCGATCTGTAACATTTACGTGTATATTTTGTAGTTGTAAACTTATTATAAACAAAAAATACAATTAAGTGGAATTTAATATAAATGAAAGTTTATAATAATAATAATAATAATAATAGAGGGACTTGAGGGGATGTATGAATTTGAAGGAGCAACTGCCTCTGTTCTGGTTAAATAACGGGCTACGGGTTACGTATCATGCAAAAATTGTATCTTTAAGTAATCAGAGCTGTATCTTAATTGTATGGTTTTATCTATTGCTAATGCTGTTGCCTGTGAGTGCGAGCTAAATCTCATGTGAATATCGTAGTCATTGTTTACTTCTTCTTCTTCTTAGCACTGGAACTGGTGGCCACCACCTCGCTTTTGCGTTTCTGATTAGCCTTCGGTTGAGGCGGTGGTGCTGGTGTACTCGATGTACTTCCACCACTCGCCGGAGTGCTACCTTTTGGTGCCTTCTTCTTCTTTTCGGCACGTTCCTTTTCCTCCAACTCTAGATTCTCACGTTCAATAAGTGTAATCAAAGTATTACAACGACGCTGAATTTCCAAAGCTGTACGGGATTTGATGAACCAATCAAAGCGAAACTGCGGCGAAGCTCTAAATAGGACAACACACACACACACATTAGCATGAATTGGACAAACTAATGATACGATTATACTCATATTTACCTTATAGCTGCACGTAGCTCTTCGTAGACATTCTCCTTGTCGAATCCCAGTTTATGGAGCATGCAAACCAGAAAACGATCATCAATTTCTGTGTAGTTTTTGCCCTTATTGTTACCATATTGAAGGCGCAATTGATGAAAAGGAGCTCGATAGCGTGACATCTGCAGGGAAAGAAATATAATTTACTATATTAATAGTCCAAAATGGCAACAGATATGGACATTACCTTTTGATCCAATGCCTTCTTGATGGACAATCGCCTTTGAATCTTTCCTTCGCCACGCTCAATCTGTCCCATAATACGCTCAATATCTTGCAATTCGGTACAACGCTCCCAGAATACCGCATTATATTCAATAACCTCTTCCGGTGTCTTGCCTTCTACATCTTTAGCTATATTTTCAATATCATCGCGTCCATACTTTTCATTGGCTTTTATAAATTGATTGAAATCCCGCTTTGTCCAGCCAGTGAAACCCTGTGATAGAAGATTCTCCTTCTCTTGGATTTCCTCCTCGCTGAGTGGTTCGGCTTCATCAATTTTACGTTGCTCCTCCCTTTGAACCTTACTGGCCTCTGAGCCGAGCTCCGTGTTTTTGGGCACCTTGTAGCCAACTGTCTTGCGGAAATAGTAAATCTCCTGATCAAGCAACTCAAACAAACGTGGTGGAAAGAATTGAAAGTCCTGTACGATTGGTTGTTTGGGTGGACGTGGCGCTTTGGGGGCCTTCGGTTCGGATACCCGGAGAGCTTCACGGAAATATGCATCCACGGCATAGTTGGCTTTACGTTCACGTTTCGGTGGCTCAATCCAATTGCCCAAGGCATTTAGTTTTTGCTTCTCACGCCAATCCTCACCTTCAAACTGATAGACGGACGATGTGCCCGCTTCTCCATTTGTGTCCATGGTAAAAGTACGCAGTGAGCTCTCTCCCATGCTATCCAATTGAGCCTTTTGTTCAGCGGTTTTCGCTTCACCACGTTCAAGGATGACATCAATGTCCTCATCTGTGATATCGGTCTCCTTGGAACTAAACACTTGGTTGGCACCAAAACGAATAATATTCAACATCTCATCCTTGTTCAGCTGGTTCGAGCGATTGTCGACCAATCGGCCACCTTGAATAACCATTTTGTCCAATCGCAATTTAACCTCAGCCCTTTCCACAATTTTTTCCTCCACTGTGCTCTCCGTTATCAAGCGAAAGACACGCACTTGTTTCTTCTGGCCAATACGATGGGCACGATCCATGGCCTGCAAATCCATCTGTGGATTCCAATCGGAATCATAAATAATAACCACATCAGCGGTTGCCAGATTAATACCCAAGCCACCAGCTCGTGTGGACAACATGAATATGAATTTTGTGCTATTCTCCATGTTATACTCCTGGATCTGCCGGTTACGATCTTCGTGCGGGGTTTGACCATCCAGACGACAATAGTTATAGTTCCGCCAATGGCAATAATCCTCAAGAATGTCCAACATACGTGTCATTTGGGAGAAAATCAGAACGCGTGACTGCTGCTCTTGTAGCTTAGGTAATAGTTTATCCAAAATGGCCATTTTACCGGAATTGTAGACCAAATGGGTGTCGGTTGTGTAAGGTGGACCTGGCTCAGCACCGTCAAACAAATATGGATGATTGGTGCACTTTCTCAACTGCATGAGTATGTTTTGCAATCTCATTTTTTCCACTTTGCCAGCGCCATTCACTATATCAATGTCCTTGAGTAATACCTTGGTGTACCAATCGCGTTGCATTTTTGAAAGTCCAACAAATATTTTCATTTCCTTTTTGGGTTTAAGACGCTTTTCCACCTCTGCCTTAAGGCGACGCAGTAAGAAGGGCTTTAAAACAGCATGAAGTCTGGTAATCAAAGCGTCATCTCCCAGGCAAGTGTTTGTGTTGAACCATTCGTCAAAATCCTCGGATGAGTTGAATACATCGGGCAATAGGAAATTCAATAGAGCCCACAACTCATGAAGATTATTCTGCAATGGTGTGCCCGTGATGAGCAAGCGGTTCGCCGTCTTAAATTCACGCAAAATCTCCGACAGCTTCGATTTCTCGTTCTTGATACGATGGGCCTCATCGATGACCAAATAACGCCAATTGAATTTCTTGAAAACAGATTTTTCACGTATGCACATCTCGTAGGATGTGACACAAACGTCCCATTCTCCAGGCAGCAAGACATCGCGAATAAAGGTATTGCGCGTATCTTGGTCACCAATTAGACAGACAGCTCGAAGAGAGGGACACCATTTCTTGAACTCATTCACCCAATTCTGAAGAGTCGATTTGGGCACAATGACTATATGGGGGCCAGCTTGGTTTCTAAAAAATAGAAAGACATTAATTGGAATATTTTTATAGAAGATTAGATAATTAACTCACTTGAAATGCTTTAGATAACCCAGCAAGGAAATTGTCTGCAAGGTCTTGCCCAGACCCATTTCATCGGCAAGGATGCCATTGATGCCATTCTCATACAAGGATATCATCCAATTAAGACCACGAATCTGATAGTCCCTCATCTCTCCTGATTTAATGTACGTAGGCGAAGCATCGAAGCGGAATATTTCCTTCGTAGCTGAATCCTCTGCCAGCAGTTCCTCATCTTCTTCCTGTTCGGTCTTTCGATGACGATGGCTAAATTATAAAATTAAAAATAAGAAAATCTGTAAAATGTTATAAATGTGACAACTTACTCCGCAACATCCTTCTCCTTGTCCTTATCCTTAATCTTCTTGGGCCGGCCTTTGGGTTTGGTAGGGCTCTTTGTGCTGTTTGTCATAAAATGTGTGAAAATCTCCGTTTGCTTAAGCAGGAAATCGAAACGTCTGCTACGATCTGCTTCAATTTTGTTATCAAATTCCGCTTCCTTTTCACCAGAGGAGCTGGTCGCCGCATCGGAAGTAGTCTCATTCTGTGAAAATTTGCGATGGAAAATTTGTACTCTCACCCCCAATTTTTTTCCGTTTTTGCAAGCCGCGTCACTCGCCGCAAAATGAATCGGAATTCATGTTAATTTGCTTACCGAATTCTCCTCAGTGGCCTCGACGGCGCCGGTCTCTGCTTTGGACATTTTTTATAGCCCCTTTGGAATTTTCTTTTATGTTTAATTCAGTTTTTCACGCAATTTAAATACAATTTTATAAGCGTAAGCCAAGAGAGTCGAAGCGTGTTGTTGCCTTTTCATGTATATGTGAGCGTGAGCGGGAAAAGAACGAAGGGAACTAGTTCAATGCGAACCAATGAACTACCATATTAATTGGCAGAAAACAACTATGTTCACATATGCCGTGCACGATTAAGCACTGATTAAAAACAATGATCTTGAGAATTGAGATAATAACACTGTTTGTGAAATGCGCATTTTAGTATGCAAAAATACGCAATCTATATTTAAAATATTAAAAGTATTTTACTTATGTATGTATTATAATATATACATATGTATTGATAGCAAAAGTAAATACATAACAGTATACATATTAGCTATTTGATTGGTAAGTTTATGAGGCCTTTCGCTTCAATGTGTTTTATTTCATGTCGTTCAAATTTCGTGATTTGAACTGCACTTGACATACTATCTCATATCGATAACTCGCATGCATCTTGGACAGATGACGTTATCCAACACTACCATATAACACGACATAATAATTAAGTTTATTAATGAATTTGTAGTAAAAAGTCTTTCACGCTCCTTGAATTATTGCTTCTTGTACAAATATTGCATTGCCGTTTTCCCTGTATTGAAAAACAGGGCGGCTAAATAACTCAACGGTACTCACTGGTACCCTGGCGGCTTGAAATTGTTAAAAATAAAGAACAATGGTGATCTCGTCGATGTCATTGCGCACCCAGCTGATGGGCCTGAACAACTTTACCGGCACACACAAGGACCAAGCTGACAAGTACCGCCAACTTCTCAAGTCGGTGCTTACGAATACGGGACAGGAGTTAATCGATACATTGCGTCTCTTCGTAGAGGCAATTGTAAATGAGCATGTCAGTCTGGTGATCTCACGTCAAATCCTCAATGATGTGGGCTTAGAGCTAAGCAAGCTACCTGATGATATGTCCAAACAGTTATCGCATTTCACATTGGAGAAGGTGCAGCCTCGCGTGATATCGTTCGAAGAACAGGTGTCTGGCATACGCTTTCATTTGGCCAATATCTACGAGAGGAATCAGCAATGGCGCGAGGCGGCCACCGTTTTAGTTGGCATTCCCCTGGAGACGGGACAAAAGCAGTACTCCGTTGAATGTAAGCTGGGCACGTATCTGAAAATAGCGCGACTCTATTTGGAAGATAATGATTCGGTACAGGCAGAGTTGTTCATCAATCGTGCATCACTGCTGCAGGCCGAGACCAATTCTGAGGAATTGCAGGTAAGTATCTTGGCTGCAAAAAATAATCAAGTCTAATTGATTCTACATTGCGATTCTTTTTCAGGTTCTCTACAAAGTTTGCTATGCCCGCGTCCTTGACTATCGCCGAAAATTCATTGAGGCTGCTCAGCGCTATAATGAACTCTCCTACCGCAAAATTGTCGACCAAGGCGAACGCATGACGGCTTTAAAAAAGGCTTTAATTTGCACTGTTCTGGCCTCGGCTGGACAGCAGCGATCCCGTATGCTGGCCACTTTGTTCAAGGATGAGCGGTGCCAACATTTGCCTGCATATGGTATACTCGAGAAGATGTACTTGGAGCGCATCATTCGACGTTCAGAGCTGCAGGAGTTCGAAGCTCTGCTCCAAGACCACCAAAAGGCAGCAACACCGGATGGTTCGTCCATTCTGGACCGTGCCGTGTTTGAGCATAATCTCTTGTCCGCTAGCAAATTGTATAACAATATTACTTTCGAAGAGTTGGGTGCTCTCCTGGATATACCAGCTGTCAAGGCCGAAAAAATTGCCTCTCAGATGATCACAGAAGGTCGCATGAATGGGCACATTGATCAAATATCGGGAATTGTACACTTTGAGAATCGGGAACTCTTACCCCAGTGGGATCGTCAAATACAGTCGCTGTGCTACCAAGTGAATTCCATCATTGAAAAGATAAGTGTGGCAGAGCCCGATTGGCTTGATAATCTTAACTAGTGCGAACTGTACAAAGCCGCATAATCCACGACCCATCATCATCCTCCCACTCATCTACAGAGCAGAAATTTAATGGATTTCATTTTGATTTTAAGAAAAAATAAATGAAATTATGTACATTTAAGACTTTGGTATCCACCCATCTCCTTGATATGATAGAGATTATAACATAATTATAATTAAGTCATTGCGACTTTTGATATAGTTGAAGAGTTGAGAATTGTAAGTAAATTCGCCCAGCACCCAAAATCCAAATAGTTTTCTTACACATGCAGGTTTTATTCCAAAAATAATATATATTGTACCATATATTTTCAAATATTCGTATAATTCACAAAAGCTCTGTGTGGGTGTGTGTGTACAAACGACTTTGGGTCTTAGACAACTAATGGAATTTTTTTGTGTATTACAAGAGAGTTATAGTTACACATGATGGATACATCTTAGTTTAGGGGGACACATTACCCAAAATTCCTATTACAAAAATCCAATCGGGCTTTCATATATTCAATATAACTAAATTTTAAGCTAATTATTTAACGTTAAAGAAATTCAACTAAAACAAAGGCTGCATTATATTACAAGAGCTAGGGAAGGCTATCTCAAAGATGCGATGGTGATAAAGAATGAGATGGGGAAGGGGAAGAGGGAATGACTGGAGAAAGAACTTAAAACCTAGCAAAAAATCATCCCTGGGTATTCGAGGAGGATTCCTCGTTGAGTTGCATTTGTGCCAAAGTGCGTACAACAACTCCACGATTAACTGGCGTCAGGCCCTGGCAAAGTCCCACCACAGC
This sequence comes from Drosophila sturtevanti, assembly GCA_018150375.1. Taxonomy (NCBI): domain Eukaryota; kingdom Metazoa; phylum Arthropoda; class Insecta; order Diptera; family Drosophilidae; genus Drosophila; species Drosophila sturtevanti. The sequence continues at coordinate 2,955,390 of JAECWJ010000690.1, forward strand.
GTCCAGCGCCACATCGGGGCAGTCCTATTAGTGAAATGAAAAACAAGAGATTTAGTTACAGTTTAAAAAAAAACAAAGATTCTCCTAAAGAATTTTCTAATTACATCAAGCATTTTTGAAATTGTTGAAATAATGGCATCCCTTCGCACGGAGTTAACATTTCTAGATACAGTGGACTCCTGTTGGGTTTGCTCTTCGTACCAAGAAACCATTTCCTCGTTCTTATCCCACAAATACGCCTGGAAAGGGATGATCAAAGGGATTTTTATAAACGATACTTTCTTGCATTTGGCATTGCTTGATTGAGCTCTTACCTCTGTGGTTCCCTTTTCTTCGACTAACCAGCGCCGCAGCATCTGTTTGGCCTGTCCAACGGAAAGATTGTCCTGAGCACGAAGAATTTTTTTAATATGCGCGTCCTCCAATAGCAGTCGGCGAAGACGCCAGTAGAGCCAGCGCCGGGAATCTCTCCATGGCACAATCTCACTAATGCACTCCTTCTCCAACATTCGTTCTGGTGTGTCATGCAAGTCGGCAAAGTGAACGGCCACCGTGTGGTAGACATGCATCAGCACTGATAGGCGGGCCTTAATCTTCTCATCGACCTGGGCGGCCATTACCTTATCTCCGGCTGCAATTGCATCTTCATATTCCTTTTTAAGCTATAGGGAAAATAACAGTTTTTGTTAAGGAATTCTCTTAAAGATGCAGATTGTGAAAACTTACTGCAATAGTGGTGGCATCCAGCCGATTAATCGTCTTAATGAGGTCCTTTTCTTTATACTTAATCTCAACAATGCCTTCCGGTTCGAGGACTCCACCACGGGCCTCTGGATCTGCATAGGTCTCCATATAACGCGGATTGATAAGAGAATCCAAAACGGCCCAGGCTCCGCCACGCAGTTCTGCATTTGGAGGCAAATAAATAAGCACTGGCTTCTTGTACTCTCTCAGTCCGTCCACAATGTAGGCGCCGAATTTGACAATCTGCTCGTACATATCCTTCATACCGCCAGAGAAGCCACGCCAATTGGCGAACACAATCAATGGCAATTCTTCGCGGCCAAAGTCCTTAATTGCCTGGGCGGTCTTGTATGAAGAATCCGGATACCACACCTGACCAGCTTGCTGGAGGGTCTTGGCTTCCGAATCCAAATTTGCTGGATCGGCTGGCATTTCCACTTCTACCGTACGTGTCTCCACCGCAATTACACCGACTGGTACACCACCCAGACGAGCACGTCCTGTCACCACAGTCTTAGCCCATGGGGCCATGATCTCACTCCATGAATCGCGATCGAAGAAACCATTTTCCCATTCGTTAGAATTAGCCGGATTAACTCTACCGCCCAGCATCCAGCGTGGATCATAAGGCGATTTAGTTGGCATGAAATCCACGGGGCGATCGATGCGATCGCTGGGTAGAACTATTGGTAGTTCGCAGCCAATATAGGCGGGGATGTATGAAAGCCAGTCGAGAATTGTGTATACACCATCCAGATCAATAGCCTCAGTCTTGTGGGTAACTCCGTTGTTGAACATAATCTGAACGCCACCCAATTGATTATTTGAGGCATAAACTTTGCGTCCAAGGAGCTTAATAGGAAAAAAGAAGATTAAATAATTGATTCATGTCTGTGGACACAGGACTACTATAATTTGCATACCTTGTTTAGAGCAGCATAGCCAGTGAGAATTATATGGGAGTTATCAATCTGGATGACGCGCTGGCCCAAACGAACCACGTAAGATCCAATGCCAATGGTACGACAGGTCACCATAGCTATAGTAACTATTTCCTCATAGGCTTGTGATGTCTCACCAGCAATCAAACCGGCATATCGCAGATTCTCCACACCTAAACCATCATCTTTGCCAATGATATCGGTTATCTTATAGCGCTGCTCCCCTTCATCCTCAATTAGAATAGCACGCACCGAATTGAGATTGGCCACTTTAGCATAATCCTCAGTCGATAGGTAAAGATACTTGAAACCCTTATCAGGCTCTTCGGGATCTTCCCAGGCTATTCTAAACATAGATTTCACTTCCTCAGCCAGACCAATACGAGCTCCACTATTGACAGAAATGTAGATCTGTAAAATAAAGAAAGCTAAGGTAAGGAATGGACACATAATGGCAAATAATTATAAAATTCATACTCTGGGCACTTTGCGTTCACGGGCCAATTGGGAAGCCTTTGCAAAAAGCACATCCTCTTTGATGCCAAAGGATCCAATAAGATAAGTAAGATCGTTGGCTATCACAATGATCTCGCGACCGTTTGGATATTCTGGTGTGGCCAGCACAATCCGCCAGGCAACCATGCCGCACTAGAAATATACATAACCAAAAATTAGAAATGAATTTTTTGCGCAATAAGTGAAATGTATTATCATACATTGTTCTCTCCGGGAAGACGCTGCATCTCAATCAGACTATCGCCTTCGAGGACAAGTTCTTTGCACTCCAATAGAATTTTATCCGGGATGCGTATGTCAACAGTGGGTCGAGCTTTAGAGAATTCTCTCCAATGACGTTCACTCATCTGACGGAACATATCTGGAACATCATAAACATAGGTAGTGCCATTGGATTGAGCTTGGAAACGCTTCTGCTGCAAAAAGTCTTTGGTCATGTAGGGTGTGGAAATGGGATGACCATGCAGGGAACCCTGCTTTTCTCCATAGGCCTTGAACTTGATCTAAAGAATTAAAGACAATCGCATTACCATAAGGATTCAAATGTGTAAAGACTTTTATTTAGACTTACAATTCCCGTCTCCGGTTCCGTTTGTTCCGTGTACATGGATATGTCAAGGAAGTAACCGGAATCATTGGCTATGCAAAGGCGAACTGCCTGAGTGGGGGACTGCGGTGACTGACGGATAACCATCTTCAGCTCGGCTTGTAGAACACGCAATTTCCATAGACGAGGGCCATACCGCATAATCATCTTTGTCACCGATTCCTCAATCTTTGCCGGATCCATAATGACAGTGGGCACAAAGTTGAGGAAAATGTGATTACAATCGGTGCGTTTTGCATGTGGGTGGGAGAAGGCAACCTCCAATTCATCCATTGCCTCAAGAAGAACTCGTTCTCCTTCGTTCTGAAGATACTCGAACGATGCTTCCTTGGTAATAAGGTCCGAATGGCGGATGATGGAACGAATGAAGAAACGATAATCAGTGACCTCTTGTCCCTTCGACACCTTAGCCTTGCCCAGATACAAATGCATCTTCTGGTTTGCCGTGGGCAAAGCCTCCAGATCGTAAGTCTTCATACGATTCAGCTCTAGATGGAAAGCCGATGCGGGTTCCAAATGACGGTATATACGATCCTCCTCGAATTTGTCACGAGCCCGATATGTAAAGAATTTGGGGAACTGGCGCTTCTTAAGGGCAGCAAAAGTTATTCTCCTAATGCGACGTTGGAAAAGCTCTTCGTTGTGCTCTTTGCAGTAGTTTCCAAAGATCTGTGCCATTTGAAGATCATCCATTTCACCTGTTTCCCTTACAGCCACACTGACAATGTGAATGGGTTCCGTGGATTTGGCCTCCTCGGCGGCATTAGCACGGGTGACTGGATCAGAGAGGGACACATTAATGGAAGTACTATGTCGACTATCCGAAATTGAATCCACAGCCTCTACTGCTTCAAGAACTTTCGCACTGACTAATGCGGGGGAAACGAAATCCTCAAGCAAGTCCAGAATTTCATCCGAATACAATTCAAAGTGCTCAAATGAGTCAAAAGCAGCTATGGCACCTGTACGGACAAAGGAACTGCCTACAGTTTCGGCGGCCGCTTGGTCCAGACCCTCGGGCGAGGACATTCGAGAGAAAAGGCGATTTGGATGAGCTGTAGGTAGCAGAAACTGGAAGTGTACCAGAGGTAATCCGCCAGATAGCTCCAAATGTTGTAGGCAGGTCAACTCGTAGGAAGTATAGGCTCTCCTCACATAAACTTCCAGGGCAGCGTTGCATACCGCCCGATTGGAATGATAGAAAAAGTCGTGGAGAATATCAAATATCGAGGTCTCTGAGAGAATTAATCGTTGCAGGTTCTCTGGATGGAAGTCATGGCCATACATATCAACGGCTGAGAGGAAAATTGACTCCATTTGGTTGTGGCGCAATTCATAGGCGGGCTGGTGGGCAGCAATTAGCACCTGGCGTGATCTTAAGGCAACTCTCGAGTGCTCGGCACGATTTAACGATGTCAATTCGCTAAGAGTGTTGGCCAACTCATCGGTAAGTCCGGGTTCATTGGCCCACAGATGATCGATAAGCAGCGTGACCAACAAATTCTTTTTTGCCACTTGGGAGTGTGAGAAAATAGTGTTGACCACAGTCTGCATGTCGTCCTTGTGGTGTTCGCGAACCAAACCAACACACTTGTCATAGTGGCCATGTTGGAACTGGGATTCAACATCGTAGTATTGACGCAGGAGTTCATGGACAGCAGCCTTCATTCTGCCACGGATGCCATTTCGATAGCGCTGCACCAATTGGACGATGCTTTGAGTTGTTAGGAAGAAGACATCACGGTCGGCGCGCTTCTGTAAAGTGGCTGCATGGCTGTCGATGACGCTAGCGATCTGCTGAGAGGGGAACTGGGCCAGAACACTGGTGATATTACGCTCATACAAAGTCATTAGCTTCCGGATCTTCTTCTCGACTGAGATGGGAATGCGACCGGAGATAGAAGCAATAACTTCCTGCAACTCGAGCAATGGGAGTGAAGGATCTCTCAAGCTCTGCATGAATTTCTCAATGATATCCCGCAGACGTTGGGCATTAAATGGCTCGGGTAGACAATAGCCAGCCAAAGTGTTCTCCAAGATGCTCTTGTATGTATTGTGGATTCGGTTAAGCTTCTCCGGCACTGGTGCATTTTCCGGTTGTGGAAATTGACCCTTGCAGGGCTGAGCTTTGGTCACCAGTGAGGGATCATCCAGTTCAAGATGACCCAGCAAGGATCCTGCGTCTAAAACAGCTCCCGGCCGACGCATAAATGTCACAGTACCCGCCTCCTGGGAGGTCAGGGTCATCACCATTTTCATCACTTCAATTTCGGCAAATGCTTGTCCTTTGCCTACATGCGCTCCATCTTCTACAAGTAAATTTATTAGTTTTCCAGCAGATGGACTACGCAACAAAGATGGGTCGTTCTCTTTATCAAAGACGCAAGTCTGATTGCCAATCACGATGCGATAGCGATCCACTTCCTCCTTCATGTATGTGGTATAGGAGGCGCCTTCAAATGAGATAAGGAGGCCACCATCCGATAGTCGATGTACTTCAATCTCCTTGAAGGAACTGTTCATCAGCAGGAAATAGGAGTTGGCTCCACTCTTGGCTGTTTGTACCTTATAACGAATGCCGTCATGAATCAGCTCAACATCAACCACATTTGTCAAAGTGTTGGCTGCCTGGATTTGACCCTTCTCCAATGATGTCTGGAAACTCGAAAAAGCTTCGGTAATTTCACGATCCGCAATATGGAGCGATCCACACATCACTCCAAGCAAGATATCAGGTTTCTCTGACTGGACACGCTCGGCAATCAAAGCATCCAACCAGGCTGTATCAATGCTGTTGTCGAGGAATCGGTTCGTCTCCAATAAAGTGATTAGGTACTCAACAGTGGTGCGGAAATCACCACGAATGGACAGCTCTTTAAGTGCAATCACAAGATTCTCACGGGCTTGTTGACGATTTTCACCCCAGGAGAAACAATGGCCAAACTGTGAATCGGCAAACTCATGCAGACCTCCGGAAGCGGCCACACTGAAATAACCCCAAACGTTCTTGCTTGAACGGAAGTTCAATTCTTGCACGGTACCCGAACTGGGTTTGAATCCCTCATCCGGATTCTCAGAGGTTATACGGGCAGCTATCACATGTCCGGATGGACGCGGTTTGTTTGGTGGATTTTCAAAGTCAATTATTGAAGAGCCCCATGGCGACTCTCCATACAGCAGACGAATATCTTTTAGACGGTATAGTGGAATACCCATACCAATCTGAAGCTGACAGGCAGGCAGATTCACATCGGCAACCATTTCCGTACACGGATGCTCTACTTGCAGACGTGGATTCAATTCAAGGAAAAAGTATTTACCCTCCGGATCATACAGATACTCTACAGTTCCGGCACTAACATAGCCCACCATCTTGGCCAAACGCACTGCCGCCTTCTCCATGTCCTCAAATACCTCCGGTTGAGCTACAATCGCAGGGGCTTCTTCAATGATCTTCTGATGACGACGCTGTATGGAACAGTCACGACCAAATAAACTGATGGCATTTCCATATTGATCAGCCAATAGCTGAACCTCCAAATGACGAGCTCCACTAGCCAATTTCATTACGAAAATGGGGGAACCGGGAACCTCAGCCTGGACTTGACGGAACAGAGCTGGAAACTCCTCAGCGGTATCCACACGACGAATACCCTTGCCGCCACCACCTTCTGATGCTTTTATCATCACAGGAAAACCTACAAAAAAAAAGGACAAGCACATTTATGTACACAAATCTCATGTTTAAATTGTCAAAGTAGTTCGACTTACCAATTTTATTTACAGCTGCCAGACCCTGTTCCGCATTGGTCACACAACCGCGGGCAAACAATTCACTGGAAATCTTAATCTTCTTGCCGCTGTATTGGGCCTTTAGATCAGAACCAGACCAGGGTAATGTTGGTATTTCAGCCGTTTGAGCCACAATTGAAGAAGCCACTTTGTCTCCAAGAGCCCACATGGCTCGTTCGGGAGGTCCCAAGAAGACCAGACCCTCCTTATGCAGCAACTCTGGTAGTTTCGGATTCTCTGAAGCATGTCCCCAACCAGCCCACACAGCCTAAAATAAAAGAAATGAAGCGAAATTAATTTATTAAAAGTTTACAAGGCCCACACGCATAAAATCGATTGTGATCTCAGCGGAGAGGGCACAGTGCACAGTGGTTCCGCCCATAGGTCAAAAATCAAAAAGTCGATCGCAAAATAATGTGACCAAATGCACTCAAATTGCCTCCAAAATGTTCAAACTTTTTGATAGTAACCCGCTTTTTCCGGAAATCTAAGGGAACTTTCTATAAATAGCATTGAAAGCTTGATCACGTTTTGATTGTTACAATTTTCAGCAGCGAAGAGAATTTTTTGTCACACCAAAAGGGAACTTTAAAGTGGTCAAACGTTTGATTGAGTAGTCTGAATTTCACTATTTAAAATGGAATTTAAAGTTGAAGGTATTTATTATGAATTTCTTTGTTAACAATTATATTAACAAATAAATGCTTCTTAAGAATTTGTTTTGATCAACCTAATATTTTTTGTGTGTTTTGTGAACGTCTTTTTCATGTTTCGTTAAAGTTTAAGTTGTGTTCCCACAAAATGCTACAAATGGTATGTATGCCATCGTAATTGTCTATAATATTTGTAAGAAATATGTTAAAATTAGCTGCCAGAATGTATAGTAGCAAATATAGTAAGGCCGCCTTTGGTTTGCAAAGGTAAGTTTTACCCAGCAAAAGTAGTTTTCGTTAATTATTGTTAAGTTGCTTTGTCTGCGTTATTCGTTCATCTGTATTTGCTTTAAATTATTTAAATGTTAAAAATTAAAATTTTAATTTAATATTGTTTACAACCACCTCCCACCCTTCCCTACCACACCGTTGAATTTTTTATTTTATTAGGATCATCCGATAAATGTGTTTGAATGAATTTTAAGATGGACATTGGATTTTATCTTACGCTATTTGAGCTTTAGGATATATTAATTATATTTATGTTTAATATACATGAAAGGCGATCTTTTTATACCGATTGTTCCTATGGCAGCTACATATATGATATATGCATATTTCCTGAATTTAGTTGAGTTTGGTAAAGAAACACAGAAGTTTCTCATATTAAAAAATTCCCACCGATTGTTCCTATACATGGCAGCTATATGATATAGTGACTCGATCTGCCCAAGATTTTCGTCACATATTTTAAATATTTTTTTAAATTATTGGACAAGTTTTAATTGCTGTATCTCAACTCAAAGTATTTTTGGCCGCGTCTCCATACAAGTGGATCCACTGTGCAGGGGGGAATAGGATATCTTTAATAAATATTCTTTAAGTAATGTATCTTTGGGATATATTTTAATAGAAATGTAATCTAACGTCGAAATAAATTTGGTTAAATCAAAATAAATATGATTCTGCGTTTGTCCATATATGTATAACATATGTATATATACATATATACATATATATAAACTTATTTTCGCACATGTCTAATTATCATGCAATTTCAAGTGAATTCCAGTGATGTCATTTAGTGTAAATGTTGTAATCATTCCAAAGTGCATTTAGATATTCTCACCAAACCAATACACACATTTTTGTTTATCTACTTTAAATCGAAGGTTCAGTAGGTTACCTTCGACTATGTTGCATAGTATTTAAGTTTACCATATAAAAAATTAAAAATAAGTACATACATACATACTATCTTCTCCACATTTCGCCTACACTGTTTATCACAACTCTGAATGAGAGTGTTATAATTAATATATCCATCTATATAATTTTATTGCCAAAATAAAGATTAGATACGCGAAACTCTTTTCAAATTAATTATGACTCAATATTTCTAATTAGCGAAAACAAAAAAAAAATGTCAATGGTTGTGAATTGTGGTGTTATATAGAAAATTAAAGATGAGCAATATTTTACCTAACTTTGGTTGTACAGTGTAAATCAAATATACGTTAGACAAACACCGGCTGTCTCAAGTACAAGTTCTTACACACATACACACTTAGAAACTTAGACACACACACATTCCCAGACGTTTTTAGCGTATTGCCATGTTGGGCCTCAGCGTATCCACATCGAACGATCGCCTGTTTGACGGGGCGTGTAAACAGAGATCGTACGATGCGGTCAGCTTGACCATTGAAACTGGGAATGGCAGGCAGCGGCCTCCAAAATTAAAAAAAAAAATACCTCCTCCCCCATCTTACCTGAACTTGAGAGCGAAGTGCAATATCCACAATTAGCTCAACATTGGCATAGTTGTTATTATTGGAACCGCCAGGTACTGGAACATAGTGATCAGCCATTTTGATGTATTCGGCATTGGCCTTCAAGTCTTCGGGAGTGACCATAACCACAAATCTGACAGCACGTTCATTCTTGAACATCTCGTAGGACCAGCGACGAATGGAGCGCATACATTTAACTGCCGCGATACCATTGTTGGCAATGAGCACACGGTTAATGACACGGGTACCACCAAATCGTTTAACAAATTCCTCCGTGGTGGCCACATGAAAATCACGATCCTGATGACGATCCTGACCCAGCCCAGTGCCGCGTGACATGCTGGGCCTGCAATTAAACAAGTCGAAGTAGAATCGTTGGATTAATTATTTTGAAGACCAGTGTATATGTAGCAAAAGATTTGGTAATAAACCGGTTTTTTTTTATAGCTATCGAATCAAAATTTTGACAAATGTTTTGCCTTGCACTTGCAAATTTAAGATGGATTTTGTTTTGCTAATATTTTTTTATGTGATATATAAAACAATTTACTTTAACGTCGCAACTCCCGGAACAGTGAGCAAATTTGATGTTGACTCATTGTTGTTGTTTTTGCTGCCTGGGATCAGGTCATTGTGAGTGGTCTGCTCGATGGCGACAAAATGTGGAATAATGGACCCAGTGCTCGCATTATCATTACCAATATGATTATTATTGACAACTCCAACCTGGGGTTCCTCGCCAGATTCAACAAGTACAAAACGCTTGCTAGCCCGACGCTTTAGCATTTTGGCGAAAGCAATTAAAGCCAAAAGCATTCACAAGATGCAATGTTTATTAAGATTAATGGGGATTAGAGGGGATCAAGATAGCGTTTTGCCCCTCCTAGACTTATGCAAGTCTGACTAATAAAACAATAAGCGAGAAACGAAATATTTCCCGTGGCACACTGCACCACTTTCACCACGCGACAAAGACGAGTAAAAATCAATGTGGACAGAAATAATAAAAATCTGCTGGCATGCAGATAAGTTATTATTTTTTTAGACCCGACGGAGTCGACGTTCAATGGGCAACTGAATAAAACTTTTACTCGGGCGGCGAGTTGTTCCTCATACGCAGTGGATTACATAGACATGCCCAAAAGAGAATATGGGTAAGGGAGCACGAAGAGAGTTTTAAAACTAGTGTTGACCCTGAGTTAACGCTTTTAAATCTGTGTTATGAATGAAAGCATGTTTAAGTAGCGTTCCCACAGCGTCGTACTGGCGGCACCTGTTCGCACTCTCTCTCTCTCTCTCTATTACACACACACAATCTCTTTGTAATGAGGCGCATACCGGTTGTGATAAAGCTTGGAAAAGCTTCTTTGTTTGCTATCTCTTTCTGTAAAACTCGCACCATCCACATAGTAAGATATACATACATAGGTATATATGTATGTTGAATATTGTGACTATGACGTAGTCACCTACTCTTTGTTTTGCTCTCTTCATACGAACTTTGTTTGTGTTTTTGTTCTTTTAGCCTGCTTCGTCTATCTTACCTCAGCCGCTTGCGCCGCTCGGATATGTCGCCATTGTGCCGTATATCGCTTTGCAGCTTCTGGGGGAATTCATCAATAGCTTCACCAGCCTCAGCTGCCTTCTCATCGATTTCATCGCCCACCTGTTAAAGATTGAAAACAAACAGTATTTAAAGCGTGTGAACCAAGTGAGGCGTATATATTTTATATGTAGTGAAAATACTTTAAGAGAATTTAGCAATAAGGAATGCAATCGATAATGCAATCGTATAATAAAATTGAACAGATGTTTGTAACGCATAGATATAATCGTTTCCGACCCCATTAAGTATATATATTCTTGTTCAGTATCAATAATCGAAATGACCATGTCCGTCTGTCCGTCAGCAATTTTTACTTTAAGTTTTATTTATCTGAACTGCTTCGTTTTCTTACCTATTAAATCGATTTTTAATTTGTAGTTTTATCTAAAAAAATATCTTTTGCAAATTTTACTTTAGCCGTTAGGCACGTATGGGTTCAGTATCAAACCAAATAATTGAAACATTTTTACTATTATCCTAATAACAATTAACATTTCTATTGCATTTCCTTTTTAAGTTCAAACTGAAGATGTGAATAAATATTATGCAACGTTATTAAAATATAATATTTTATTATATAATATCTTATTAAGAAATTATAGTTGACTTACCAAAAAACTAGGCCTCTCCCCATCTGCGGGAGCGCCTGTGGCTACATCATTTTCGCCCTCTGTTGTGCTCATGTTGTACTTGTTAATGTCAATGCTACTGCTGTTGTTATTAATATTATTCTGTTGACAATAATTAACGTTGCTGAAGTCGATCAAGGTGTTATCCTTCAACTTTTCACAGAGATCATCCACCTCGGTCTTAAGGTTCTCGTTGGAGAATTTTACTTTTTTAATGCAACTCTTAGGATATCGTTTATCGCTGGATTTGATTGCTGGTGTTGTTGTTGCTGCTGAGGTTGTTGCTGTCGCTGCAATAACGCTGGAGCTGTCTGAAAAATTCACAAAATGAGAGTGAGTGAGTGAGAGTGAGTGGAACATAAGAACCGTTAGAACTACGTAATTGGGGTTTGTCATAAAGATAAGCAAAGGTTATCTCAGAGGTCTACATACATATGTATATAATATATATTCAAGGTGTGCTGGTAATGTGGCCCTTTAAATGTTTTTTACAAGGTTTTTTTTTTTGTATTTAGTTTTATAATGAGATTCTTACGATTGATAGCGTCTGTTGTTGTTGTAGTGGTTTCAGTTGCTGTTGGTGTCGTTGTTGTTGTGTTGGTTGTTGCTCTTTTGTGGCCAGGGCCAAAAAGCAAGTTAAATAGGAATGCAAGTAAAGCAGCCAGAGCGCCTAATAATGCGACGATCAACATGGGCTATGTCCAATTGGCTGCCAAAAAGATATCAATGATTTTTATTTGATTTGCGTTCCGATTTAAGGACAGGTGAAAGTGATAAACTCAAATTAAAAAGAAGATATATTCAAAGTGAATCGTTTAAATGTTTTGTATCTTTTTTCGGTTTTCAAGTTCAAAAAACTTGCCACCACATCAGACGTTTTGTTTTGTGGGCCAAACGGCGATACAAAAAAATATATATACAGAAACAGAAACAAAAACAAAACAAAATCAAAAATGCTAAATTATGCATAAACTAGTTTGCGATTTCAAATTAAAGACGGTCAAGAAAACGAAATTCCAAATAAGATACAGGGACGGATTTTTGCCAAATGTAGGGCTGTGTTAAATGCCAATGAATGAAAGGCAAAATGTTGGCTTAAATAAAATTAAATTGTATATTGTTATTACATAACATAATAAAAAAAATTGCTAATAGAATAAAAATTTATGATCTAACCTGCATTATATATGGACATATACTCGTAATTAAAATCAACATTTTGGATTGTTATTTGGTTCTTTTCGATGATAATGTCCAACTAATATTACCTTATTACCATTATATGTATATATGTAAGTGTGTACTTAATATTGAATTGTTAGTAAGATTAATGATATATTAGTTTTATAACTTGCCCAATTCCACTTCTTAGTCTATTTACAAAGAACGTTAAAATTATTAACCACTACTAAGTAGACTCATACTGCTGACAGTACTGAGTATTACATTTTAATATGACTCCACATATAAGTAACTGTAACTGATTGTTCTTTAATAAAATAAAAATATTTTGGCTAACGCAAAAACTCTTATAGTAATTAGAACGATGATCATGAACCTCCCCTCCGGTTCCCGTAAAGATGTTAATCCGACCCGGCACACATACGATTCATGTCAAGACGAGATACAAAACAAAAGCCAAATTGAAACCAATGCGTAGTCCCATTAACAACAAAAGTTGTACACTCTTTAAATTAACCTCTATAGTAGCAATATTAATTAAATAACAAAATTATAATATGGAACTGATCTAAGTCCAATCAATTAAAAAAATAAAGATAACCCATCAACCTTAAACAATATAATAAAACTTTTATTTGGAATTATGACCTTCGTCTTTTGAAATCCTATTATAAAAATAAATTGATAATCTTTTATATCTCTTACATATATGCGTAGTAGAGTATAGCGAATTCTCAATACAAAATTTTGGTATTTTTTGGGGTACAATGTGCAGAAACGAATTAAAAATTTAAAATAAAAAAGTAGGAAAAAATTAAAAAAAAAAACCCCCACTGATGGGGCTATGCGAAAATGTAAATTAGCGCATTCACTTATAGATGGAAGAGGTCAATGATTTTGCCATTACAATATGTAGTAAGTAGTTTGTAAGTAAAAGCCCTCTTTCCTTCCAAAGTCAGAGATTTTTCAAAGGCATTGAAAGGTGAACCAAAGTACTGCGATCAAATTAAACTATACATATACATATATGTATGTACATGGTCTAATCATGTTATTATGTAAGATCAAGTCGTCATTTCCTATAGATGGGGCCACGATTAATCAAATTACAATCGAAACTGATTTTCAGTTGATGAATTGGATCTAAACAGGTGAGGGATTCCTTTTAAACAAAGCTGAGTATAATTAACTTTTAAATGGAAGGAAGCGAACACTTGTCGATATAATGTATAGAATATCATATATGTGGAATTGATCGCCCGATAAGAGCCAACACTTTATTATAACTTAGAAGTGTTTTTCTTTAAATTTTATTTTTGTATGTTATTTAATCATAAGTTAATAGTCTTTGGTTAATTACACTTTTTTTTTTTGAGTTTATGGGAATCTTTTATATACGTATTTGTAAGTTTTTTTTACCACTTTTTTTATTCAATTTCGCTGTCGGTCAGTTCACTTTATTTTTTAATAATTGCATTCAACAATGTGAATTTGGGGCTTTTATTTTCATTTCTTTCTTCTGTAAAGCGCGAAACGTACGTAAAGCAATAAGGTTCCGCACCGATTGTTAGCTAAGTAGAGCAGCTGCTACTGCAGTGACCGAGGTTTGGAATGCGACTGGGCAATGCTTCCTCCAAGCAAACACTATCGATGGCTGTCCAGCGCGAGTCTTGGAGCTGGCGACGTCGACAGATGTCTGTATCGCTGGCGTCCGTCCGTCAGTCCGTCCCTCTGTTTGTCCGGCGTCCACTATCAACTAAATATATACTTATGCTTGCTTGCCTAAATGTCTACTACTACTTAAGTGTGTTCGTTTGCGTGTGTGCGTGTTGTTGTTGTGTACCCAGGTTGTTGCGCTCGTATGTTAATCGCGTTTCAGAGGGCTTCATGGGTCGACAGAGCAACAATAAGAACAACAACAACAACAATACGAATTAAAAATATTAAGCAAAAGCGGGTAAAACTTTTTACTTTTTTATTTGGTTTTAACCATTTTTTTAATGTTTATTTTTATTTGGCGTATATGTATTTAATGACGATAGTAGAGCGATAAATCAATAATGATTGAGGACTGTTGGCAACTAGACGCAGTGCATCAAAATATGTATGTATGTATGCATGTATATCTGTAACAGATTTTCAATGTCAAGGTTAAGCTTAACCCTTGGTAAACTTGGCAAAATGATTTAATGCAGGCATTTTAATTCACATACATGATGTACATACATATGTAGATTCATACATACATATGTATGTATGTGAACAAAACGTAAAAAAACAGCAAAATGTTAAATATTTTGTCATCTATGGTATTTAAAGATTGACTTTTGGATTATAATTTTCGCTAATTGGCTAAACTAAAGACGATATAATATTTCTCAATATATTTAAAAAAAAAAAAACGTGAAAAATTAATGTATAGTAGATCTTATATACATATGTATGTAGTTGTAATAATTTGAGGTAAATTTGATGAATAACAACTAATACATTTATGAAGTTCTACAACTTCTTTTGGGGTACATATGTATGTACATATGTATTTATCAAAAACTCATCTAATTATTGATGGAATATAGCTTTGGTTTATTAATTTGGAGAGTTAACCCTTTTTCAATGTACTGCTCACCCAAATGTTATTCGTGGGTTAAACCTCTCATTCTGACGATTAGAGCAATCAAGTTTTAACAACATGCATGCATTTACGTGAATGATCTTTTTTGTTTTGTTCAAAATTGAGTAACGCAAAATGATTAAGTTGCGATTGCACTTAAAATCAAGTTAATAATAAATTCAATTCGCTGCCCATGAACCTAACACGCGAATCAATGCGAACAGCGGCATCACTTTTCTTGATTATTTTGTTTAACAAAAATCAGCAGAGGTTTTTTAAAAGTCATAAAAGAAATTCCGTAGCGGCTCGACTGCTGGCTCCCATCTGATAAGAGTAGAATAAAAATCTTCCGATTTTTGCTGTGGCCATGGAAACATGATTATGATTCAATATTTTGGTAGCAATCGGACCGGCAAAAACCGGCACTCCCAAATGTTAAGAGAGCCACTCGACGACACTGAACCTTATCAGTACAGACGGAAATTTACTGTTCAATCGATGATGTCCAACAGGAGGAATATCGGTCGAATTATTCATGTTTGGCGCGTGGCCACGACCGGTTTACTGATACCGATGCCGATGCCTAGATGTGGTCGCGTGTGCTGGCCGTGAAATTAATACGTTGCTTAATACGTGCTTGGACTAATCAGTAACAACAAATACAAAGAGCGAGTGATTCTTTTCTTCATTTCCACTTTGCATTTTCAATTGCATAAATTAGATCACATGTCAAGTAATTGAAGACATCTGCTGAGGCTTGCCGGAAGCTTTTGGATGCGCCTCAATACCTAAGTAATGTCCATACCCTCTTCTTGCCCCTGCCTTTGACGCCCACACCCCCACTCATACCAGCAATATGTTCAGAAATCGCGCCATATGAAAGCCCAATAGGAATCAAGGTCAGTGACAAGCACTGAGAGTAAAAAGAGAGCGGCTGAGTGAGAGAGAGCACGGGAGAAATTATGCTGAGTGCAAATGTAAACGATAACGATTCATGGGTCTTCAGGGCAAACAAACGATTAGATTTTATAAACAAAATAGAAAAACTAAGCATGTTGAACGTTGATTTATGTATATCAAGAGTCCGGAGGTGGAGGTGCCACCTGCTTATTATCCCTAGGGTTATTCACCCGTTCATACATATGGCTATTCTATTCCAATTCGTTCTCTTGTCAAGCCCTTTCTCCACCTCCTTTGGACTCCGCCTTTGCTGCTGATGGTGCTAGTCATTGTCATTTATTATAATGCATACAAATGTATGCGCACTATCACTAAGTAATAGTAATTAGTTTTACTAATCACTGCGGGCCGTTGACTTGCACTTACTTTTCTCCATCGTACTGCGCTTGGCACGTTGCTTCTTTCTGTTAGCAATTTTGGTTAAATAACGTTACTTTTCTTTGGGCAAAATTGCAAGAGCAGTCTCAAAACCCGAGCACTGGCACTACGACTACGAGCACGCACGTTTGATTCAAGTTTAAGCTATTCTTGAATTAATCAGCACCAGCTCGTTCCGCCCGCCTTCAATCTCGAAGTTTTTTTTTTTAATTTTCGCAAAAATATTTTACTTCGATACCTGACATATCGATTATTTCAATTTAAATTACGGTCGATTGAGTTGTAGTCGGTAGCAAGAACACTCGATTGTTGACATACTCGCAACTGAGTTAACAGAGACTGTTATCAATAGCTGGTTTTAACAGAGGTGGATTCTGATGCAGGCCGGGTGATTATATTAAAAGTAAGCGCAAAATGTTTGATGTTGAGCCCATTTTCACTGACCACAAGGATGTTATTCACGACGTGGTCTTCGACTATTATGGCCGCCGCATGGCCACCTGTTCCAGTGACCAGACAGTAAAGATCTGGGATGAGGATGCTTCGGGGTAAGTGTTACGCGGGAAACTAAATCTATGCATAGTTTATCAACATCATTCTTTTGCAGCAAATGGAATGTAACTAGCAGCTGGAAAGCGCATTCGGGATCGATTTGGCGAGTAACGTGGGCGCATCCTGAATTCGGACAAGTTGTGGCTACCTGTTCGTTTGATCGCACGGCTTCTGTGTGGGAGGAGATAATCGGGGAGAAGGTTTCTACAACAAATGCACCCACAAGGCGTTGGGTGAGACGAACCACACTAGTGGACTCACGAACTAGCGTTACCGATGTGGAGTTCGCTCCAAAATATTTGGGACTACTATTGGCCACTGCTTCCGCAGATGGCATTATACGTATATATGAAGCACCAGATATTATGAATCTTTCTCAGTGGCCCGTGCAACATGAGATAGCGAATAAATTGTCGCTGAGTTGCCTCTCCTGGAACAAATCTACTTATATGGTTACTCAACTACTGGCCGTAAGTAGTTAGACTGAACATCTATGTACATTAACTAATGTTTAATTCGGTTTTTGTTTTTCAGGCTGGCAGCGATGACTCTGCCACGCCAACCGGCAAAGTCTTTCTCTTTGCCTATAGCGAAAATGCCCGTAAATGTGTAAAAATTGAGACTGTAAATGACATAACTGATCCTGTAACGGATGTGGCTTTTGCCCCAAATGCAGGAAGAACTTTCCACATGCTGGCAGTAGCCAGCAAAGATCTCTACATAGTTAACATACGGGGAGTGACGTAAGTTCTGAACTGACCCAGATTTGGAAAAAATAGAAATTAATTTAAGATCCACCATAGTGACTCTACCGGCTCCTCGAAATTGGACATACAAACAGTTAAATTCAGCGACCACAATTGCCCAGTCTGGCGAGTCTGTTGGAATATGTTGGCTACCATGCTAATCTCTACCGGTGACGATGGTTGTGTTCGTCTCTGGCGTATGAATTATTCACGTCAATGGAGATGTGCTGCCGTCCTGAAGGCTGAAGGTGGTGGTCCTACCTATGAACCAGCTCCCCCTACACCAACGTTGGCTAATACAGCATCAGCAACGGCCAAGTTCTACAAAAAGGGCACCATAGGCAATCAAGTGCCCTGGCATTAGTTGAGTGGATCTTATTAAACGTACATGTATAAATTTTTAAGTTGATGTTTTCCAAAATAAAGTGTCGTAACTATAAAATAATAGTGGTAAAGTGATTGTTTATACACTTACGTATCCGAGATCCATTTAAGATTTCGAGGCAACATTTTTGCCGGCTGCCTCTGAATAGCCTCATCGACTGCCGAATCAACATTTCATTTCACCTGCTAAAATTACATCACAACAGCACGTGCAGGGCAGACAGATCTCTTGTATCAGAAATAAACAAATTCACTTTAACCAACTTGATGGCTATATTTGATAACTTTAACCGGCGAACTCTGACGAACAAACATGTGTTCATTGACTAGTGAGCAAAAGAAAATCCATTCGGCAACTACGACAATAGTAAACGAAAACGAATTCTCTCGTGGACTAGAGCAAAACAAAATTTTGTGCAAGAGTGTGAAAATGAGAGAAATTTGAGATAAGCCCCACAATAACAGAGAGTGGAGGTCGCTCTATATATATATATAAAGGAGCAGCATTTGTGCGTTATATGTACTTATATAAATATGTATAAATGTAAATATGTATGCATGTATGTACTTACTTAGCGTGATGCAACAATGGGCCACAGGAATACATTTTTAAATTCTCGTTTATTTATGAATTTTATTAACATTTTAAACAATAAACATTTTAGGTCTAAGACTGGATAAAAGTGTAATTACTGAACATTTTTTCAAAGTCTACTTTATAATAATAGTGGAATGGTACTAAGGAATGTGTCAGTATGTATCTGGCATAAGTAAACATTTAATGACGTTTTATCTATATAATTTGTATTTACATACATATTTCGTATACAAATTCACACATAGTAGTTAAGTAATTTTTAATATGTATGTATATAAACTCAGCCCAAAATTAATAAACTATAATTAAATTTTTAACTTCATTAAAAAAATTGAAATTTACTGTGAATGTAAGGTGTGTTAATAAAGAAATAAACTTTTAAAAAAATTGTTTAAAATCTGGAAAATTATTTATTGAACCAATTTTTTTTTTGCAATTCATTTTATAATTTAATTGTCATTTAGCTGTCAACAACTATTTTTATAACTTACGAGTTTTCCCGTCAGATATACTTTTTTTTGAGGAAAAGAAACCAGTATTTTTTGTTGCGAAAATGGTATGTATATTTATTTTGGTGAGAAGTATATAACGCTCTCACTACATAAAGTATGTATATATATTCTTGATCAGTACGACAAGCTGGGCTTATATTGTTATAAGACCTTAAAGTTACACAGCTAAAAGTTTTCAGTGGTGGTGCGTCATTGTATGTATATCTCGAAACTACATATTTCGTCGAACGATTGGTTGGTGTAAAAATTGATTGGTGCTTAATGCTTAATCAACACTAAAGTTACACTTGCGTTGTATACTTCTTAATGATTATGACACATGTGATGAAAATCGATTAACTATATGTATTGTATAGCTATTATTCAAGGAACTAACTTGCAAATATTTAAATATATTTGCTATTATTCATGTGATTCGAAAACATAGTATTAAGAATTATTCTGCTAAAAATTCTAAAAATTTCAGTTGAGATATATAATCTTATACAGCGGCTTTAACATTTGTTAATGAAGATTAGGTCAAGCAAGACCAACATGTGCGAAATTGGAAATCCATTCTTTTTCCAGATCATTGAAAATCTTTTTATTAAAACATTTTTGGTGTATGAAGTCTGTTAGATACCGAACTCTTTGTTTACTCATTTGCACATGTGGGTTAATATCATAAAAGTAATATCACAGGTGAAGCATTGATAAATCGAATAAATATCTTTCTTCATTGATTTTTTTAATTCGCATATGCCAATGCAATATATTTGCTTATATGTTCTATATAAGTTTCGATTATGCCAAATGAAACGAAGCGTTCACTTCATGCTCGATATAAAATGTCACATGAAAGGACATTAAAATCGTATTTAACCACATATGAATATTCCAATATAAGGGGCCCAGCTGTGCATAAATTAAACACCAAATAACAAGTGCTCAATATGGTAATATGTTTATGTACTTATATGTGGCCAGGTTTTACACGATATTCCATTAAAAAAAAGCACAATATTCCACTTAATTGACTCGAACCGCAATAAAAACAAACCATTTAACTATATTCGATGACATTTCGCATGCCCGATCCATATGGATTTTCTATAAATCTACCCAAAATCGCGAATCCACCCCGTGTCAAGATATTGCTGGTCCTTCTTCAGCTCTTAGTGTTGGTGGCGCGAACGTAATCCAAGGAATGAAACAAAATCCTAACTATGCCTTTGCTTTTGTATATGTACATATTCCTGGGACCTGAGAGAAACCAGAATCAACCCCCGAATATTCCGTCCCATAGGCGAATGATTGTCTCTAATTGGAAGTTTTGACGTGTATATTATGTTGATGGTGTTGACTGTGATGATGATCTTCGTGCTCTGGGCCCACCCTCTATGGGTGAACAATTGAAAATTCCCGCAGAAGCCACCCCTGCAGTTGCTGCGTGGGAAGTCAAAGCTCAGAGGTCTCTCACATGGTTCGGGCTAAATATTGAAAACATTTATGTTTAACCGGCAAAGTTAAATTAATGCGCAAAAGATTGTTTCAATTCAATGCCACCAAAAGAGAAAAAAAAAACAACATGGAGGAAATTTTGAAGTGGACTTGTCTCAGGGGTTGTTCGGTTGGTTTTTTGGGGATACGCAAAGTGGTTATTCCCATAGATATAAATATTAGAGAACAATTTTCGTTGCTCGGTTGCACAAACAAAAGAAATTTCATCAAGTATTAATTTAATGAATACTATTCTTGGATACTTTGGCAGCAGATCTCTTTAAATTTCAAAAAATCGGTTTAATAGTAATTTGAGTTTTGTTTGATGTTGAATGCTATTAATTTAGTTTTATTGAACAATGAAAGAAAAAACCAAGTTAAATGAGAAAACGCTAGTGGATCTTCTGGAGGAGCATTTTACAACATTTGAACTTTGAGATTTCCGCTCCGAAGGATACACGAAACTCCTAAAGATTTAAAAAGTCTTCTACTAGTATTTCAAGAAACATTTCAACATCGTGGCTAAACAATCGTAAAGAAATTGGGATCTTGCCAAATATCCCAAATTTTATTATCAAAATAAGTTAACCATTAAAAATTTTAAAAATCTATCTGTGACAGGAATAATGGGAAGATTCTCTTTGAAAAATATACAGAAAGATATAAACTTTATAAAAAAAAGCATGTGCCAGTGGTTTTACTCAAGTGAAATTCATTGATGATGGAGTGTGAACCTGAATGGGGAACTGCCCATGGACTATCAATCTACTTCGGTAATGCATCCCTCGTATCTTTCTAGCAAGTCTTTTTCCTACTATTTACAGTTTTTTGTTCATTTTTTTGTAGTTGTAAATCTTTTTCTCCCCTATTTAAGGGTTATTAGCTACCCTTTGTACCTCGTGGCCCCTTAAATTTTACCTAATTATGAGCCAGTCCGCGGCTTAACTAACTCTTTTCTACTGTAAACTTGTGTGTTTTCCGTTTTCAGATTAGTTGGTTATGCAAATTTTCTTTAAACCATACACACATACATGTCATACATATGTGCCACGCAACGTTGACCTCTCATAAAACGCGGGCTTGACCAGTGGTCAGCGGTAGCTTATTAGTCGCGATTATGGCTTCCAGTTCAATGGGCATAACACGCACAAACTACTGAGGCACACATTTTTTAAAGGTTGACACGAAATTTCGATATATTTCCAATTTTTTCCCTTTGGGAAATACATGACAATAAGTTATGTGTTTGCTTTTTTCTTAACCATGGGATCATCAGGAAAATAACCAAATCGAAGGCGGGCTTGCTCATATAACATAAAGGTAATAATGGTATTCGGACTAACTCGCATAAGAGCGGGAATGAAGCCCTTGTAGAATGCCAAAGGACCTTGTTTGGCAATAACCACGATAACGCTTCCGATGCTATTAAATTCGCCCGGCCTTGCAGTCATATACCTAGTTTTTACGACATCAATTGGCTGGGTCATAATCGTTCCAATGCATCCGGCTGCAGTGGAGGTTAGAAAATGCAATGGTAAGCCATCTTCCATTTTTAGAGATCCTCTAATTAGCTGCTTTACTTGGTCATATGCAGCATTGGTACCAATAGTTAGAAGGATGGCTCTAGTGACCGCTGGTATAGTGCCACGAAAGAGACTACGAATCCCCTCCTCCTTTTGAATGCGATACAAACCATCAAACACGTGTTTGTAGCTAAAGAGATCAGTTGAAATTGATCATGGCGCTCTCCAAAGGATCATCCTACTCACTTGCGTCTCTTCTCCGGCGGTAGTTTACTATCATTTTGTAATCTTACCGTCACTACATCGCCCGGCACACCCAATATTCCACCTAAGACACCAGCATAGGTGGCCAATTGGACTTTGGCACTGACATTATTGGCATCCACAAACTTCTTGCCGTGCTCATAGAGAGCAAATCGTGCCGTCGTATAAGTTAACTGACGGAACCATGAAGCCGAGATGCCATTATAGAAGCCCAATATGCCAGCTGTTCGATATATATTTCTTAACAATTCGCTTAACGGAATTTTTTTGGTCTGTGTTTGCAATTGCACCTTAACAAGATCCAAAGGATGCGTTGCTGTCACGGCTAATGCTGAACAAACGCCCCCGGCCCACCATCTTGGCAAACGTTTGGTATTATCATCCATAGATGCATTAAAATGATTAACAAGCGATTAAAAAGAAATATATTTAAAAAATGACTTCCAGTATTCGAGTGTGCGTTAACAATAATTTAAGAATTTAAATAATGAACACATAAGCAATTTTGTCTAAGCAAACCTGATGAAACAAAGGCATATAACTTTTCCACATCACAAAAGCATACTCCGTTGAAAAAGTTTATACTTATGATCAGTATCTACAGCCGAATCGACATGTTCGTCCGTCCATCTGTTTGTTCGTATGAACAACTAGATCTCTAAGACTATGAAAACAAGAGCAACCGACTACGCAGATCATGTTTATTTTAAATTTTTACCATGCCCATTTCCGTCCCTCAATTTAATAAAAACGAATAACTAGAGTAAAATTAAAGGCATTGCGTTATTTGGCACATCCAAGTATATAGCCAATGTATATTAGATGACCAAATTTCACTGAAATCGGACGATAAATATGGGAGAACACATTTCCAAATGCAGCAACCGCTGACATGAGTGAGCGAGATAGCATGAATTTGCTGGTGCGGCTTGTTAAGAAAACTTGAAAACAAATTTTATATTTAATCAATGGCGATTTGAAGGGAGTTTGACTCTCTTATTGTTACAGGGTATACTACAAGTCGACATGGATGATTTGCTTCATGAAGATATTCTCTAAACCAAAGAACTTTAGTCAGCTCGTATAAAAATATTATTTTATTCACAATGTGTTCACAAAATGTTCATAAAACCTATTCACTTAAGTATCTATATATCTATCTATGTATATATATGTATATGTATATAATGTGGTTTTAAAAAAAGGATTCGCAATTCAAGACTATCACACTTGGTTTTGCTCTGACTAGATTTGGGTATACATTTCACACTCTTTCCTTTTTGTTTAATAAGCCATTTCAGCGCCCCAGGGACGATAGGGTTTGGCTCCGTTGGGCGTGGCATATTGTAGGGCACTGGGATTATTATAGTCCTGACCTCCATTTACTGGATATTGTGGAGCAGCACTATAGGCAAGACTTTCCGCTGTTATGGATGATGGCGGCTCATTGCGATGACTATTGGTTAATTCAATGTAGGTGGGAACCTGTTGATCTGCATGTTCCTGTGTATAGTGAGGTTGTTGCTGTTGTTGTTGTTGCTGCTGTTGTTGTTGTTGTTGTTGCTGCTGTGGTGGTTGTTGCTGTTGCTGTTGTGGTTGTTGCTGAGTTTGTGGTGTTGCTTGCGGTGCCTGTTGGCGCTGTTGTTGGCTACTGGCCTCGGCACGACTTTCATGCATCTCCCCTGCACCTGCTCCACTTGTTCGTGACACACTTGATCTGGTGACATGTTGCGGCGATGCTGAACTTAATGTTGGATAGCTATGTACATAGGAACCTGTATTGCTGGCAGTAGCATAAGTTTGATACGGTGTGGCTGCACAATTTGGCTGATAACCTGCACTTGGATTTGTCGAAGACCAGCCGCCACCGGGACTGGCACAGGCTGACTTGGCCGACAGCTCACGCTGTTGTGCAAAATACTGCAGATGAGACATGAGACGCAGGCGCAAAGGATCCTGTATATCCATGCCCTCAATGGTAACTAAATAGCGTGCCACCTCCGCTGCGCATTCGCGAAAGCCAATAATATGATAGTCCATAGCCACACGTTGAGGGTCATAGCTGAGCGAGTCCAAAGCTGTAATCATTAAAAGAGAAGGAACAAAGTCAATAAGCTGTCGTTGGCGATCAAACAAAAACAACAATTAGAAATAGTTATTCCCACGCAAGGTTACATCTAATAAAAGAAATAAAAATAAATACAATAAAAAAATCAACCCTTATCGGCAAATGGGATGGAAATGCGACACAAATAGTCTGTGTGTGCTTGTGTGTGTGGTGGTAGTGTAAAAAGCGGGTGCTACAGGACAGGGTGGTGTGGTGGTAATTTGTTTGTAACGTGGGACTGCAGTGAGCAGCGTGGGAAGCACCGAGATTCACTATTCACTCGGGTACTTTACTATGGATTTGTTTTTCCCAGGAATCAAGTAACAGGTTAACATTGTTTACACTGAATCAGGATAATTTGTGGCATATTGTGGTATAGAAATACATACACTCATATAAAATGTATCCACATAGAAGAGAAGTTACTTAACTATTTTGCTATCATTTTATGGGGATAATACTAGCTTTTCTTTATTAAAATTATAATTTCGTCTAATAAGCATAAAATGGGTAATTTTTCACTTTATTTCTTTTCACTTTTTCAGTTCTACATGTGTGTATTTAAAAGGTTTTCCCAATATTAGCTTGGGAAATGACTAAGGTAAAGGAAACACCTACGGTTTTCCATTATTTCTTGATTTTTTGAAAACGATATCTAAATTTGGTTTAAGCTCTCTCAAAGGAGAATTCTTGTGTTTCTTAAATTTTTGGTGAGAAGGAAAAAGTTTTTGTTATTAAAAGGTGAGAAGGAAATAGTTTTTGTTATTAAAATATTTAAAAAACATTTTGATTCCGATATTCCTTAATTTCGGATCAAAATGGCAAACAAAACACTATCATTACTCGCTCAAATTATCCGCTTGCAAACTTCTTCTTTTAAAACTATTCCAATTTAAATTACTCTTCCATATGGAATTCGAAACTATACTATTATAAGGTAAATCTTCCTAGTCGAATGCTTGTTTGTTAACTGAGTCCTAATATTTTGAGTCTTAAGATATAGAATCTAATGATTGCGATAGATCTATTACGATAACAGTTTAAGCATTTTTCTTTTAAAAATGTTACCCTAAATAAGTTATCCTTTGTAGGAGCACTGGTTCCATTTGTTAACAAAATTGCCGGATCAATGACAATTCACTCAGTTTTTTTATCCCACTAACTTAAGTCATATTTCCCGAAGTTTATCTTACACTATTCCACTGTAAAATTTATCAACTTACTTTTTGATTGAAGACTCTTTAAATGCTCCACGGTTAATTGTAGAATCTCTGCTTTTTCCAATTTGGCGGATCCCTGTTTCTCATAAGCCGAAGGCACTAGACGTTTAAGTTCAGTTAGCGAAGAGTTGATGCGATCACGACGTTTCTTTTCGATGACTCCACGTCGCTTCTTCCTACTCATCAGTTGGCAACTTCCAGGTTCACTGGGCGAGATTCTGCACATAAATTTAAAATATGATTAGTATTCCAATAACTCATTTTCTGGAGATTATTAAGTATACGCACTGTTCTTTGGAGGATTCCTCCGAGTAGAGTTCATCGCAATCACTCTCGGAGAGAGCTCGCTTTAGACTATTATGGCTATGATGGCTATGACTATGATGACTCTGCGGTGGTGGTACCCAATGACTTTGCGACGTAGTTGGAGGCATAGCAGCAACAGAAGCAGCAGCACCATATCCCCAATGATGCAGTGGCGCATTCACATGCATGTTGTGATCCATTTTAATATATATGTTGTGATCCTGACACTTGACACTGAACACTTTTATCTGTATTCCGCTTTCTCTTCGAGAATAGAGTTTTCGAATAGAATCGGAGCTAGTTTTGAGCACGTGACTTATCGTGTGCGCGAACGGCGTTCGACTGATTTCGAAGCACACGACTAACGGACGACCTGACTGTCGCCGCCGCCGTCGCCGGCGTCCTTGCTCATACAAAATCTCAACCCCTTTTTTGACCGCCAACGGCAACGGCCCAATAAGATGCAGGAGTAACCACCCCCTTGGCAACGAAACGGCCAGCGCGTGCCGCTCTAGCACTGGTTGGGGGTAGAAAACTTTATACGCCCGGTGATCATTGCCCGGTGAGAGACGAAACGACGAGACCGACAAATGAACAAATGAATAAGGGCTGATGGCTCTAAGACAGCAGAGTGAGCAGCATAGATTGAGAGTGTGCGACAAGGAGGGGAATAAAGCAGGCACACACACACACAGACAGACATAAACATGCTAAAATGCAGGCAGACAGAGAGACACCTCCCATATTGACCACCTATTCCAATGGATAACCTCAATGATTGTCAACGCATCCGTATCCTTCGTCTGCGGCTTCTGTCATCGCATCGCAGCGATTATATCGCGCAGCATCAGCCGTGGGCGGCCGCCTGCTGTTGCCACTTGTCCGGGTTTTGGTGCTCTTCTAGGAACAATTTGTGAACTGGAGCACGCGACCAACGGCCGCCAGTCGTGTGGCTCCGGCTCCAAACAAGTGCAACAGACGCCGTTGACCTTTATCTCTCCAGTTATATGACCCATATTTCTAGGTCAGTGTTTGACTTTAATATTCAAGGTTATGGAGCCAGAGGCGGCAGCAAGTGCTCTAAATATTTGTTGACCTAGAATTTGAAAGAAAATCGATTTGGCATTAGTATTTATTCAAAATATTGCATATTTCGTTAGGTAATTTTTTTTATTTATACAATTTTGGAATTACTTCTTGAGATATATATTCATTTGAACTGAAAAACATTAATTACTTTGAATAGAAGTATGTACATATGTACATTATAAATATGAATCATAGCCATATTCAGACTCAATACTAAATTGGTGCGATTTGGAAATGAACTGATTTAGAACTCGCTGACAAAATTCTAATAATGGGGTTTATCCTTCAAATACATTTTGTATTCAATTCTATTTCCTCTCAGTTAATTAAAAATCATATTTTAATTTAATTAGAAGCTCGTTAAAAACCGATTTCTTCTGAATTCTTTCAATATTCTTCTTTTTAAATAGTATTTATATACGGAGCTTTTGGTGAATTCGAACATCGTTTTTTCAAACTATATTTGTTTTATATAAAGGTTATCTTTCGAATAATTTTTAAAGCCGCCATTTTCTAAAGTTTTCCATCAAATTAATGCGTACTCTATACCCTTTTATTAATAAGAAATCAAATCTCAATATTGAAAATAAGTTATTCCTCTTCAGATCGATTTTTTAAGCAATTTGGGCGGAATAACCCAAAAAAAATTACCTAAAATGATTTTAGAAGTGTCCTAGTGCCATTCCACCAGTGGCTTACATGATAAAGCTAAAAGTGAAATAATCGCTAACAGACTTTAACGGCTAACTAATTATTTCATATATAGATAGATAGGTACTCTACCTATCCTCACATAAGAGATATTTCAGTAGTGCTTTAATATTTAGTGATATGTATTTGGTACCTGTTTTTAAGTTTCGTAACAAACTTAGTATTTTATTATGGTTTTTATAATTTTTTCCCTTTCACATAAACACAAATATGTACACAAATTATCATAAATATTTTAAAAGAAAAATATTTTAAGCAGAAAAAACCATTTCTGTTGAAATGTTAATGTAATATTAAAGTTAAGTTCACAATGAATGAATAAACGAAGATAACTAAAATCCTGGAAATTATTTTTAATTTTTAACTTTTTTCCTTAAGTTTTTCAAATATATGACAGAAATCTTGAGTGATGACCAGAAATTTCTTTTTATATCATCGTATTATTTCAGAATAGTGCTGTCGAAAACAGATATAGATAGATGTAGAAAATTGCTCTTCATTTAAAGAAAGAATCATCTCCGATCTCATAAATAAATATTCATATATACGTTTAAAGTTTCCGTAAAATATTTTTCGCCATTGCCACATCGGATTTCAATATATATTCCTTCAAAACTAGCATTCCCGAATTACATTCCTTTTTGAAAAGTTTGTCTGTTTTCGAATCCACATCTGCATAATTTTAAAAACGTTCTTACCAAAACAAATAGAATCCTTAAAGAAAAGTAAATACCGATCTAAGAATGGAAAATTTTTTGGAATTTCTAATTATTATACCCTTGCAGAGGGTATATTAATTTTGGTCAGAAGGAAGCATCTCCGACTACATAAAGTATATATACTTGATCAGCATGAATAGCCGAGTTGATATGACTATGTCCGTCTGTCTGGATCAACAGTTTCTCCTCCGAGATCATAATAGCTACAGAGCTGAAATTTTCAACATAAGCTCCTTTTTGCTGCAGGCATTGTATATCTCGGAATCATCCCGATCGAACGACTGTATCTTATAGCTCCCATGGGAACGATCGGTCATGAAAAAGGTTTATCCTCAATAACTTTGTTGTACTTCTTAACACTTCAACCAAGTTTTATCAGAATCGGACTACTATATCATATAGCTGCTATAGGAACAATCGGGACAACAAAAATTTTGTCAAGCTCAAAATTTTGAATTTGTAAATTTGTTATATATGATTTACAATAATGCTTCTGGTGAATTATATAGAAAAAATCTGCAAGGGTATACAAACTAGTTAGTATACTAGTATATACAAACTTGTTATATAGTTAGCTAGTATACAACAAGTTAGTCCATCTTCCTAGTTTTTATTTAAAATATAATATCAATTTTTATACATAGATCTTTCCACCATCTAATAATTGCACGTACGTAATACTCTTGGGTTAGAATTCAGAATTCCGAGATAACTTTACTTTCCCCTACGTATCCTTAATGGCAAATGGCAATGTCTTCTTCTTATTTTTTCATATATCCATTTCATGAACAAAATGAAAAATTATGAAAAGTGCTTTTAATTTGATTCGGCATGCTGTCGCTCAGGTTTCCACAACAAAGTAACAAAAATAAAGTGCAAATGGGAGTGGGTGAGTCGTCGTCGGGCGAACTATACGAAACAAAACAAAACCCACCCTAAATTCTCAGGGCGGCAAGTAGCAGTCAAGTTGGATATACATATGTATGTACATTGGTGTATGTACGTGTACACCACCATAAATCGAAATCCAAATCATTTTGGTTTGGCGCGTGGGAAAGCCAAAGGACATAGGATTCTCACGCATGCTAAGACACGTGCGGGTCGTCCGCCGCTGGACAAGAATCAAGCGAGAGAGGAGAGTGGAAAAAACGTTTGAAGTGCATTTAATGCATGGAGCCGGAGCCGGAGCCGGAGCCAAAATGGAGTGTCTATGACATTTACGGCGCTATATGTGGTTGTTTGTACATTTTTTTTTAATGGATTTTTCGAAATTGTTACCAATTTTCATAATGAAATTTGCCCATTGAAAAAAAAACATTCCCATTATACATACATATATATACATACACATACTTATACTGGATCAATATCGATATTTATAATACTCAAAAAGTTTACGTTTTTTTTTTGTTTTTGTTTTCTCACAACGATCGTCATACTAATATTCTTTTATAGAAGTTCTTAAGGCAAAAAGATTTCATAGAGGCAATTTCTCATCGAATTGTGCCAAGGCTTAGAGGTTCCCCATCATCAATCCAGGTTTCCAGCGTACAGGAGCTTGACTGATGACTTGACTTCTGGGAGTAAGAATGCCCGGCTTGTCGCCAGCGACTATCAAAATCTTCCCAATGAGACCGTATATCGAATTTTTCATCATCCAATGAATTTCCATTAATATCCCACTTGACAATGGTGTAATCATCATGCGGCGGTTCGGTAATAACCACATTGTGATAATTTCCATCAAATTTGGAGCCCAGGCTAACACTGTAGGGATGCAGGGGTTTAGCAATTTGCGCCGTCACCATTTTACGTACTGGCATGGGCGCCATCTCTATCTCCGGCTCCTGCTCTTTCAGATCCAAACTGGAATTGGAGGGGGTGTGACGTAGATAGCGTACATTATCCTTATAAGGCACCAGCGCGAATTCAATGCTGGTTTCTGGTTGAATTTGGACGGTTTGTGATTTGTTATTCAGGTAGTGGTTGTTGTTGTTGCTGTTGTTGTTGTTACTATTGTTATTGTGACATTTATATTGCTTATCGTTCAATTGGGGGTCAGGGACAGCCGCCTGACCCACCTCCTCAACATACTCATACTCGCATTCATCCTCGCATTCCTCTTCATCCAGCCGCTGCACAAACAATTGCCTCGATGTGGATATTTTACGCAGCAACTGCAAATGTGGATCGATAAAAATTGCATTAGAATTTCGTTTGTTTCCAACCCAAAAAAAAAAAAAAATAGAAAAACAACCTACCCATTCTAAACCCACTGGGTAGGTCACACCCCCATTGATTTTATTGATTGGCGGCAAAAGAAAATAAAGCACGCTTTCCTACTCACCTTTAAACAGGACTTCTTTGTGCGCTTTAACAAATGCGACATGTTTGCGGCTCAAAGGATTGAATGTGGAATTTAATTCACTTTCTGGTGGGTGTACAGGTGCGACATTGTGTACTCCTTCCGCAGTACACCCGGACACCAGAGAAGCAGATGCTGTGGTTGCAGCTTGCTGGTCTAACAAAACAAAACTGAACCCTCGTCCTAGTGTTCTAATAGTCCGACAGCAGGTGGAGCAAGGACGAGTGTGTTTGCCGCATGACTCATGAGCATGGGCCAACAGAAGGAACTGCAAGTGCCAAAAGCATACACTCACAGAACGTCTCTACTTTGGTCTCTGGCACAGCTGAGAGACATCGACATTGTTCCCGGCACAGGCGCACTGTGCTTCCAATATACATACATATGTACAATGTTTTCAGGTTTCTCCTTGTTGAGCGCAGATTTTGAATGTTTAATTTGCCAACACGAAAGGGGGGAGGGCCACAAGTGCGGCTGGATAATGCGGTAATAATACGGCCAACTCTCTGATTTTCTAATAGCGACCCAAGTGTGTGTGTAGGGGGGTAGGGTCATGATTATATATATAGTATATGTATATATATAGTACACACACTCATTTATAATGTATTTTTAGGGCACAGGTAAGTGCGAGTCACTCAACTATGTTGGATACAGTGAAGGTTATTTTTTCTGTTATCGCATTTCTAAGCGCCAATTTGGCGCTGAAAGGATGCCCAAGTTGTTATTATTAGTAAACAAGTCACTCATACAGGGTGTGGCATTAATAGCTATAGACTTTATTTATCAGATTAGAAAATTTGTTCGCTTTGAAGAGCAAACAAACGTTCTTACTGATTAAGTGTGAATTATTTTTTAAAGCAAAATAGAAAAGTTAATTTTTGCAAGTACAAAAACTTATACCAAAAAAATATAGTTCAATAGTTTCTGAATCTATTGCTGAAAAGATCCAATAAAATAAGAATAATTTTATTTTTCCATTATAAGCTAAATTTTGGTATAAAACTTGTTAGATTGTTTAATAAAAATAATTATATAAAAATTAAAAATTATATATAAATCGACGAAAAACAACTTGTTTTGCCGAGTTTTCAAAAATTTCATTTTAGAAGTGTGTTAGAAAATCGATTCAAAGTGTAGGACAAATTAATATCATTTTCATAGTTATACAATACTTCAAATATTATAGAAATATGTATGTAATGTATTATACATAGAAATTCAAACATAAAACTGTATACTTCGCGCTGGTTGGTATTCATGTAAACAAAACCCCGGATTTACCAACTAAGCAAGATCACCAAACTCCAAAAATAATAGAACTTAACCTCAGTCTCAAAGACACAATAGGAGATATTTATAAGGATTTCAATAGGGATGTATGGTTTAACATCTGAAACCTTTACAAGAAAATAAATACAAATAAGAAATCCAAATAAAAGTAGGAAAAAAACATCAAACTCACCGACATCACAAAATTCCAACGACTACGATTTGGTCACGCAAATTTCACCAACGAATTTTTATTTAAATGAAGCAAGCAAGTCCGTTTTGCCGTCGTGGATTATATCATGGGCCAAATATAGATGCTAAAGATAAATAAATAGATAAAGTCAAATTCGCGCAAAATAGGTATCTATATATTTAACAAAAATAATTGACAAATTTGAAAATAACATAACAAACAATCCCAACATTATATTTATAGAAATTAGTCTACATTGCCTTATATAGCACAATAAATAAATAGGTAAATATGTAACTAAATATAAATAATCCAGAGACTAGTAAAAATATAAATAGATTCAGATCCTGGTTTAAAGCTAGTAAATTGATTAGAGGTAATTTGTAATTACCATTTTAAAAATAAAATTAATAAAATACCTCCATTAAATTTGCTTATTTTTGAATGTTTTTAAAATTATGAGTATATTAGTAATTAAATCTGTTTTTAAGATTCCTATTACTTCATATTCAGATTTGTTGTTATAAGATTTTAATACCTTTTTTATGTTTTCTTAAATATATCATATAACAGGCTGAATTCCAAGTGTAGTCTAACATTCAGACTTTAACACTTTAATTCCAAAAGTATTTTGACTGATTTCTTAACATACTAAAATTTAAAGCGAATCTTATACATATAATAATGTTTTATAAAGATTGAAACATTTTTAAAATTTTCTTAGGAAATAAAAATATACAGAATCTGTAGATTTAATTATCGATTTATTTTCGTTCTTTGAAATTTCTTTAGCAGATAATATCAATCTTTCAGTTAATCTTTAACTCGTAATGAATCAATTAATTCCTATTAAAAGCACCAGCTATAATTTTTCTGTTTAGTGTCTAATTTTTAATTTTGATTGAAGTAATATTAAATTAATATTATTCAATTATATAGTACACACTAATAATCTATCTGCTACTACTAAATTGTTTTGACTGAGATTTTCACTTTTTCTGTGATTGTTCTAGTTTCATTTTACTCTAATAAACTGCCTGATCTCTTCAAGTGACCTAGAAATGATAACCCAAATATTTTGTTTTGAATCTATTCTACTTGAAATCTTTGATTCATTGTCAGTTCTGGGAACTATAGTGGCTGCTGACGAACATCATATAATTAATGACATTTACATTTAAATTTTTTAAACAATTACAAAATGATTTAAATGCAATTCTAGTGTTAAAATTGGAAAACCTGTTTTCTTCGTTTCCAGCATAGATGGAAAAAGGATTTTAAGTTGTTCTTTTTTTTTTTAAATGTTTTAGAAGCACTTTACAGCTTGTCGCCGATTAGTCACATCACTCAAAGTGTCCTCAAAGTGTCCTCAAAGTGCTGCGGCTTGAATGATGATGACACACACACCCAGAACCAAAAATGGCAACGGATTCGAATTGTAGCCGTGACGAGATGCATGTGATGATTTTTGGCTATCAGTCAATAATTTTTTGTGTTTTTGACAGTTGTCATCTTTCCTTTAAAAAAAAAAAAAAAGGAGAAAAATGTATTGATAAAAAGGATCTTCTCTTGGTCAAAGGGTATACATATATTCAATGCCAGAGGATGAGTTGCCCAATTAAAGATTGATTGATAACACTCTGCCAACTGCTGGCAATAGGAATTGCAATTGTATTGCCAATATATCGATTTCAGCAAAAAGTTGGATTTTAATTTTTAATTGCCCATTGCCACGTATCATCTAGACAAGGGAATCGTGGTTATGCCGAGGGTTGTGCGGTCGATTGGCCAAGTGTAAGTGTCATGTCAACCCTCGGGGCATTTTATTGTTATTGTCATGGGCATGAGTGGCTCATCTAAACGGGGGAAGAGGGAGATTTTCTATATATGTATGTATATGATATTTGTTCTGGTTTGGAGTGTCCTGCCAAGTGTCAATTATGCACGTTTTTGATGGTTGTTGAAAATTTACATTTTATTAGTTTTACATGCAATGTACAAAAGGCGCGTTGGAAACACATTAAAATTATTTACGATCCCAAATATTGTTGGTTGTAAATAATTATAATTTTCTAAGCAAATATCACGCACTGCGACTCTCCGTCACCACCCCCTACCGCCTTTTAAATCTCACTCTCACTGTGTAACGGTCATCGACGTCGCTTGACCTTTTGTTACCAATTAGAGACTCATTGTTTTCGACCTATATTCCGTGGCTACCTCCCTCCGATTTTGTGGATTCGCTCAATTGCTTTGCAAGTCTGTTGCTATTTCAATTTTCGAGCATTCAACTTTGCCTTCCACTGATAATACGAGTAATTAACAGAAAGTCAGCACTGGATCCGGAATCTAAGTAGCTGATTAATCAGTCTAGTTTCAGTTACTCAGTCGTAAGGGTAAGATGTGTGACAGCCAGAAAAAAATCAACTATTACGAGCACCAACTCAACATACGTCAGGTGTTAGAGGAGGCTAAACTACAAGATCTGGACGAGGCTCTCAATATCTGTGATCTGTCTAGTGTAGAGCGTAAATTCCATTTGTGGCAGCGTCTTTTGCCACGTGTTCATCCCTTCTATGCTGTCAAATGTAATGATGATCCAATGATTGTGAAAATTTTGGCGGACTTGGGAGCTGGATTTGATTGCGCATCGAAAAATGAATTAAAACTGGTGAGTTTGACAAATCAATCGAATTATATATACTATATAGACTGCTACAACATAAACTCTTCTTAGGTACTTGGCAATGACGTGAGTCCTAATCGTATTATATTCGCCAATCCATGTCGTCCAGTTAGTCATTTGGCATATGCCCAGCAAAATGATGTCATCAATGGCACCGTCGACAATGAATTTGAAATCTATAAGCTTTACAAGCATTATCCCAATTCCAAGTAAGTTTTCCCACTATCTTTACCCTCTGTGAAGATCTGTTTGGAGGTTATCAAATCCATGAAATCTTTACAGCTTGATTGTGCGATTCAAGAGCGAGGCAAAGGCGGCTCAATGTCCGCTCGGTGACAAATTTGGATGCGATGCCGATGGCGATGCCACAGCCCTTATGCTGCTGGCCAAGGCACTTGATCTAACAGTTACTGGTACTAGTTTTCACGTGGGATCGGGATGTAGTGAATTAGATGCCTATAATCGTGCCATTCGCAAGGCTAAAAATATTTTTCAGTTTGGTAAACTTCTTGGCTTTGACATGAATCTATTGGATATTGGTGGTGGCTTTCCGGGCAGCGATGATGACAAATTTGAAAAGGTGAAATAATTAATTATTAATTTATAATTATATACCTATAGTTATATGTATTGAAAATCCAAATAACTTTAGATTGCTGAAGCTGTAAATAAGTCATTGGATCGTCATTTTCCTGAAACAAATATTCAGATTATAGCCGAGCCAGGAAGATTTTTTGTTGCCAGTGCCTTGACATTAATTTGCAAGATTCATGCCAAACGTGAGGTCCGGAATCCAGGAACTGGTAAACTAGACACAGTGATGTACTACCTAAATGATGGCGTCTATGGTTCATTTAATTGCATACTTTATGACCATCAGGTGGTCACCGTGGAACATTATTTGGTAAAATATTTTAACGATTTATTAAATAATTCCGATTAATTTAAATCTTGTATTCCTTAAGGATTCTGCTGAAAATCTGCCCCAATTCAAATCTCTTTTATTTGGGCCCACTTGTGATGCCCTAGATATGGTAAATGAAATATATAGCTATTTTTTGGTTATTTTACCTAGAAAAAATTGTTCAATATTATTTTATTTCTTTCATTAGATAACTGATGACCTACAGTTGCCCAATTTGAATAGAGGTGACCTAATTGGATTCCCAAATATGGGTGCCTATACCATGCCCGTTGCTAGTCCATTTAATGGATTTGAAGTGCCAAGGATAATGTATTTTCAGGCAATATGACTAAAAATATGGCATAAAATAAAACCAATACATCAGAAGAATATCATTTGTATTTTTATACCCTATACCCTAGGGTAGAAGAGTATATTAAAGTCGGAAAAATGTATGTAACAGGCAGAAGAAAACATTCATATATATGTATTTGACATATATACGTTTATATGATATATATACGTTTTTGCTTGTCACGGGGTATACTTAAAGTTGAATCCAGAATCAATTATGAGAACAATCATAAAATACAATTACAATGAAATGGTTTTTATGGAAGGAATTTGAGCTAATTGCATTTTTATGTTAATAATTTCCTTATTGTGAAATAAGGACTCAATTATCTAATTAATTTTTTTACTGAAATCTTTCATTTCATATAACCTATCACTTGCTGTCTCTTGTTTAAATTATTAAAGTTTGAATACGATTCAAATAAGAATATCACGTTTATAGGCTTACAAATTGAAGGAGTTTTATTAGATGGATTTGATTTCACATTATTTACCTAAACCCAAAACTAAAAGGATCAGCACATTATATTCTTTTCCAAGTCTATTTTCATTCTCTGATATTCTTGTCTTCTGTTATTATTTTACAAATTATTCGCTATTCGGTTATAATTGTTATAAATTGTAAATTATTTTGAAACATTCTTCATAGCAAAAGTCGATTTAAATATTTATTTAAAATTATTCAAAATTATACAAAAAACTTTTATCGATCTTTGAATTGGTTCATATTATCTAATATGCGAGGTGGAAAATATCCAAAAATATCCATGGAAAAGGTTCAAGTCCTAGAAAAGGTTTAGAGTTCAAAACTAATAGCTCAACTTTGGATTTTATGAAATATAATATTAATTGTGAATGTTTTTATTATAATACTGTTTGATGTACAAAACGGCGTTTGAGTATTGAATACACTCAACTTCCGATAGGTATCTTAAAAATTGCCTTGTTGAGAAGGAAAAATGATCCCCTTAGTCCTAGATAGAGAGTTTCCATATTTTGCATTATGAGTTCAAATAACTTTGTTGGCAAGAAATAAAACTTTTGCAGCTGTATTAGTAACCAATATGATTCTTTATTATATCGATGGTTTTCCGGATTAAGAAAACGTACTTAATTTTAATGGTTTAATCATACAATTGTACAATATTTTGAAAAGAACAGCTTTTTCCAAAAAAAAACTGACCGGAATTTTATTGTATAGCATATTCTTTTGAAAATATTTCAATTCACAATGGATTGGAGATGAAAATGTGTATATATATGTATACATATATATATTTTTTTTGTTTTTTTTTTTTTTGATATACCCGCCAGTAGCTAACTGACCCGAAGCTACTGGCGGGTGATACCAAAAAAAAAAAAAATGTATTATAAAATACGAAAAAATAAAAACAAAATCCATTAAATTCCCCCAATCCATTGCAAGATTTTATAAATACTTAAAGCGAAATAGATGTGTAACATTAACTTAGATCAAATATACAGAATTCAGTAGGTACATAGATATAAAAAGAAAACAATTTCAAAAATTGTATCAATATCAAACATCTCAATAGATTCTATAAAATTTGCGGTTTTTCTCTTTCTTGATATGTTACGATTTGTTAACAATATAACGACAATATATTGCATACATATACATTTTGTATATATATAGGCATATACATATGTATGTATATATATATAATTGATATGTTTGTTTGTATGTTTGTGTGTATATGTATATAGGTTTTGTGTTTGCCCCATTGTCTGCTTGCAAATAAAGAGTACAAACTACTTATTCCATAATCAGTTCTTGGTGATTGATGCAAAACGTTTCTATATATTTTCCCATTCTCTTACTATATCTATAGACTCGCGAATGATGCTTATAAGCATGATGAAAATACTCATTCAAATATTGATAACGACAACGACAAAATTAACCAAAATAAAACAAAAAATGTTATTTATGTATGGATGTATGTATGTATGTATGTAGAGGGAAAGCTAACAAAAAATTGGATGTAATGATTGTATCTCACAACAGCGACGACAAAACGACGACATATAACTACACCTACACATATATGTAATAAATAAAATTAACATTAAAACTACAATAGAGTAATTGTTGTTGCTTAACGATAACAATTCACTTTTCATTTTCAAGATATGTTTTACGTTTCAAATTGATTCATTTTTTTGTTTTTGTTTTTTGTTTTTGTTTTTGTTGAAGCTTAAGCCTAAACTTCAATTCTGATATGCATATAACAAATCGGTTCAGATCGGGCTACTGTGCGTTGTGCAGAAGGTGGGTGTACTTGTGATTATCATTTTTAAATGTTTGTTTTTTGTATCGGTTTGGTTTCGCTTTGGGCACTTGCGGGTGATATTGCTCTGGTTGTGGCTGGTTGATGTGGCTGCTGTTGCTGTGTCGAGTCTAACAATTGGCAGAGTTGCATAATTCACGGATTCACTATAATCTATAAATAAAAATTGCAATACAACAACACATTTCCATTGTTTTTGTGGGATGTACAAAAGTTCGTTTTTTGTTTTTTTTTTTTTTTTTTTTTTGTTTGGGATGTATCTCAATAGGATTTGAATTGGAAACTCGCTTGCTCAACTGGCTAACTAACGACTATCACGACTATTTTAGTTATTTCAAATTTTCGAGGGGATTGGGTTTAGAGGAAAAAAGGAATTCATTGGAGGAGGGGAGCTGAGGGAGCTTGTTAGGCGCTACACAAAAACGCCACGCTACACATGGCAATTTGAGCCAAAATGTTCACTTGCAGTATCCGCATCAGACCGCCGCTCGTGGGTGAGGGACTCACATTGAGGCCGGCGCAGTGCATTCTATCAATGGGCATGGCCTGGACAAAGTATTCGCGATTATCCAGCGACATGTGGCACAGTGGCTTCTTCTTCTGCGACATTTCGTCGTCCTTATTCTTCAGATCCTCGAGCAATTTGGGGAACCAGGTCAATTCACAAGAGCAATTCAATGGATTATCTATAAGAGTACAAATAATCCGAAAATGAGATGATCCAATTCACTAAGTCTGTGCAAATACTTGCCAGTGATATCAATAATGCGTAGTGTATCAATGACCGGCTCCATAATATCTTGGGGAATGCGTTGTAATTTATTGTTCTGCAGGTTAAGAGTTTCCAGAGAGTTGAGATTCTCAAATAGAACGCTAGGGAGCACTTTTATACTGCAAAAAAGATTGTATAAGAAATGAATAAGTATAAAAATAAACATGAAATAAGTTAAAAAACGATTTTTTACTCGTTCTTCTGCAAATTGAGGAAGGTCAGGGAGTCGCCGTAGCCAGTGAAAGCATCATCGGCTAATACATTGATATTATTATTGCGTAAATCCAGATGGCGTAGTCGATGCAGTGGGCGCAGTGCCTCACTTGGTATGGTGTTTATATTATTGTCTCCCAAACGCAAGTACTGAAGGTTCTCTACGGAAATTAAATGACGATGAGAACAAAATGACAAAATATTTATTTTAAGCCATACCCTCCAAGCCCTTGAAGGCGTCCTTATCGATCACACTGATCTTGTTGCCTTCCAATTCCAAGGAGTTTAGTTGACCCAAGTGGGAAAAGACATTAGCTGGCACTGTGGTGATCATATTGTGGGCTAATATTAAGGAGTCCAAGTTTTCCAGACCCTCAAAATCCCCTTCGCTGATAGTGCGTATCTTGTTTTCCTGTATCTCTAGTTTCTTTAGTGTATCCAGTATGGAAAGGGCCTTTTGTGGAACATTAGTTAGATCATTGCCACCAAGATTTAGACGCTTTAGTTTTCTGCAAATGATTAGTATATATATAGATAGTAGTGCAGAGCAACATAGTAACAGTCCAGCTGTAACTTACTTTTCTAGACCACGGAAAGCCTCCTCATCCACCTGTGTGATCTTATTCTCATATAACGTTAAGATCTCCAATGTGTCCAATCCCTCAAACGCATTATTATGGATAACAGTAATTTTATTGTGATTCAGATTTAAGATCAGCAAATGATACAGATGCTTTAGTGCCGGCGATGGTACGGTTTTCATTTGATTCAGTGACACATCCAACTGGGTGAGACCCTTGCCTAAAAATTAAAATTTAATCAAAATACATATTTAAGGGTTGTGTTAAATATTTTTGCTATATATTATATATATTTTGCTCTCACCCAACGAACTGAGAGCATTCTCCTCAATAGCCGCCAAACTGCTGTTGTGTATGGTCAGATGGCGTATATCTAAGGCGAGGAAAACAAATCCTTGCAGCTTTGGCAGATTATTGTGGCGCAACTTCAAATAGAATATAATGGGACTTTTGCCCTTGAGAGTACCCATCGATTTTGTAATGTGCACCAAATCCGTTGTCTCGCACAATATATCCAAGCCGTTCTTCTTCACAGTACATATACAGGGCGATATGTCATTCTGCTCCGGGCACACCTGTTGAGGTGTTATCTGCGCCAGGATACATTGTCCCAGGCACAGAATAAGAACTGGCGTGAGCAGGAACTGGTACATGATGAACACTACTGGTGGCTAGCTTATGCACAATGAATCGTCAATGTAAGCAAAATGTAAACTCTGGATGCCGATGATGGTTGTTGTTGTGTTTTTTGTTGTGAATTCCGATGATGTGGCTATTTTGCAATTGCTATTGCTATTGCTGAGTCCCTGCGGATGAGGGAGAGAAGAGAAGAGTGTGGGTGTATATAAGTACATATGTATAAGTATGTGTATATATATGCATATTTTGGAATCAAGCTCGCAATGGAAATGGCAGCGATGTCAGCGCAAATTAGGCGCACAATGAGATATCTGGATTAAAAATAAATTGCTCCAATTGAGCTTTCACGTACGTTTCGGATTTACGTACAGTCAAACAAACCGTTGATGAATGATTCGTTGGACACTTGATTTTTCTCACCTAAGATGTTTGTCCGTCCGAATTTGATCAATGCCAAATAAAACATGCTTCCCAAATGCAACAGAAGTCGCAGGAATATATTATCCCAAGAATCTAGCGCTCCTTAAACACATACATACATACATACATACATTCATACATATAGACATGCATGCATACGTGTGTGTATGTATCCTTATTGCCACCCCAAATGTTGGAGCTGTGTTAATGGAGGGGCGTGCGCGTAATTGTGCAAACTCGGTCAGTGAGTGTGTATAACGATGTAACGGGAAAATCGATACGGTTACAAAGAGGCTGTTGAATGACCGCGTCGTTGCCCCCACTAACGGTATTTGTTGCTTCTGAATAATTAAACAGCGGATAAGAAAGTCGATTGCCTTATATAGCGGATCAAACACTATCAAATTCTCATCTTATCATTCTCCAGGCTTTGCTGTACTGTAGATTATTCCAACAATGGGGCTCATTCAGTTCCACTTCTATTTCTATTTCTATTATGATGCTCCGCGTTCCACACTCAGAGTAGCACATATATTTATATGGGTATAAGTGACAGTGGAGAACAAAAAAATTAAAACGAATAGCGACACAATGAGGCAAGCACGTTTGGTTGGCAAAAACGACGTTTACGGACTGAGCGCGTTTTCATTATTAAGGGTTGAAATTCAACTAGCAGTTCCATTTCAAATTGGAAAGCCGTTATGCTTCCTATTTTGATATTTCTGTTTCTTGTCGTTTACGGTCATACTCACACAGCGAACTCACCAAAGCATGAAATTCAAAATCACTGCCAACAAGCTGAAATAACGCTTATATGAATTAAATGATAAAACTCTTTAGCTGATAAATAATAATGAATATTTATGTTTAAAAAAGACAATTCACCACAGGATAAACTCATTTTGAACCATGGCTAAAAGGTGTAAAGCATCTTTGGTGTCATATTAAAGCTTTAATAAATTTTTACTTATTATTATGCGTTGTGTCATATAACAAACAGTTATTGGCCCAATCTTTATTATGCAAAATAAATTGTGTTAAATACGTATTAATAATAATAAAACTATATTTAAGTAAATTTCGGCTGAGCGCGTTTTCATTATTAAGGGTTGAAATTTAACTAGCAGTTCCATTTCAATTTGGAAAGCCGTTATGCTTCCTATTTTGATATTTTTGTTTCTTGTCGTTTACGGTCATACTCATACAGCGAACTCACCAAAGCATGAAATTCCAATAACAAAGCATACTATTCAAAATCACTGCCGACATGCTGAAATAACGCTTATATGAATTTAATGATAAAACTCTTTAGCTGATAAATAATAATGAATATTTATGTTTAAAAAAGTCAATTCACCGCAGGATAAACTCCTTTTGAACCATGGCTAAAAGGTGTGAAATATCTTTGGTGTCATATTAAAGCTTTAATAAATTTTTACTTATTATTATGCGTTGTGTCATGTAACAAAAAGTTATCGACCAAATCTTTATTATGCAAAATAAATTCTGCTAAATATGTAATAATAATAATAGAACTAAATTTGGGTGAATTTTGGCGCCCAAAAATTCAATAATCGATAGAATAGAAGAACTTTAATTTTTCAATACCAATATCTTCATAAGTAATTGTTGATATATAATATCCATTTTTATCACCAAAATCATATTTATAACCAAATACGTGTTGAAAATTGTGTTCAAAAACATTGGAAACCACGTAAAACAGTATTGCAAAAGAAGGATAATCTTTGTTTGATACGCGCACCTGTACTTTATCTTGTGCTTTAGGTTTGGGGTCAAAAAAATATCAAATAAGTTTATTTTTACATTTGTGCGAAATTTTTTGAGCAATTCAAGATTCAATTTCCTAGGTGAATGATTTGCATAAAATCCCAATCATTAACTACAGTTTTCTGACTGTTTTCCGAAATACCTCGTTTTTTAAGGTTCCAAAGATTTTAGGGAATTTCGAAGCTTAAGTAAAAATCACAGCAAAGTTTTGCTGAAATATTAAACCGGAGAAAATTATTTATTCCTTAGTGACCCAGAAAACGTGGGGTCCGCTGCTCTTTACCCTCTTTATCTCAACGATCTTCTCTCCGTCATGCTACATTATCGAGTGCTACTGTATGCTGACGTTGTTAAGCTATGCCTTAGTTTCAAAGATAAGGTTTCGCCCAGTCGATTACAGGCTGACCTTAACAATTTTCAGTGTTGGCGTCAACACAATCGTTTGAATTTAAACACTGCAAAGTGTAAGGTTATGACATTTAATAGAAACTGTCTTCAACTCATAACCTATTTCCTAAATAATTCTCCATTAGAACGTCTAAATGTAATGAACGATTTGGGTGTACTCATGGACCATAAATTGACTTTCAACTCCCATGTTTCCACAATTGTTGGCAAAGCAATGGGTGTTCTCGGATTTATAAAGAGATGGTCAAAATACTACAAATGGTGGTATAGACTCGCCTGATCTATTGACCCAAGTAGAATTCTCTGTACCTTTCAGGCCTACTAGAAACTATCTTATTCCTTAAACGCTGTACTACTGACTTTTCTTTGCGTGAACCCTTTCGAGTTCTTTGTTCTGACTACAATCGCCTTTACCGACTGATCAGTTCAGAGATCTCTCTTCCCAGTCTAA
The DNA here is from genome assembly GCA_018150375.1 of Drosophila sturtevanti. Taxonomy (NCBI): domain Eukaryota; kingdom Metazoa; phylum Arthropoda; class Insecta; order Diptera; family Drosophilidae; genus Drosophila; species Drosophila sturtevanti. The sequence continues at coordinate 2,999,376 of JAECWJ010000690.1, forward strand.
AAGCGTATATTCTTTCCTATCTAGCTCGTAAGTAGCTGAAGTTTTCGTTTACTTGTCTGTTTTTTTTGTGTTCCCCGCGAATGGTGCCGTACGTCATGCGGCTTGCGCCCCTCGGTCGGTTGGGCGGGAGGAGTGGCAATTATTGCATCCGTTGGAATTCGCGCGAAAAAAAAATAAATAAAAAAAAGAATGAACGAAAATGATCCAAATATATATACATATATAAATTAAAACGACCTATCAGATTTAGATAGATTCATGATTTCCATGGGTAAATGGAAATATTTTTCCATACTTCAGATAATTTTTCCTACAAGATATTTTCATGTCAGTTTCCGAAGCAGCCCGAAAGTATACTTTACCCAATCAAATGCCCACCCTCAAAAAGGATTTCTAATCTTTTGCATAGATGGCGCTTCCGTTCGCAGGGATGCCACTTCACGTTTTAGCAGTCGATAAGCTCTTTTTCCGATTTGTATTAGGCGTAGCTTAAACCGAATAATTATAGAAAAAATTTTGACATATTTATGAAACGTGCATTCACGAAGCATTTTGTTAATTAAGAAATAATAAATTTTATTCAATAAATAATGCTCTGCAACAATGTTATAATTTTCCAGTGTTTTGGCGCCTAGAAATTTGAAAATCGATAGACAGGACGCTCATCCGATTTTGAGCTGGTGTCAGAAATTTATTTAATGTTAACTCAAATTGAGTTGCTGTTAATTTGAAACTGAAAACTAAAACCGTTGTCCTAACAACTATTTATCTGATTTTTTTTGAAAATGAGTACAATAGAATTTTTAAATCATACCAATAATCGCAATTTAAAATCGCAAATTTCCATCATGGTGGCTCGTCGATTGGAGGAATACGCCAATAATTTGGAAAGACGGCGTTGGCAGCTCGCATGGCAATTACATTCTGAAGCAATTCAATATGATGAGCAGGTGGCCCAAATGTTGTTGGCCCATGCCGAAAGGGCTGAACAAAAACGATACGAATGGGTTGAAATGGAACTTTTGAAAAGGGCTGAAGCAGAGACAGAGCTGGTCAAGATTAAGCAGCAACAAAGGGAATTGTAAGAAAACTACCAACAAGTAGAGATTTGCACTAAAAAACGGTTATTTTAGAGAAAGTTCCGAAGCTCATCGTCACATGCAAACCAAACAAATTCTACTGGAGACTAAACAAGGACAACTGCAACAAATTGAAGAGCGGAAGGAGTTGCATCAAAGAGAAGCATGCGTTAACGCATTGTGGCATCGAGTATGGCAACGTTTGGATAACATTAGGTGATTTTAACTAAAATCAAAATTCTACTTCGTTTACCTTCATTTGCAATTTTCAATTTCAGGGGGCAACAGTTGCAGTACGAACAGCGATTGCGGAACCGGGTCGAAACTCAGCGGCAGGCAGAAAACTGCGCCATGCACGAGGCAAAGAAAGTTCAAGAATGCCAGGATATTTTAAATGACCAGCGAGCCTATGCTCAGGCGTAAGTACGCATCCTTAACAATTGATTATTAATGATTTCTTAAATTTGTTATAGCATGGAAATCGCAGCAGAGGCTGATGCCATAAAAAAACAGCAAGAGTTGGTGAAACTTAAGAGCAAACGAATGCAACAACTTGGTGATCTCCAGGACCAAATAAAAACGAACCTAAGAATTGCTAACAAAGATGCAGAGGCTAACTACAGAGAGGATATGGGCCGCAATATACGGGAGGATAGCCAAATTTTTGAAGAACTCATGGATAAGCATTGCGCCAGGGTAAGATACAAATGATTCAGTTGAGATAAAGTTATAACCTACGTTTTTTTCTTTTAGGCCCGCAATCGTGAGTGGCATCAAAGTTATATGAACCACACAGCTTTGGAACGTGCTGGACAGCGGAAGCAGGAACTGCAACATGAGCATGCTTATCTGGGAACTGGCTGTGTGCTTAGCCAGCAATTAAAAAAGCCATATGGCAAAGAAGTGCGCTGACTCGCATCTACATACATACATACATATGTATATACAAATACCTACATTTTATATCGGTCATTTTGATAACAGCTTTGGCACACCTCATATTTTGATATTATGCAAAATAAATAAAAAAAAAAGATTCTCAGATATATATTAAATCATCACAACATAAAATATAAAAAGCGATAAGGAAAAGCGAATCACGCACGCACTGCATAAAAATCATGTTAATTGCAAAACGCGCCTCCATTGCCATACCCATCCAATCCCATTAATGCAAGTCTTGGAGTGACAACTTTATGCCAGCATCGGTGCTGACTAATTTGGCTGAGTGTACCCTGAGGGCAATATGTAAATTCTAAATGATCTGAGTGCTCCAGAAGAAGGTGTAACCATTGACAGTTTTTCTGACACCAGACCAGACCAAGCTAACAGCTGGTCGATTCATGCTTCTTTTGTATTTTTAATGAATTGGCCAAGACTTCCGTTTTGCTCATTTCATTTTTCTTGTCCCACACAAAGAAACTTGTTGAGGCTAATTGGAGGTGATCGGTCCCGATGCTGCTGATGAAGTAGCGTGCCGTCTGCTTATAAAAACTATGTAACCGCAGTGTTTATTCAATTAAAGTGCATAGAGATTACTGGAAAAGCAAATTGCCTGCAACCTAGCAATTTTCCACGGTTGTTCCAAACAAAAATGCTTAAGCAAATAAATGAAATTATGGTTCCAACGAGGAACTATTTAATGGGCAATTTTCAAGCTGGATTAACCTCATCAAATAAATCTGCTTGTTTTCGCATAATTAAATTTATAGATACACTGAACGAAATATTTGAAAATTATAATCAAAAATCTAATAGCCAATTTATAAAAAGTTGTTGCAATTACTTTTTAACTAAAAATATTCCCAGATAGTTTTATAGGAACAACTAGATGATTATAGCCTGTGCAACTTCTCAATGATAATTTTCACTTAGGCATATCAACTCAACCGATCTACAGAAATCTTAAAACTTTTTCTATAACATATATGTATATAATATCAAATATATTCAGATAGAAGACATAGCCTATCTGTCAAAGATGATTTATCGTCTTTTAATTCTATTCTGTTCTAAGTAATATACTCCTGAGATAAGGCCAACTGCAATTCTTAATGTTCTCTGAGAGTTTTCCTTTCCCTCGGTCCCTGTTGCAAATAGGTGTCGATTGAGGCGTCAAATCCAGCTGCAGCGGTGTCTGAAAGGGGTGGCTATGATTTTCATTTCTATGTATTTAGTTATTTATGTGACACTTGGAATCGTGACAATGTGCGCCAAAACGTGACTACAAAAGGAAACGCAGTCAAATGGAAAATCGTTAAGTAAAAATTGTAGAAAACAATGCTTGCCTTAAGTCGCAACCAAAACGCATGTAAATCAGACAAATCTACGCTAGGGGAATGGGCTGGAACTTTTCTAATGTGCGCATAAATTTTACAGCTGGCCACGCCCAAAAAGGTGTTTATCTGTTCAAGCTTGACCAAGATTTATGGATTAGGCAGAGCCATAAATAATTCAATTTCAGGTTATCTACAAACTTACTTAGACTCATTAATAAACGTTTAATGCCAACGCAAATTGCACAGCCCACTAATTGTTGCCATTGCCGCCGAAGCCGCTGCCAGGACATCTTCTAGGACAAGGACTAGGACAAGATGAAAAATTATTAATTGCACATGTAGGCGCAAGAACAAAGTCAGTTCCGCTGAACCAAAACAGCCCTCAGGGGCCACCTATTGCGAGGTGCTGGGTTTAACAAGACATGTCCGCGGTCAGCACACCGTACTCTATGATTGAAAAAAACTCACGTTCTTAGCGAACGCCTTCACAATTTTACACTCTTTCTGGAAATGTCTATTAGTCTTGATCAAAAGGATGTAACGCACAACTAGCAGTGAGCACCGAAAGTGATCGACATGTTGTTTAATCTGCCTAGAGGTACTTTTACTAGTTTATTTTTAGAATTCCCAACTAACTACTTAGTTTAGTTATGTACTATGTAGTTTATGTATTTTAAGTGATTATTATCGAAATCACAATATAGTAAAAGATATTTTCAAGTTTAATCAAAATCAGACTTCCAAGTATGCATATCAATATACTATCAGATACTTCAGATACAGATGCAAAGGAAAGTTTTGGGGAACTGGAATAGTGATGTAGATTGCATACTATATAGTTTTCTTTACCTAGAAATCTCTCCTTAACTGATCTATGCAAAGTTTAGACTTAGAGTTTAGATTTAGAGAAAATAACTTAATTTAACGAGGCAACTAACTGAATTGCGCCTTTAGTTCTTTTATTATGAATTGTTTAACAGCTTAAAGTTTCAAGTTTTCAAAAATTTTATGGTCTTTGTACTATATTATTTAATTTAGAACTCTATCTAATAATCTTTTGAAATTGTCAAATACCAAACCTACATAAATAGCTACGAAATTAATGATCCTATATAAATCGAATGGGCAAGGGTATATGGACAACAATAAAGATTGTTTGGTTCTCATTTTTTCCATTTTTCCAGTTTTTATTTTAACCACTGCATCGTGTTGGAAAATTTAACGCCTGTTGGTGGTGCTGCCTGGACAGTTTAACAATGAAATGTAGCCTCTGCCCGATGGCATGGAATCAGACGGCAAGGAGTCCATGCGGACGCCAGCAACTGAAAATTTATGATCACAAACTAGGGATACCCCTCAATTGTGGAAGCCAATGTAAGGTTTGAGATTTCTATCAATTGATAGTTTGAAATGCTTTTCGATACTCTCCTTTCATGCCATACCGAAACTCCCCTCCGATGGGCTTGGGGAGTAAATGCCAATTTTATACGCTTTACCTTTTTTTTTTTCCTTTTTTCTTTTTTTCTTTATGTGCAATTTTCATGGCGCGAAATTAATTTTGTGCCTGAAAATTTCTATGAATGTTTATGAAGCAAAACTAAACGATTGGGCAACATTTGGTATAAACTTGAAACTATTGACTGACAAATGAAGAATCCGGATTCCCTCAATTTTAAAATAGAAAGAAAAAAGAGAAATGAAAAAAATCACAATTAATACCAGATGCGGGCCATTGAAAATGGGGACTCGTATTGAGAATTGGGGAAATGCAATTATGTCGATAAAAATGAAATAAAAAATTGTGTTAATTGTTGAAAACTCTTGGATACAGACAGATACATAAATGTATACCACCCTCCCACCATCCCCATCTGCCCTCCTCCAAAAGAGACAACTCTAAACTCCATTCACTGTTGACGTTTTACAGCCGCATCAATCTTCCAAGTCTGGGATGGAGTTTGGAGCTAAAGTTGAGTGCTGATAGCTAAGTTAACATATAAATCGTGTTCATCAAATGGCACAACAGCAATTACAACACACTCTTTCTAAGTGTGTAGCACTTGGTTGCTGAGTGAGTGATATTCCCTCCTCCTCCTTCTCCTCCATCCCCATCAAGCAACCATCATCCTTGGTCATCTTCTTAAAGGCTTCTTCCGATCGTGTGGTGTGTTCATAAATTCGTTTAATATGCAAATCATATGGAAATTTCTAAAGGTGGAGAGACTAATTAAAAATCATGGGGTAAGCGCATTTGTCCACATCCCAGTCATCCCAGTTCTCCAGTCAGCCGGTTCTTATGTCCATATACATATTTTTAGCTTTCCATTAATAATCTTACATGTCACAACACACAACACTTGGCCAAGGACACTTTTTCATGCAATTTGTTTCAAATACAAATTTTATTTGTCATGTTTTGATATGTTTTTAATTGGCCGGTAATTCAAGTATCCATTGCTCAAATTATATATAGACTTATATATAATCCAAGAAACACAAAAACAAGTTTTACAAATTATTAGCTTAGTTCGAATCGGACTAAGAAATGTAAATTATTTATTATATTTATATATATCTGACCACCAGATCTCATGGCTCTAAAGCAGTCGCCTTGGGTGCGGCCAATATTTTTTTTCTCTCTTTTATAAACGAGTTGTATAAATAGAAAAATGGACAAATCTAATTCCAATTCAGGTTTTTGCTAAGCTTGGTCCTGTTCCTCGTTCGATTAGCTAATCAAGTGTGATTAAAAAATCTCTGCTTCGATGTAAGAAATTTCAAGAATTCTTAACTACAAAAAAGATTTTAGAAAATCTCTATTAAGCTCTGATACATATTCATACATATGTACATACACTTCCTTCGATCGACTTCAAATGCGATCGTCAATATTAATGTTGTATATTATAAATTTTCCAAACAAAAATCGATTTGTGTCGAAGAGTGGAAATCCCGAAGTCGCTTGCTCTCTTGGGCATTGTTCACGTATGAATTTTTATTTCCTTCTTGAAATCTAATCATAAAGATCAGGAAAACAAATGTTTCGTCCTATACTGTTAATACTGTTAGTAATTCAGAAATCAAGTTTAAATATTTTCTTTTTGAATATTTGGCATTAGATTTTTAATATAGGAACTATAAATGACATTGATCTATGGTTTTATAAAATAGATTAATAGTTTTTAAACTTAGAGCCTAAACTAATTCTAATCCTTCAATGGATCCTCAATTTCATAAGTCTTCAATCAATTCAATTTTGTCTCATTTGGTAAAACACTATCTTTATTTCCAACTCAAGTCTCGCATCTTTTAATTGGTATAAAAATGTCGAAAATCCAGCAATGACATAATTTTAATAAATCTGTTTGAAATTATACTTTAACTGAAGTTGTTCAAAGTTAGCCCGATTTTTATAGTTTTAAGGAAATTTAAATTATTAGCGATCTAATAAAACTTTGAATGATAATGAATACAACCTTGAAAATAATCAATCAATCAATCAATTTGATTATGATATATGGCTTTGAACTTGATTCAAAATTTGAAAGAGTATTATACAGATACATATTATTTACGCTGTTATTTAAGTTAAAATCAATTGTTAATTTTGAATTAAAACGCTATCTTACTTCCGAAACTTCACTTCCATTCATAAATTCCTTATCCCTAATTTGAATTTTTTTTTTTCAATTTCACCAAAATAATTAATTTTTTGAGAGACACTAAAACGAGGTTTTATTAAGTAAAATGGGTCATACTTTAACATAAACATAGACATACAAATAATCTATAATTATAATGTTTAATTATAAATTATGAATTTATAAAGCGAAGACTGAAACGGTGGATGATGATGTCAATAGAGCATGGTGGCCAAGGGTTTGCAACCCATAGAACCCAATTTACCACATTGTCGAGGTCTGAAAAAAGAACCAAAATGAAAATTGATAAATTTTATATACATTTTTATAATGTTATAATTATATATCTGGTATACTAACCACCACAACTGCATATGTTAGGCCTATCCCGGCTCCAGCTAGTACATCGGACCAATGATGCTTATAATCAGAGACTCGCGTCAGAGCCGTATACCAGGCGAACATTATCAGAAGGAATTGGAGCAAATGACGAATCATTTTTGTACGAGGCCAGTGCATGCGACGCTGTAGATAAATCTATAGAAAAGCCCAAAAATATTCAGCTTATGGAACAGATTTATATATCAACTTCCATTCGTACATACCGCCAAGTAGATCATAGAGTAACAGGAAAAACTAGCGTGTCCACTGGGAAATGATAGATGCATGTCCTTTAATTGCTTAGGACCTATATTAGCTGCTCCACAAGTGAAATCCTCAATATATCGGCCTATATTTGAAGGATCATTGCAGGAGCTCCCATCAGGTAGAATAGGCTGACAAAGCTAAGATCGACATAAATAATTATTATAATGATTGTTATTAACATTACTAACTTACAGTAAAAAAGTGGGGTCTTAGCCGTCCGATAGCATATTTGGCGATGTCCGTTGTTAACTGTTCGACTCCCAATCCGAATACAAAAATGCCAATCTTTTGATAGCACTCCAATAGCCAATTGGGCAATTCCAAATGGCAAAGGTAGTGAGCATTGTTCACCTTATGCTTGGCCCCAAGATATGAATCCCTAATGCGTTTATCCTGTTCCCTAAAGAACTCAACCAGCAGTATCTAATGAAAAGATAATTTATGGATCTTATACATATATAATTGTGGCGAAAAATCATAAACAAACTTACCAAAATCACTGGCAAAGCAGCACACATCAGATATAACATCCAACTTCGTATGGATGATTCTTTGTAAGGATGTTTTAAGGACGAATCATCGCAGAAGAAACCACGTTTATAGGGCTCACACCATAAAGAGAAGGCCAACATGGGTAGACCAACTGGGGGAGAGTTAATCACAAAGAATACATTGAATGGGTATCAATATATCTATCAATATAGAAATCCATTTTTATACCTTTGCAGAGGGTATATTAATTTTGGTCAGAAGTTTGCAACGCACAGAAGGAAGCATCTCCGACTATATAAAGTATATATATTCTTGATCAGCATGAATAGCCGAGTCGATATGACCATGTCCGTCTGTCCGTCTGTCCGTCTGTCTGGATCAACAGCTTCTCCTCCGAGACCATAAGAGCTACAGAGCTGAGATTTTCAGCATAGGCTCCTTTTTGCTGCAGGCATTGTATATCTCGGAATCATCCCGATCGGACGACTATATCATATAGCTCCCATAGGAACGATCGGTCAGGAATAAGCTTTATCCTCAATAACTCTGTTGTTTTTTAACCGAATGCCACGAAATTTGATATTTATGAGTTTAATATGCTTCTTGATACTTCAACCAAGTTTGATCAGAATCGGACGACTATATCATATAGCTCCCATAGGAACGATCGGTCATAAATAAGGATTATCCTCAATAACTGTTGTTTTTCAACCGAATGCCACGAAATTTGATATTTATGAGTTTAATATGCTTCTTGATACTTCAACCAAGTTTGATCAGAATCGGACGACTATATCATATAGCTCCCATAGGAACGATCGGTCATGAATAAGGCTTATCCTCAATAACTCTGCTGTTTTTCAACCGAATGCCACGAAATTTGATATTTATGAGTTTAATATGCTTCTTGATACTTCAACCAAGTTTGATCTGAATCGGACGACTATATCATATAGCTCCCATAGGACCGATCGGTCATGAATAAGGCTTATCCTCAATAACTCTGTTGTTTTTCAACCAAATGCCACGAAATTTGATATTTATGAGTTTAATATGCTTTTTGATACTTCAACCAAGTCTGATCAGAATCGGTTGGCTATATCATATAGCTGCTATAGGAACAATCGGTACAAAAAAAAATTTTGTATGAAAAATTTTTTTCCTCAAGCTCAAAATATTGAATTTGTAAATTTGGTATGTTTAATTTACAATAATGCTTCTGGTGAATTATATAGAGAAAATCTGCAAGGGTATACGAACTTCGGCACGGCCGAAGTTAGTCCATCTTTCTAGTTATTTATCAGGTTTAGTTCGGTTTATCATTTGATAAGCAGTTATATGTTGTACACATATCTGGGTCATTATGCTGAGTTTGATTTTCCGCACACACACACACACCATAACTGGGTGGCCACGGTGTCCAATTCTAGCTGACGCATGGCCTCATCACTGCTGCATGGCAAGGTCTGTGCTGATCAAGCCTAAATTAGACTTGGGTAAACAGTTCACCATGTATGTAACATTGATGATGCCAAAGCAGATGATTATTATGGGTGATGTTGTTGTTGATGGGATAAAAACCCGAGTGAGTACAATACAATAAATTCCACCCCAAACAAAACACTCGCATTCATAAATTGAATAAAATAAATCAGACCAGAGCTCTCGATGGGCGAATATTTAGCCGTTGATTGGCGGGAAGTGGAATCCGCTTAATCATTATTTATACAAACTTTGGGTAAACACACAGTTGGATACAATGGATACATACATACATACATTTAATACTGAAAATGTTCTACCTTTTGCTGTGCCCACCTTTTTTGTGAGGTGACGTGATGGCTAGCACAAGAACCACAACCCGGACGGTATAATATTTCCTAAACCAAATCTTTTATAATTCTATAAAGAAATGTTCTCACATCTCTTCGCTTTTTTGTTTCTCTCCTCTTGACGAGGCTGTAAAAAATGAGCTCATAACTTGCAAGTGCAAGAGATCAATTGGTACAACTGACATGATAAACTGATCATAAAACAAGAGAAATGCACTGGGACGTGTGAAAGTATACAGGGGGAGTGCAGTCGTAAAAGGGGAAGGGCAGAAGGGGGGTTGTATGGTCAATTGATAATATTACAAATGTGAATGAAAGTGCAATGAGTAATCTACAATATTCAAATCAAAATTGATTTATTTCCAATCGATGGATTAAGTAAAAAGGAAAATAAGATAAGGAAATTGTTGAATTTGAATATTTTTATTTTAATAAAACAAAATATTCCAAACTTAACTACAAAGATTGATAAGAATGACTTGGAAAAATAATTAGTATGGCATTATAAATATTTGAAAAATCTTTAAAAAAGATTATCGGTGAGTATTATTGGGAAGTAGAAAGAGGTAACCAACCAATTGCTGTGATTTAAGGACTTAGTAAGTTTTAAGGAAGAAAAGTATTTCAACTTGCCATTAAGGTACTAAGGTATTATTTACATAATCCTACTCTAATGTCACAATTATAAATATTAGCAAATTAAATTGGAACTGGTAAATGAAAATTCTGCATTTGCATGAAAATGGAAAATTATAATATATATGTATATATGTATGTTATCTACAGGTCCATATGAAAACGATTGGATCAAATCTAGATTATAAAAGTTGTGAATTTTCATTACTTCCTCAAGTATATTCAATTTTAGAAGGAGAATCTGTTTGATATATAACACCTTTCATTCCCATAATTCCTGAAAATCTTTTCTCCCACCGCTAACTAATGAAAACTTTCAAAATTTCTTGCACTGAGTGTTAACCCAAATTACACACTTACCACAACTGAGCAGGCATAGGTCTAGAAAAATGCGTCCAAAGATTTGCGATGTGCCTCTTGTGCGCGGCTTGGTGACAATGGCTGCAGATCCGACTCCATTTCCCGTACCACCCACAAATTTGGGTAGCTGTAAATCAACTTTTACATTGTTGTTGTTGTTGTGCGGCATTGAGGAACCAGAAGAGGAAGATGCTGATGCTGCCACAATGCTGGCTGCCGTAGGAGATGATGGCTCCTCGCCACTACTACTCTGACTTTCGAAGCGTTGCAATGGAGTAGTATCGCAGACGCTTCCAGGACGTAGGCTACTCATAATGAATTGATGAGTGGGTGGGATGGGGGAGGGGGGATGGGGAGCAAATGAGTTTCAGTTAAAAAGCTTGAACTCAATGTGTGCTTCTATTGCACCTGGACACGGGTGCTGCGTTGGTGGTCATATCATTATCAGTTGGAATACACAAATATTTGAATGAGCCTCAAAGCAGGCATAAAGAAGGCAGGCAGAGAATGTGCTAATGGACTCTCTATTTGATTTGGGCCACTTTTGGGATTCGGGTTTGTCTTCTGTTTGTTTCTTTTCGTGGGTATTTTTATACGATAAGCATGGAACATGTGCCTCTGAGTTGCACTAATTGTAAGTAAAAGTAAATAAGTCCCTCAAATCGATAATGTTAAATGCACAAAGTCGGCGTTTTGTTAGCACTGGAGAAGTCGTTGTAAAATATTAATGGAATTGCGCAAACCAATCACAGAAATACATATGCATGTATGTATGTATAAATATTCGGTTAAATATTGCTGGCCGAGCAGAAAGCAAATACGAAATCAAAATGTTCATAAAATATCTGTAATATTTGCATTTGCATTTGCATTTCTTTTATTTCGAGTGCACTTTGCCATGATTTCTTTTAATTGCTATTTGTTTGCACTTGCATTTTCGGTTATTCTCGATTACGCGTGCCTTCTTTCGCATGCGCGACGAGATTTCGAAGATGAGGACAACTAAGACGAAACACGGACAACGACAACAGATCTATCAGATCGAGACAAACCGCACCGGCCGAAGAATTAAAACGAACTGAAAATAAAACTAAAAATGAGAAAAGATAGCACTGGTAAATGCATTCGAGTATCACTCTCTCTAAATTTCTCTCATTCCCTTCAATGCGAACGAATTGGAATTGAAACAATGTAGGCATATTTGTACGAATCGGAGGCCCGATCAAAATATAAACAAGAGTAAAATATAACGTAGATCCCACCCTGGACGAAAGTTCGATCTAACATAATTTATTGGGTCTTAAAAAATACTGTTATATTATTTATTATGTTTTTACATTACATATATGTACATATGTATTTGATTTTATTTTCGATATTTCGTTTGTACTACAACATACATCGTTTTAGCCATATCTGTTTGTCACTCCAATGTGCTTGAAATTTTCGCAGAGGAAATAGAAAAAATATACATTTTATAAAATTATTTAATTTAATTTTAATAGCATCAGAGAAACACGTAAGTTTTTCTTCTATATTTATTTAATATTTTTGAATTACGTTACTAATAATTACATTTATATTTAAAGTCAGACCAATGCTATTTAGAAAAAAGTTTTCAAATGGCTAAAAAAAATTAAACGTTAAACTATCATGTTTTTTGACTTTGTTTTCGGATATTAGCTATTTGCACCCGGGAACCTTATCAGATTTCGGTTCCATTCATTCCTCTATCGTCCCTCGCTTTTTTATCACTCTCATACTCTCTCTCTCTCTCTCTCTCTCTGTATTATCTCTCGATGTGATAGGCTACCTCCATTTCGTTCTCTCTGACTGAGAGTCTCTGTCTCGATTCACTTGTCTCTTAGACGTTGTCGTGTTTAGTTGCTTGTGTTTGAAGAATTCGGATGTTTGATGTTTGTGAGCGGCAAATTTGCGTCTTTTTTTGTGTAGAAAATTAATAAATTAAACAAATAGAATTATAAGCAAAAAACACGAGTTAATAATGACGTTATTTACAAAGCTAAAGTGCCTGGAATAAATATTTCTTAGTTGTTTACATCAATTTAAAGTTGAATGATATAAGCAGGAAAATTCTACTCAAGCGTTTTAATTAATTTTTATAAATTATCAAAAAGGTAAAAAAAAAACAAAAATAAAATATACGCATGTTTATATATTTGTAAATATATATATATCCATGTATGCATGTATGTATGTATGTTCATATATGTATAACTATGTCTGCGAACAGAAACAATTTCTTTGTCTAAGTGCAAATTTTTTGGGTTCTCTTTTTATTGATTTGAAACACTTTGGCCGTGTTTGTGAAAGGCTTATGAATTGATGGGCATATAAACAGAACATTTTGGCCCATTGGAAAAGCGTAGGAAAAAGAGAAACCCATGTGAAAATAAACAAAGTAAATGAATATAAATTATTAAATTCCACCTGAAGCAAAAATAGCAATACAGTGGAAAGGAAACCAATCTAGTGGATTGTGCTGGCGGGATGTTTGTAAATTGAAATCGATTTTCGCAATATTTATACGCATGTATGTATGTACGAACATGCGGTCATAGTTTCATTTTTCCCATGGTCAAGGTTACCTTGTAAGTGGGGAATATACATATAACGAAATGCGGAATCTACAACCGTTGTCTATCTACCCACCTACAATAGTCATATATGTACTTAATGACCGTTTAATCTCAGTGACTGTACGAGTATGTGCGTATATTGTGATTTTGCTATCAATTTAGCCTTCTTATCAACTTTTGCTCAAACGATTGTTGTTTCACGGTGCTTTGGCTTCTTTTTCATGATCCATTGAGTGCGTTACCGTCAATTGCAATCGATGAGAGATTTTCCGTTACACACCTAATGGTGACCATGACTGGAAAATTGGGCAACATTGAACTTTTTTTGATGAACTAATCAAGTGTGATCAAGTTTCAACTAAAAATAAAGTAAGCAAGTCGTCCTTGCCGACTTGGAGTATACCCTGTACCAATAATAGATATTTCATAAAATCTGACTCCTTCAAAATCCTAATTATTTGAATATTTTTTTTTTTTTTTTTTTTATTTTTATTTGTATTTACAATCTGTCCTGGGACAATAAGTAAATTTGGGGATACATTGTTTTTAACAGGAATAGTTGTCTCAAGCCAAACTATTATATATAAACTCTAGGTTTTACAATTAAGTTATTAAATCTACTTGATTGCTATGTACATTATTATATGAGCTTAATTTTAATTTTATATACATTTTTATATATTAATTCAAAGTCTATTCGCAAGATCTAAAATATGGACTCGTTTTAGTCTTCTTGTTGTTTGGCTATTATCCAGTAAACTTAGGGCTAATGAGTTAGGATGATTGTGCAGTCTTTCAATATATCTTTTGCTAAACTCCGCTATTTCATCTTTTATAAAAGGTATATTAAGGTCCGACATTGGTCACATACCATGGTGCGTTAACTATTGTGCGTAGGGTTTCCGATTGGTAACGCTGCATAATTTCAAAATTCGATTGGCTTGCTGTGCTCCAGAGTTGCAGCGCGTAGGTCCAAACAGGCTTCAATATAGCTTTGTAAATGCGTACTTTATTTTCAAGACTAAGCTGGGACTTATGTCCCAACAGCCAGTACATTTTTTTGGTTTTAATATTCAGCTGCTTCTGTTTTTCCTTTATGTGGGTCTTCCAGGTTAGCCTTCGATCAAAATGAACTCCAAGATACTTTACTGATTCACTTTGAGGGATTTCGATGTTGTTTAAAGTGACTTTTGGGCAATTTCCTCTCCTTAATGAGTATGTTGCTTGTACAGACTTTTGGGAATTGACTTTAATTTTCCATTTGTGCAACCATTTTTCAATTAGGCAAATTCCTGTTTGTAGGTGTTCAACTGTCCTGATGGGGATGCTATCTGATGCCATAATTGCCGTATCATCGGCGTATGTTGCCACGTTAACATTAGATGCAATAGGCAAATCAGATGTGAAAATTGTATACATCACGGGGCCTAAAACACTTCCTTGAAGAACTCCTGCATTTATGGTAAATAGATTTGAAGTTGAATAGTGTTGTCGAACGTAGAAATGCTTATCGTCAAGATATGATTTCCACAATGAATAGTAAGGAGCAGGAAGCCATTTCTTTATTTTATACAAGATTCCATCGTGCCATACCCGGTCAAACGCTTGCTGTACATCAAGAAATACTACAGAGCAGTATTCTTTGTTTTCAAGGGCGTTAGTGATTTCGTTTATTACACGATGGCATTGCTCATGTGTTCCATGCTGTCTTCTAAACCCAAACTGGTGTTCAGGTATGATCTCAAGCTCGTCCAACACTGGCAATATTCTTCTCAGCAGTATTTTTATACCCTTGCAGAGGGTATATTAATTTTGGTCAGAAGTTTGCAACGCACAGAAGGAAGCATCTCCGACTATATAAAGTATATATATTCTTGATCAGCATGAATAGCCGAGTCGATATGACCATGTCCGTCTGTCCGTCTGTCTAGATCAACAGCTTCTTCTCCGAGACCATAAGAGCTACAGAGCTGAGATTTTCAGCATAGGCTCCTTTTTGCTGCAGGCATTGTATATCTCGGAATCATCCCGATCGGACGACTATATCATATAGCTCCCATAGGAACGATCGGTCATGAATAAGCTTTATCCTCAATAACTCTGTTGTTTTTCAACCGAATGCCACGAAATTTGATATTTATGAGTTTAATATGCTTCTTGATACTTTAACCAACTTTGATCAGAATCGGGCGACTATATCATATAGCTCCCATAGGACCGATCGGTCATGAATAAGGCTTATCCTCAATAACTCTGTTGTTTTTCAACCGAATGCCACGAAATTTGATATTTATGAGTTTAATATGCTTCTTGATACTTCAACCAAGTTTGATCAGAATCGGTTGGCTATATCATATAGCTCCCATAGGACCGATCGGTCATGAATAAGGCTTATCCTCAATAACTCTATTGTTTTTCAACCGAATGCCACGAAATTTGATATTTGTGAGTTTAACATACTTCTTAATACTTCAATCAAGTTTTATCAGAATCGGTTGGCTATATCATATAGCTGCTATAGGAACAATCGGTACAAAAAAAAATTTTGTATGAAAAATTTTTTTTCTCAAGCTCAAAATTTTGAATTTGTAAATTTGGTATGTTTAATTTACAATAATGCTTCTGGTGAATTATATAGAGAAAATCTGCAAGGGTATACGAACTTCGGCACGGCCGAAGTTAGTCCATCTTTCTAGTTTCAAATACTTTTGAGAATGTAGCCAGCAAACTGATCGGACGGTATGAGCAAACGGAGTTCTCTGGTTTATTTGGCTTTGCTATCATTATTATTTCAGCACATTTCCACTGGCTAGGGTAGTGATCAAGGCGAAGAATGGCGTTATAAATGAGTGTCAACAGTTTTATCGATTTTGGAGATAAATTATTAACAGTGTTCTCGTCAATCTGATCATACCCAGGAGATTTTTTGGTAGTAATTGTTTGTATTTCTCCGCAGACTTCCTCGAAGGTGAATTTTCGGATTGGTAGACTCATTTGATTTGGAGAATCAAGGAATGCTTTAATCACTCATTTCAGTGAACGAAACTAATGCGTCATTCGGTACAAAGCAACATGCGCATGCTATCTCGTGATAGCTTTAATACAACTCAAGTTATAGTTTTTCCTAATTTGCGGGGGCGGAAGTGGGCGTGGCAAAAATTTGAAACAAACTTGATCTGCCTGCACACTAGACGGATCTACAAGAAAAATTTGGTTGCTCTATCTCTCATAGTCTCCAAGATCCCGATGTTCATACAGACAGACAGACGGACAGACAGACGGACAAGTCTCAATCGACTTCACTATTGATACTGATCAAGAATATATATACTTTATAGGGTCGGAAAATTTTCCTTCTGCCTGTTACATACATTTTAGCTACTTTAATATACCTTGTACCCTATACAGGGTATAATGAAGTAAGCAAGTCGTCCTTGCAAAACATATAGATACATACGTATACGTATTATCTCCGATATTTATTGACCGATTTCAACTAAATTTGGTCAGACGGTACATATTGGATATATAATTGAGTGTACCAAAAATGATAGTTTTAATACCACTCTATAACTAGTTTTTAGTAATTTGCGGGAGCGGAAATTTGAAACAAACTTGATATGCCTGCACACTAGACGGATCTACAAGAAAAATTTGGTTGCTCTATCTGTTATAGTCTCCAAGATCTCGATGTTCATACAGACAGACAGACGGACAAGTCTCAATCGACTTTGCTATTGTTACTGATATGGGTACAGGAGATATACATACACATACATATATGTTTTGTACTGAAATTCCATGGCGATCAGCGGCTGAAATGTGTGAGCGAGATAGCATGCGCACATTGCTTTGTACCGAATGGCGTTCAGTCGTGATAGGAGTAAGCGAGAAAGCATGTATTTGATCGCGATTTTGGATGAGTCCGACCTTATGTAGTATATCCAATTGGTACTGGGTATATTTCAAATCGATGAAGTAAGCAAGTCGTCCCTGCCGACTTGGAGTATACCCTGTACCAAAGAAGGATATTTCATTTAAACAGACTCCTTCGCAATCCTCATTAATTGAATAAATTTTTTCATAAAATTCTCTTAACAAGCCAAAACAACAAATTCATGCTTTCACGCTCACTCCTAACAGTGAACGAAACTAATGCGTCATTCGGTACAAAGCAACATGCATGCGCATGCTATCTCGCTCACACATTTCAGTTGCTGCTGCTCAAAGCATTTCAGTACAAAACATATATACGTATTATCTCCGATATTTATTGACCGATTTCGGTCAAATTCGGTCAGATGGTACATATTGGCTATATAATTGAGTCTGCCAAAAAGAAATGCTGTAGCTTTAATAGAACTCTAGTTATAGTTTTTTCTAATTTGCGTGGGCGGAAGTGGGCGTGGCAAAAATTTGAAACAAACTTGATCTGCGTATGGACTAGACGGATGTTGACACCAAGTGTGGTTGCTCTAGCTCTTATAGTCTCTGAGATCTCGATGTTCATACGGACGGACAGACGGACAGACGGACAGACGGACATGGTCATATCGACTCGGCTGTTGATGCTGATCAAGAATATATATACTTTATGGGGTCGGAAAATTTTCCTTCTGGCTGTTACATACATTTTAGTGACTTTAATATACCTTGTACCCTATGGGTACAGGGTATAACAAGGACGACTTGCTTCATCCATTACTCTATTAGTGATTCAGAAATCTAATTAAAATATTTTCTTTTCTAAAGTTTAGATGTTGATTTTTACCACAGGAATTATAAGTAACATTGATATATGGTTTTTTAAAATAGATTAAAAGTTTTTAAACTTAGAGCCGAAACTAATTAGAATCCTCAATTTCATATGGGTCCAATTCAATCTAATTTCGTCTCAAAAATCCAATCAATGACATAATTTTAATACTTTAACTGAAGTTCTTCACGGAACTACTTTTGAGATAATTTAAATTATTAGCGATATAATAAAACTTTGAATGATAATGAATACAACCTTGAAAATAATCAATCAATCAACTTGATTGATTGATTGAATATGATATATAACTTTGAACTTGATTCAAAATTTGATAGAGTATTATACAGATATTATTTACATATGTATGTTATATGTGATCTTCAATAAACATTTTCTTATTAATTTGCTGTTATCTAAGTTAAAATCAATTGTTAATTTTGAATTAAAACGCTATCTTACTTCCGAAACTTCACTTCCATTCATAAATTCCTTATCCCTAATTTGAATTTTTTTTTTTCAATTTCACCAAAATAATTAATTTTTTGAGAGACACTAAAACGAGGTTTTATTAAGTAAAATGGGTCATACTTTAACATAAACATAGACATACAAATAATCTATAATTATAATGTTTAATTATAAATTATGAATTTATAAAGCGAAGACTGAAACGGTGGATGATGATGTCAATAGAGCATGGTGGCCAAGGGTTTGCAACCCATAGAACCCAATTTACCACATTGTCGAGGTCTGAAAAAAGAACCGAAATGAAAATTGATAAATTTTATATACATTTTTATAATGTTATAATTATATATCTGGTATACTAACCACCACAACTGCATATGTTAGGCCTATCCCGGCTCCAGCTAGTACATCTGACCAATGATGCTTATAATCAGAGACTCGCGTCAGAGCCGTATACCAGGCGAACATTATCAGAAGGAATTGGAGCAAATGACGAATCATTTTTGTACGAGGCCAGTGCATGCGACGCTGTAGATAAATCTATAGAAAAGCCCAAAAATATTCAGCATATGGAACAGATTTACATATATATCAACTTCCATTCGTACATACCGCCAAGTAGATCATAGAGTAACAGGAAAAACTAGCGTGTCCACTGGGAAATGATAGATGCATGTCCTTTAATTGCTTAGGACCTATATTAGCTGCTCCACAAGTGAAATCCTCAATATATCGGCCTATATTTGAAGGATCATTGCAGGAGCTCCCATCAGGTAGAATAGGCTGACAAAGCTAAGATCGACATAAATAATTATTATAATGATTGTTATTAACATTACTAACTTACAGTAAAAAAGTGGGGTCTTAGCCGTCCGATAGCATATTTGGCGATGTCCGTTGTTAACTGTTCGACTCCCAATCCGAATACAAAAATGCCAATCTTTTGATAGCACTCCAATAGCCAATTGGGCAATTCCAAATGGCAAAGGTAGTGAGCATTGTTCACCTTATGCTTGGCCCCAAGATATGAATCCCTAATGCGTTTATCCTGTTCCCTAAAGAACTCAACCAGCAGTATCTAATGAAAAGATAATTTATGGATCTTATACATATATAATTGTGGCGGAAAATCATAAACAAACTTACCAAAATCACTGGCAAAGCAGCACACATCAGATATAACATCCAACTTCGTATGGATGATTCTTTGTAAGGATGTTTCAAGGACGAATCATCGCAGAAGAAACCACGTTTATAGGGCTCACACCATAAAGAGAAGGCCAACATGGGTAGACCAACTGGGGGAGAGTTAATCACAAAGAATACATTGAATGGGTATCAATATATCTATCAATATAGAAATCCATTTTTATTTATCAGGTTTAGTTCGGTTTATCATTTGATAAGCAGTTATATGTTGTACACATATCTGGGTCATTATGCTGAGTTTGATTTTCCGCACACACGCACATACACACACACACCATAACTGGGTGGCCACGGTGTCCAATTCTAGCTGACGCATGGCCTCATCACTGCTGCATGGCAAGGTCTGTGCTGATCAAGCCTAAATTAGACTTGGGTAAACAGTTCACCAAGTATGTAACATTGATGATGCCAAAGCAGATGATTATTATGGGTGATGTTGTTGTTGATGGGATAAAAACCCGAGTGAGTACAATACAATAAATTCCACCCCAAACAAAACACTCGCATTCATAAATTGAATAAAATAAATCAGACCAGAGCTCTCGATGGGCGAATATTTAGCCGTTGATTGGCGGGAAGTGGAATCCGCTTAATCATTATTTATACAAACTTTGGGTAAACACACAGTTGGATACAATGGATACATACATACATACATTTAATACTGAAAATGTTCTACCTTTTGCTGTGCCCACCTTTTTTGTGAGGTGACGTGATGGCTAGCACAAGAACCACAACCCGGACGGTATAATATTTCCTAAACCAAATCTTTTATAATTCTATAAAGAAATGTTCTCACATCTCTTCGCTTTTTTGTTTCTCTCCTCTTGACGAGGCTGTAAAAAATGAGCTCATAACTTGCAAGTGCAAGAGATCAATTGGTACAACTGACATGATAAACTGATCATAAAACAAGAGAAATGCACTGGGACGTGTGAAAGTATACAGGGGGAGTGCAGTCGTAAAAGGGGAAGGGCAGAAGGGGGGGTTGTATGGTCAATTGATAATATTACAAATGTGAATGAAAGTGCAATGAGTAATCTACAATATTCAAATCAAAATTGATTTATTTCCAATCGATGGATTAAGTAAAAAGGAAAATAAGATAAGGAAATTGTTGAATTTGAATATTTTTATTTTAATAAAACAAAATATTCCAAACTTAACTACAAAGATTGATAAGAATGACTTGGAAAAATAATTAGTGTGGCATTATAAATATTTGAAAAATCTTTGAAAAAGATTCTCGGTGAGTATTATTGGGAAGGAGAAAGAGGTAACCAACCAATTGCTGTGATTTAAGGACTTAGTAAGTTTTAAGGAAGAAAAGTATTTCAACTTGCCATTAAGGTACTAAGGTATTATTTACATAATCCTACTCTAATGTCACAATTATAAATATTAGCAAATTAAATTGGAACTGGTAAATGAAAATTCTGCATCTGAAAATGGAAAATTATAATATATATGTATATATGTATGTTATCTACAGGTCAATATGAAAACGATTGGATCAAATCTAGATTATAAAAGTTGTGAATTTCCATTACTTCCTCAAGTATATTCAATTTTAGAAGGAGAATCTGTTTGATATATGTATAAGACCTCTCATTCCCATAATTCCTGAAAATCTTTTCTCCCACCGCTAACTAATGAAAACTTTCAAAATTTGTTGCACTGAGTGTTAACCCAAATTACACACTTACCACAACTGAGCAGGCATAGGTCTAGAAAAATGCGTCCAAAGATTTGCGATGTGCCTCTTGTGCGCGGCTTGGTGACAATGGCTGCAGATCCGACTCCATTTCCCGTACCACCCACAAACTTGGGTAGCTGTAAATCAACTTTTACATTGTTGTTGTTGTTGTGCGGCATTGAGGAACCAGAAGAGGAAGATGCTGATGCTGCCACAATGCTGGCTGCCGTAGGAGATGATGGCTCCTCGCCACTACTACTCTGACTTTCGAAGCGTTGCAATGGAGTAGTATCGCAGACGCTTCCAGGACGTAGACTACTCATAATGAATAGATGAGTGGGTGGGATGGGGGAGGGGGGATGGGGAGCAAATGAGTTTCAGTTAAAAAGCTTGAACTCAATGTGTGTTTCTATTGCACCTGGACACGGGTGCTGCGTTGGTGGTCATATCATTATCAGTTGGAATACACAAATATTTGAATGAGCCTCAAAGCAGGCATAAAGAAGGCAGGCAGAGAATGTGCTAATGGACTCTCTATTTGATTTGGGCCACTTTTGGGATTCGGGTTTGTCTTCTGTTTGTTTCTTTTCGTGGGTATTTTTATACGATAAGCATGTAACATGTGCCTCTGAGTTGCACTAATTGTAAGTAAAAGTAAATAAGTCCCTCAAATCGATAATGTTAAATGCACAAAGTCGGCGTTTTGTTAGCACTGGAGAAGTCGTTGTAAAATATTAATGGAATTGCGCAAACCAATCACAGAAATACATACATATGCTTGTATGTATAAATATTCGGTTAAATATTGCTGGCCGAGCAGAAAGCAAATACGAAATCAAAATGTTCATAAAATATCTGTAATATTTGCATTTGCATTTGCATTTCTTTTATTTCGAGTGCACTTTGCCATGATTTCTTTTAATTGCTATTTGTTTGCACTTGCATTTTCGGTTATTCTCGATTACGCGTGCCTTCTTTCGCATGCGCGGCGAGATTTCGAAGATGAGGACAACTAAGACGAAACACGGACAACGACAACAGATCTATCAGATCGAGACAAACCGCACCGGCCGAAGAATTAAAACGAACTGAAAATAAAACTAAAAATGAGAAAAGATAGCACTGGTAAATGCATTCGAGTATCACTCTCTCTAAATTTCTCTCATTCCCTTCAATGTGAACGAATTGGAATTGAAACAATATAGGTAAATTTGTACAAATCGGATATAAACAAGAGTAAAATATAACGTAGTCCCACCCTGGACGAAAGTTCGAACTAACATAATTTATTGGGTCTTAAAAAATACTGTTATATTATTTATTATGTTTTTACATTACATATGTATGTATATGTATGTAGATATTTGATTTTATTTTCGATATTTCGTTTGTACTACAACATACATCGTTTTAGCCATATCTGTTTGTCACTCCCATGTGCTCGAAATTTTCGCAGAGAAAAAAATATATATTTTATAAAAATTATTTAATTTAATTTTAATAACATTAGAGAAACACGTAAGTTTTTCTTATATATTTATTTAATATTTTTGAATTACGTTACTAATAATTACATTTATATTTAAAGTCAGACCAATGCTATTTAGAAAAAAAACTTTTCAAATGGCTAAAAAAAATTAAACGTTAAACTTTCATTAAGTTTTTTGACTTTGTTTTCGGATATTAGCTATTTGCACCCGGGAACCTTATCAGATTTCGGTTCCATTCATTCCTCTATCGTCCCTCGCTTTTTTTATCAGTCTCTCTCTATGAGACACTCTCCCCGTGTATTATCTCTCGCTGTGATAGGCTACCTCCATTTCGTTCTCTCTGACTGAGAGTCTCTGTCTCGATTCACTTGTCTCTTAGACGTTGTCGTGTTTAGTTGCTTGTGTTTGAAGAATTCGGATGTTTGATGTTTGTGAGCGGCAAATTTGCGTCTTTTTTAGTGTAGAAAAATAATAAATTAAACAAATATAATTTTACGCAAAAAACACGAGATAATAATGACGTTATTTACAAAGCTAAAGTGCCTGGAATAAATATTTCTTAGTTGTTTACATCAATTTAAAATTGAATAATATAAGCAGGAAAAATTCTACTCAAGCGTTTTAATTAATTTTTATAAATTATCAAAAAGGTAAAAAAAAAAGAAAAATAAAATTTACACATGTATGTATATATATTTGTAAATATATATATATCCATGTATGCATGTATGTATGTATGTTCATATATGTATAACAATGTCTGCGAACAGAAACAATTTCTTTGTCTAAGTGCAAATTTTTTGGGTTCTCTTTTTATTGATTTGAAACACTTTGGCCGTGTTTGTGAAAGGCTTATGAATTGATGGGCATATAAACAGAACATTTTGGCCCATTGGAAAAGCGTAGGAAAAAGAGAAACCCGTGTGAAAATATACAAAGTAAATGAATATAAATTATTAAATTCCACCTGAAGCAAAAATAGCAATACAGTGGAAAGGAAACCAATCTAGTGGATTGTGCTGGCGGGATGTTTGTAAATTGAAATCGATTTTCGCAATATTTATACGCATGTATGTACGAACATGCTGTCATAGTTTCATTTTTCCCATGGTCAAGGTTACCTTGTAAGTGGGGAATATATAACGAAATGCGGAATCTACAACCGTTGTCTATCTACCCACCTACAATAGTCATATATGTGCGTATATTGTGATTTTGCTATCAATTTAGCCTTCTTATCAACTTTTGCTCAAACGATTGTTGTTTCACGGTGCTTTGGCTTCTTTTTCATGATCCATTGAGTGCGTTACCGTCGATTGCAATCGATGAGAGATTTTCCGTTACACACCTAATGGTGACCATGACTGGAAAATTGGGCAACGTGCCAAAAGATCAAAAATTACAACCAAAATCTTTTAATATTTTAAGTTCTAAACATTTTTACATTTCAATCATATTTTTCAGTACTTAAAATTAAATTTGAAATTTGTATATGTTTTAAAATTTTCAACAATTAGAATCTTGAATACATTTAGCAGGTTACACCAAAAGCATTGTATTTACAAGCTTTATTTTGTAACAATAATTTGCAAAATTCAGCAGTTTGCTGATATTCTATCCTAACATCTATAAAAAAGAATGAACATAGAAATTCTTAATTAGCATATATATTGTAGTAACTAGTCTCTTTTTAGCTAAGAATTATATATAATTTTTATACACTTATTAATTTTGCATTCGTCTCTAAATATATCTGTTCACCTTAATGGTCGCTTCTTAGTGTTTCATCATTCCCTGTCATATATCCATGTTAACTCCTATGTTCTGTTAAATTCTAGTGCTAGTAAACAACTAAATTCTCTAATGATCGATATAGTTTAAACCAATCATCCTGCCACAGTACATATGTACATATTCCAGTCGATCTAATGTACATATGTATGTATGTATGTATGAATGTCTGTCTGTTTGTTTATATAAACTTTAAAGTTAATGTAATAAAGCGATATAAGTTATATCAGTTATAACACAATAAGTGATGACTACTTCTTACTTATACTCATGTTATATCTTTCTATCACTATGTTACATCGTTGTTAAATATAATATTATAGTTAATATAAATAAAAATGTAACTTCATGTCAATCCGTATAGATTATCCATATTTATTTTCAAATATATTATATAATTCATAATGTATTATACATTGTCGTTCGATCAGGTTAAGAATATTGAAAAAACTCTGACTCGTCAAAATATTTGATTAAATACTTTAATTTATACAATTGATATACCCTTTCAATGGTTTGTCTTAAATTTCAGTGTTGAGCGCATGTTATTTATGGTTAGAATTTGCTGAATTCAGCCCTAACCCAAACATAATGCCATTCAATATCAATATAATCATTAACAAGCATTTTACATAAAGAAAAACGATTCGTTGGGGCACATGGGGAGACACACATTGAGGTATCAATTTGCCTTCCGACGCGTCGTCAAGATGTCTGCAATCGCCTGTTACAGTCGGTCAACCAAATGGCCCTGAAATTGAATGCCCAATTTGGGAGACAGAAGCGACTGGGACCGGGACCGGGACCGGGACTGGGACTTGGGTTGTTGTGCAATTACCACAAACTCGGCGCTACTTTTGTTTGTTTTTATTATATTTTTTTGATTTTTTTCTTTGAATGAATTGCGTATTCATACGTACATATATACATACATACATATGTAGAATTTATGTAAATATTCAGATCAAATTAACCACATGTATGTATGTATGTACACTTGTTCAATGCATTCGCTTGGCGCCATAAATTCCTCTTGTTTATGTTAATTATTATTATTTTTATTCATTGTTTTTCTTTATACGATATTAACCC
This sequence comes from Drosophila sturtevanti, assembly GCA_018150375.1. Classification (NCBI taxonomy): domain Eukaryota; kingdom Metazoa; phylum Arthropoda; class Insecta; order Diptera; family Drosophilidae; genus Drosophila; species Drosophila sturtevanti. The sequence goes on from JAECWJ010000690.1 coordinate 3,025,448, forward strand.
TGTGCTTGGCGGGGCTTCATTGACCTTATTTTGTTGCGGGAAAAGCATTTCAAAAATTGACATTAATGCAACAGCGGGTGAGGTGGGGAGGAAGAGGAGAAGGAACAAACCAGCTGGTTGCATCTTGTTCCGTGACTCTGCTTGTGGTCGTGTCATAAGTTAATCGGTTGACTAAATAAAAAAACAATCTCTTAAATATGCCGCATTCTCTTTTAGTTTAATTAATAACTAGTAAACATGACAGCCATTTAGATAGATAAAAATCATATTTTCTAGTGTGAGGTTTACAAAACAATCCCAGTCCACCGAGTTTGTTATTTCTAATTCAAAAATTATCCCCGCTTAGTTTTTCTTTTTTTTTTTCTTTTAATTAAAAATCAAATTTATTTAACCCCATTTATATTTGATAATAAATATACCGGTTCATATTTATTCTTATCGTTAATTTATCATAAATTCAGTCGGTCTGTATGTATTTAGTATTATTTTCTATGATAAGATAGTACCTGGATTTGGCAAATAACTCAACTATCTATTAATAGGTCAACAGTTAAGGGGGGTGGGGGGGGAGCAATGTCGAAAAAACTTAATGAATCACAATGAGGTAAAATAATAATCACTGGAGGGCAGAGGAGGGGGAAAGAAACTCACGTCAGGTCAGATAGTATCTTTATTTTTAATTAAGATTCAGTTCGTTGCTTTGTCATTACGGGGGGCATTAATCGGACGAATTGAATCAGCCAACTGCATGATGAAGTCGAACAGAGTTGTTTGCTATCTAAAAATAGGTCTACCATGATCGGGCCTGGCTTGCCTAACTTGTATTGCCTTGGCCCAGACCATAATCGCGGCTGACAACGGCTGCACTTCTCTCAACTCCTGGGGGAGTCTCAATTTCTGCTTCTGGATCCCAGTTGATCGCATCGACGTGTTTCAAGCTGAGTCTTTTGATTGACGTTTGCCACTACTTCGTCTCCTTGGTTCATTCAACTGGATGTCAAATTAAGTCCTTGTTGTTGTTGTTGTTGTTGTTGTTGTTATTATTGTTATTGTTGTTTGTCTGTTGGCTAGTTTTGGTTTACAATTGTTAACTGGTACTTGCTTATTACTTATTATCAACGCCCATTGATGGGCATGCCAGTTGAGTTTGAGTTGATTGCACAAAATTATAGAAATTCAAGCAATTTGTAGAGGTTGGGTAGCAGTTGTCTGGCTGCTCCTGACAATGGACTGTTGAAAACTGTACTTGGCTAAACTAGATAGAGAATACATACATATGTACATAAATATCTCCCCCTCACCCCAATCCAACAATTTGAAGTTTCATCGACTGAAAACGAAAAATATTCAAAATGAAAGACAAAGACAAGTTTCTGCATGTTGCTAGGCAAATGTGATATATCGACGTCACTTAACCCGTTTAAGAACTAGTTTTTGGGGTGTGAATAAATGCTAATATCTTCCATCAACAATTTACATTCATACATTTGTATATCTATAGTATGTATTTGTATGTATATATGTGTATGCATGTGTGTATGTCGTCGATACTGTTGTCGTGAATAAATAGAAAATGAATCACAATCACTAAAAGACAGTTGAGACGTCACCATTTATTGTCTCTTTGTCATTAGGGAATCCGCGGGATGTTACTCAGACACTTGGAATTATTCAACCATATTTGGTTTTTTATCAAGTCAAGAAACTTTACGAATGTAAAAAGTGTATAATTATATGGCCCAGATCATATCAAATAATTATCATATAAAAAGTACATAATTAAGTACATATTTCATATATGTATGTATGTATGTATGTATGCATGTAAAAATAAATGATAATGTATGATAATGTTTGTATGTGGTAGCCACTGATATTGGTTGCCTTAACGGAAAATCTAAGAAAATGCTATCAATTGAAAAACTCAAAACTGATGTATGTACATATGTATGTATGTACATACATATATATACATACATATGTACATATGTATATGAATGTATATACATAGATAAAATGCATACGGAAAACAGATTTCCCTAGAAACTTATCAAATATTATAGTCGGTTACATTTGATCCACATTTTATTTTTATTTTTAAAAAAATTCTTATCAAAACTTGTGAGTTTACCTTTTGAATTACATACATATGTATGTATGTATGAAAAATTACAATGACAGTGCAAAAACTGATAGTCAACAATTATTCAAAAGATTACATGATTCTTAAGTAACATTCCTGGAAATATGAATAAGTTTGCAGTATTGTTTTTATCAAAGATAAATAAGATGATGCCAGTGGCAATTAAAATGGGATTAAGGTGGCGTCAAAGTACATACATATATGATCTCTAGGAGAATTTGTTGAATATTTGAATGTGTATGTATGTACATACATACATATGTATGTATATTAAAAGTTAAGAAATTCCAAGAACTTTAAAATATAAATTTAAAATATATGTAGCTTATGGCTTATTACTTTTTTAAAAATATATATTTGTGAATTGTGAAGAGTATTATAAGTACGGTATAAAAAAATTTTCTTACCTGTCATTAATCATCTTTAAAAAAAATCAAATTCATTTCCAGAGCCGAAAGCCGTGACGTATTCGTTTTGTTTACCTGATTTTTTCCTGAATCTGTTGCTTTGAGTAAAGAAAAAAACTTTGCAAAGACGTTCAAAAAATTTAAACAAAAGCCTTGAAGTTCACTGTCAAGAGTTATATAGAGAGAGCTTTTGCAGCTTAGCAACCAAAAAAGCACATATAAAAAAATGAGTAACGAATCTTCTCTTGTATCTTACTCTCTTTCATGCTGTTAAGTCTCAGTTTGTTCTGCTAAATAACATTGTGCTGCTCTTATACTCTCTTTTTGACAGTTTTATATTTAAATAATACATATATAATTTGAAATAAAACGAAAAAATGAGTAACGAATCAACAGCCAGTGAGACAACACCGTTACGTCCGGACACTTTTGTTAACGTGGCCAACAGACAGGCTGCGACGACTACAAATAATAATAATAATAACGACAGTTATAATAACATTAACAACCGCAGTGGCGTTCAAAGCGTTAGCACCAATAACAACAGTGAACAACAACAACAACAACAACAGCAGCAACACCACCAGCAACAGCAAGAACAACAACAACACACCAAAGACATGGACACAAACAAACGAATTCTTTGCCGCGTGGGCCTCGACATATTGATACTGCTCTGTGGTAAGTTTATCTAAAAATGTTTTTGTTTGTTAAACTACATATTATCGAGAATCACTTGTTTGTTTTTTAAACGTTGTGTTTAACTTTTATTGAATTTTATGTAATTAAATTTTGCATTGGTGTTAGTGTGCAACGGCATGGCATCTTTTTCATTCTCTTAAGCTTAAGCAAAGCTTCCGCAGACTTCGCTACCTCTCTCTCTCTCTCTCTGTCTCTCTCTTGCTCTCTTGTTCAAGCTCTCTTAACAGCTGAGATGTATGTAGATATGTTCAATTAGATTGATTAAACAAATTTCATTTAAAGATTTATTAAAAACAGATTTTCTTTCCTTTCTAATCGAATAATTGAGTTATAGTTATGTTTATATATATGTATATGTTTTTCCATTTTACTGGTTTTTATTTAAACAAAAGCAAAAGTAAATCTGTGCCACCTGTCATGAGGTAGACAACCTGTAACCGCACTGCTGACTACACACAGCAATTGGAGGAGTGAAGGGGGGAAAACACAGTGAAGCTTGACAATTAGCAAATTTCCATTGAACACTTAAAAAACAATCAATAGCTATATATTGTCATAGTTGCCAACCGGTTAACAATGAGCTCACCTTTTAGCTACCTGAGTTTACTTGAGAAAAAAAGGCCGTTAGCTTTACTGATTTGCTCTAACCGTGAGTCACTTTACAAACAAGCACAAAATAATCATATTATTGTGCCAAATATGCCTTCATACATACATACATCGTTTTGCAATTGGCACTATAGAAAATATACAAATAATATATTATCGCTGATGTTGTTTATTTGTTTATAACCATGTCTGAAAAATAGTGTATACATTTGTAGTTGTAGATTTTACCCTGTATATCCGACAAACATGTTAAAAATGTCAGTTAAGATATTCAACAGAAAGCGGTAAGATCTCAACATAACTGCAAAATATCTGACTCACCTTAAGGAGTTGCTATTAACTCCTGCATGAATCACCCAACCATAAAACAGCATTAAATTATAATAAAAAGAGAGTTTTAAGATTGGATTTTGGGGTTTAGTGAGGCAATCAAGCAAATGGTAAAATACTTTAGATAAGATAGAGCCCATTTGTCTGAAGGGGAAAGTACATTCCTTCACAATTCTTCCTCTTTATGTATTCGTGTACGTCAATTAAATATCATTGTTTAATCATATTTTAATAAATGAACCCAACAATTTTGGGTGGTATATAATGAATAGTTCTACTATTGATTTATCTATAAATAAAAGTTAATTTTAAACTATAAATACAAATGGATATGTATGTAAGTAGTTAAATTTTGAAGGTTATATTTCGTGGGTTATATATAATATAGTTTATATGTACATATGGGCATTTCTCTAGTGTCGAATGTGACATTCGTACGCATTCAAAGTAAAAAAAATCAAATGCCAAAGCATTTTTTTATTTCGACAAATAGTGGATCTTATAGCTATTGATAAGCACTATAAATGGTGATAAGGGTGATTTTGGGCAAGTGCTCGTTTTCGAGAAAATTAAAAAAAACCAACGAGTTCGCACGCTACAAAAACAGAAATCGCTTTTGAAACGAACAGTTCAACCTCAGATGTTAGCGAAACCTTAAATAAAAGTTTCTTGAAAATAATTTTAAATTATTGGGAATTGATGCATCTTAATAATGTTTTTTATTTGATTCAAAAATATTGAGTTGTTTATTTTTAATTCAGTTTTAATCAGGTTCGCACGTGACGGGTCGAACGCGACCATTTTTCCACCATACATTTATTTTTTTTTTTACTTTTTCTCTCCACCGTTTGCATTTTTCACTGTTTGGTATAATCATCTACAAGCAAAAATTATATTTTTAATTTCATTATTCACAACACTTTACTTTTTGAACATGAAGAAAGATTTTAAGAAGCAAATTTGATTGCGTAGTGGCTCTCTTTAAGAACATAAATAAAAACAAAATCTGCAATAGAAATCCTCAAAACAGAACTTTTGCACTTGTTCGGCTTGAGTGTCAATATTTCGAGATGTGTGTTGAAATGTAAAATTGTTTTATAATTTTTAAATATAATATATTCGTTATAAAAAAATGTAAGAATAGCATGCTTTAAATGAGTTTGAATTTTTTGGCTGCGGTTGACCTTTCTGGATAATTGCCCATATATCAAGTTTCAATAATACACAGTTAACAGATGATTTATTTTCTAAGTTTATCGCATTAAAAATCACCACAAAAAAAAATTGCAAACAAACTGTTCATAAATCACGCAAAATGTACTTGAATATTTTCACACTTTCATTTCTGGGTGCACTGACTCAGGCAGCAGCTCCTCATGCCCCATCCAATGGCATTACAAACAGATACCAAAACAAACACCAAAAAAAAAAATTTTAATTTTCCCATGGATGTCTTTTCAATAAATTCCAATTAGTTAAATCTATAACAAAATGTCCAAAGAGCAACGAAATGGATTTTCAAATTCCAAGACAACATTTTAGATTTCATCTGTATCTATGTATATACTATATTTATAGTATCAATTACTTTTGACGCAAGTCATTGATAATGTGATAGATAGACAAATAGACGAAGAGCGTGTCAGTGGCACTTAACCAAGAACCAAGAACCAAAAACCAAACACCAAAAAATTCTAAAACCTAAAACCTGAACCTGAATCGTGAAGTTGATGTTGACGTTTATTGAATGCGAACGAGAAGTTGTAGGCACAATTTTCATTTCGTTCTTTCTCTCTTTTTATACCCTTGCAGAGAGTATATTGATTTTGGTTAAAAGTTTACAACGCGCATAGGAACGATCTGTCGTGAATAAGGTTTAAATTTAATAACTCTGTTGTTTTTAAAGCGAATTCCATGAAATTTAATATTTGTGAGTTTAATATACTTATCAATACTTCTACTTTATTTGATCAGAATCTGTTGACAATATCATATAGCTGTCATAGGAACAATCAGTCCAAAAATCAATTTATTATATGGTAAATTTTTTTTGTTACATACTTGTAAATTTGGTATCTATAAAAATATATCTGTAGATTTTTGACAGAAATGGTTGAATATATGATATAGCTTAGCTTATAGCTATAGCTTAATGATGCTGGTAAATTATATAGAGACAATCTGCAAGTGTATACGAACTTCGGCACCATTCATTTTTCTAGTTTGATTTTGTTTTTTTTTTTTTGTGGAAATACTTTGTTACTTTACCTTTCTTTTGGGGCCGGAGACATTGGGCAGTGGCATTGTTTGGGATGGGGAGTTGGGGACGAGTCATTAAACCCATAAAATATATAGGGAAATACTGTTGAAGGCCCCACTACTGCACTTCAATAATTTATTGAGCGTGATTGCATGTGTGTATGAGTGTTTGAGTGTGTGTGTGTTTTGTATGGATTATTATAGGAGAGGGGTTGGGAGGTTGAGTTGGTGATCCACTGAAATTGTTCTTCTTCACAATTGTTAACCAAAATCTAAGTAGAAAGAATAATATTTATCCAGCGTATTTTGGTTTGTTATTCTGTGGCATGGGGCAATTGTTCAATTTCATTGTTATTGTTTATTTTCCAGTCCAAAAAAAAGAAAAATGGAAAATGCAGAAGATTTCGATACTGATGCTAGTTTACTATACCTACAATATATATGTACATATATTTATATATATATATATGTGTGTGTGTGTGTTTTTTTTTGAAAAGTAATGAAAATTTAATTGCCAAAGTTTCCACACATGACAAACAAAGGCGGTCACGATATATTTGTCTTACCTGTGCCTATGCCTGTGGGTGTGCACATCCATCTGTGTGTGTGTGTGTGTGTGTGCGAGTGAGTGTGCGTGTGTGACACCTTTCTTTTCCATGCGGGTGACCTCTGGGAATTCCTGGTAGTAGTTCTGCCTGTGCCTCTGCTTGTGCCTCTGATTTTCTATGGTTTCAGTCAAGCGAAAAATTGACATACCTGTATCTAAAATCGAAATCATGAGAAATTATTGCACTTGCCCTGTCCATGGCCAACCAAGGTCCATCATGACAAAGACTGATTAAATGGATGTCTTTCATTATTCTTTTTTCATATTTTTTTCTTCGTCCTGTATCCATCAATTAAAGTGAAGTAAAGAGGGCAAAATTTGTTGTCAGTCATTCTTAATACATATATGTATATATATATCTTTTTCGTCTTTGTTCCAACTTCAAATCCAAGTCTGCTGCTAATCTTGCAAAGAATTGAAATCTTTGGTTTTAATTGTCTTTAATTTAACTTCCGTCATATTTAATTAAGGCCCACTCTTTAATACGTCCCACAACTTTGCTTTAATTAAAAATTTGTGTCGCAATCTTTGAACGTTATATACACACAATCATATATCTCTCGTCTGTTGCAATAATTCCTAACCGATAAAAAGAATTTGACATCATGAATCAATATATATATGTATGTATGTTCATGCTGAAATACTCTTCGAGAATCGGTACACAACCGATATATTAATACAGTCTCTGGCTGATGTAAAATATTTTTTATGTGCTAGTGACAAAACCCCTAAACAAAATTATATACAACTTTATTCTTTGTTATCATTAAATTAATCTGATCTAAGCAAAGTCTAAATTTTGTTAATTTTTTGTGAAATTTTTCCGCCCTCCTATAACGCATGACATTGATCAGATAAAGCCATTTTGTTAATTGTCACCCGTTCGCTATATAACATCCCAACAACGCAATTGTTCACAGAAATATCAGATGAATCGCACGATATTTCTAGTATTTGCAATAGATAAAATCTTTCGGTGGAGGCAAATCACAAATAAAATAAATATAAAGTAACATGAATTAAAGTAAATTAAATTAATATATAAAAAGTTCAGTTGCATATACTTACTTCTTAATACTTCAACCAAGTTTTGTCAGAATCGGTTGACTACATTATAAAGCTGCCATAGGAACGATCAGCTATGACTAACCTTAACTTAACCTCAATAACTCTATTATTGTTAAAGCGAATGTCACGTAATTTAATATTTGTAAGTTTCATAAACTCATTAATACTTCTACTATATTTGATCAGAATCGGTTGACCATATCATATAGCTGTCATAGGAACAATTGGTCCAAATAGTTTTTATTGTATGGTTAAATTTTAAGTATTTTAGCTAGGGGTATGAAATTTCGTTTTTATAAGTTTGGCATGCATAGAAATATCTCTGTTGACTTTCAATAGAATCGGTCGACTATATGCTCTAGCTGCCATAGGAACAATCAGACCAATAAAATTCTGTTTTATGGAAAATTATTTTTCTTTAGCCATGGACATGGATAGTCTTATATACTTATCAATGGATCTGATAAGTTGAGCATAGTTATCAAAGAGAGAATCGAAAATCGGCATCCTTTTATATTACTTTTTGCTCTAATGCTTTCAAAATGAACTTTATAAAATATATAGCTGAACAATTTTTTGACAATTTGTCAATCTTATAGTTACGATGTTATGTTATAACATCGGAAGAATAAAAAGTTAAAGCCCTAAAAATCAATATAGAAATAAACAAATTAATCAACTGCAACTATAAAGCACTTAAGTTTTGTATTAACTAATTTGCATCTATCGTGAGAGAGAGGGAGAGAGACAGAAATAAGTAATTTGCCTTAATTGGTGAGTTGATATATGTAGGTATAAGAATATATATATATATATAGAAATAATATATGTATGCTATATGTACATATGTTTCTACATACATATTAATATGAATATCTATAGGTATAAGCTTAGATAACTAACAGGGGCGTAAATTTATAATCAAATTATATATCTAGTATAAACTCATTTTTCGGTCACAATCTCTGTTTAGAATATAACAAGATATCTGTTGTTTAATTGTTGGATAGAATTTTTGGGGCATTGGGGGGTGGATGATGCCGCATTTCGTTTATTTAGATGGTCTACAAAGTGTAGACAAACATTTGGCAATCTGTTTGGACAGCAACTTGAAAGTGTGTGCGGCACGGCACCTACTCAACTTTCAATTTACAGCATCCAAAAAGATGTAACAAGTTGAGAGTGTGTCTGTGTGTGTAGAACGGTGGCTCCCAACAATCATTTGCGGCAAAATGCTTTTCATTTCTACTTTTTTTATTTTTTAAGCTTGAGTATCTTGTCAGTAAGATATTCATTTTTGTGTATATATTTACAGAATTTGTTTATCAAACAATTTGTTTACGTTGAGTACTTTTTTTTGTTTCTTTTGTTGTTGCTCTTTCAATTACATTACATACATACATACACACATACATATATACATACATATATACATACATATATGTATGTATGTACGTGTATGGAAGATTATGGTGTCGGCGGCTTTATTATTAAAATGAACTTGACACCAAATGGCAGGTTTTTTTTTTCTTGTATAATTGAAATGCGGCATAGGTGGTACCCCCAATGCTCAAGCCCCCCTAACTTGCGCTTTTTCCCTCCCTCTCCCCTTAACAAAGCACTTCCGTTGCTCAAGCTGCCCAGTTGAGAGCCCACATCAATTTGAAATGGTTTTATGTCACCCTCATAAAATCAAAACAAAATTTTACTATAATTCAACTCGATGTATGAGTTCATTTTCATTTTCTTCTTTGGTATTCAAACTAGTTAATATGATTTTATCTTTAACAGACACTTTCGTTTTTCTTTTTTCTATTTTCTCTTTTCTTTTTTTTAATATTTTATGTTTCGCCGCAAAAGTCATAAAAACATTTTTGTATTGGGCTACCGGGCGACAGTGGCTTAAGGATTATGTCTGAACATATTCTATTGCCTGTATTCATAAGATGCCACTTGCTGTTTGTAATATGACACTAATCTCAGCAAGATTTCATATATAACTTTCCCAGGGATCGTAAAAGAAGAAAGAGAGTGTCCCAATGCTCTAGATCAGCTGCCATTGAAGTGAAGAAGAAGAAGAATAATGAAAGAATAGTTCTATTGTATTACCCACCTATTGTTCGGCTATAGTCCAGGCTGCAATTTAATGAGTCAGACGGAGTAGTCAGCTCTCTGTTAAGTGCATTCCTGGCGACATTCCTGGCATCTTGCTTGGTTTCTAATTAGTGGATTCTGCTGCGCCTGCTTTCTAATTTTCAACGCCTCGCTAGGTAAGGAGGCCCAGGTACTCTGCCTCATTGCCAACTATTGCAATTAGGCCAACTGTAACTGCAACCATGGCTAATGTAGTTATAATTAGCTAGTACTGTGCCAGTCAGAAAAACAAATAAACATAAAACATACATACATAGATGGATCTTCTTCATGGGTGGATCTTCATCTTTATTCCATACCTCTATCAATCAATCAAATTTGTCAGCTTGCACGCTTAACAATTTCTTAGAGTACGGATACTGAATTCCTAATTAGACCAAAATGAAAGGTTCCCCCTAGCTGCCATCACATTTAACCATCTTATCGATGGCCTATTCCTATCATAAGTAAACAAAGTGTCATTCATACATACTACATGTAATAATTTCATGGAGAGTGTTGGGGAGGAGGGATAGAGCAGAGATAATAATATTACACAAGTCCAACCCAAGTCCCAATGACCTACTAAATGTACATAAGTATATAGGAATATTGATAAATGTGTATTTCATTTTCGTTCTTTTCCCTTCTTTTTTTTAGTTGGATTTCCCATACTTTTATTCTTTCTGCTTGGCGAACCCTATAAACGTGGTTTCTTCTGTGATGACGAGTCGCTGAAACATCCATTTCATGAATCCACAGTGCGAAATTGGATGCTATATTTTATCGGTCTGGTCATACCAGTGGGAGTGGTAAGTGAATGTATATATGTATGTACTATAAGTATTTGATGTTTTAAAGTGGCAACTTCAATTGAAAACTATGTCAAGCAGCTGGTAAAGACCAAAAAAACCAACAACAACAACAACAACAACAAACTAATGATGCAAGAGTATAGAGCAACAGACAGCCTATAATTATTTGGAAGACCTCGATGGAATGTGCGGCATCTGGTCCACATGCCTACAATTAGGCTAAACAACTATTATAAAAGATACATATAAATTCTATTACATATTTACATACCCATTCATTCAATACAAAATTCAATGAAAAAGGATTAAAAATTTTAAGATGCTATTTCTAACACTTTCTCATGCCCATATTCCTCCCTTTCTACCTTTCTTCAGATGCTTTCCGTTGAGCTGCTCATTTCACGGGATAATGCACAGAGTCACAATGGCAACAACGGAAATGGTACCAGGCGTCGGTATGTCTTTATGAACTATGACATACCCGATTGGATGATTGAATGTTATAAGAAACTTGGCATATTTGCATTCGGTGCTGCTGTCAGTCAACTTACCACGGATATTGCCAAGTATTCCATTGGTCGTTTGCGTCCACATTTTATAGCGGTAAGCGGAAAGCGGTAGAGAGCGGTACATAAAATTGGTTTGCAATTAAAACAGAATTAGACATGAGATAATTAATCATAATCACACCATGCCAACGACAAACAAGAACTCCAGTCGAAATAAAGAGGGGAGGGGGAAAATGATTCTATTAATAAATTGCATGCAATTTTTTTTTGAAAATCCGCTAGAGCGAAGATACAAATATTCTGTTTTGATATATTTTGACTTCTTGTCAGGCCCAAAAGGGGCTCGTTAGTAACTTATCGTTGCTGGCATCATAATTGGAGGGGAAGAGCACAGAGCCGCCCTATTGTTTAGCGAAGTGCGGCAACAATGCAAAGTAAATGCACAACAGCTGCCTCCACACATCAGCCAGTCAGTCAGACAGTCAGTCAGACAGTCAGTCAGACAGTCAGTCAGACAGTCAGTCAGTTAGTCTTAGCCTCCAGTGTCAGTTCCAGACCCAGTTCCCCCAGTGTCTAATTTGCGGCACATGTGGCCAAAGTACTGAAGATACCCCCGGTCTTCTTTTCAGGAACGTATTGTAGAGTAAAGATCGAAAGATCAGAGACATTGGTGATGCATGATGAAACCTTTCATTAGTTTATATACTAATTTATGGTATAATATTATTATTATTCAGTAGAAGAATTGGTGACTTTTAATTATAGGGATCATTAAGGAAGTATCTACAATTCAGCCCAATTTGCCTTCCTTATTAATTAAGCAGCTTAAACTTTAAACTTTTTTCTTTACTTTATTCATATTTCTAGGTATGCCAGCCCATCATGAATGATGGCTCCACCTGTAAAAGTGAATCAAATGCCGGCAAATACATTCAGGACTTTACCTGTGCAGGTGTTGGCTCATCGATACGCATGCTCAAAGAGATGCGACTCTCATTTCCTAGTGGACACTCCAGTTTCACCTTTTACACAATGGTCTATGTGGCGGTAAGTACAAAGACTTGAGTATTATTATATTCTTGTTGCGTCTTCTAACCCGTCCTCCCCCCTTCCGTTTGTTTACTTCCAACTATTGCAGCTCTATCTGCAGGCACGCATGACCTGGCATGGCTCCAAGTTGCTGCGTCACTTTCTGCAATTCTTGTTCATCATGATTGCCTGGTATACCGCATTGAGCCGTGTCTCCGACTACAAGCACCATTGGTCGGATGTGCTAGCTGGTTCATTAATTGGTTCTCTTTGTGCCTTGATTGTGGTAAGTTGAAAAATGGGTTTTTCTTCGCATTTTCTTTACGGTTGGGTTGCGTTTTAGTTTATCTACATACACACGCACACATTTATGAACTTCATTTGCATTAATTTTTTAGAGCTACTGTTTGCCGAAAACTTGGTTCGATTGGCATACAGTTTGGCCCATGGCCAAGGGCAAGGCCGAGTAAAAGAAGAACGATGAGGAGAAGGAGGCAGTTAGACAGAAGCATAGAAACAGTGAATGACTTGCGCACCGACAGTATAGACTTAAGTGGAATGGCAATTTAATTGCACTTATGTAGCTGTAGTTGTTGTTTTATATTCTTGACTATTGTTTCTGCTGAAGCCCCTAACATGTTCAGCTTGTCCGACTTAAGTTCATTTTGTATCATTAAGGGGAAATATACATACATGCATACTATATAATTGGTATAACTCAACACCTTTTCCTTTTGGGACTCGGGCTTTGCGTGCTCAACTAAGCATTGCACGTTGATTATGTATATCTAGGATAACCAGCTGGCCAGAGCAGCTGTTTGGGCCTTGGGCCCACTGTCATGCTTTATTAAACCCAATATGGACATGAAAAGCTAATTTTAAGGGAGAAAGAAAGAGTTGAGCCAAAATTTAACCACCATTTAAAAAAACTTAATTAACGACTCAATTTTTATTTTTCAATTACAGGCAAATTACGTTTCTGATCTGTTCCAAAAACCACGAACGAAGCCATATCTGCCTCAGACCTCGCAAGACGTTCTAACAGTCACCACAAATTAACCCACATCCATGGTCTGGCACAAATTCCATAATTTATAAACGACATTAAACAGGGATCTATCCGCATGTTTTATACCAGCGAAGCAAAGCTTTCGCATTTATTAGCGTTTGTCTGCTGTGTAACTAAATTTTAGCAAATTAATTAATAGAAATTGTTAATTTTGATATGTTTTGGTGTATATGCGTGTCTGCCGACTTTGCAAGTGCACTTAAACGTCTTCCAACAAAAAATAAGAAATTTATTTAATTACTTTATTTTAGCCAATAGTTGCGAGATTATATTTAATCTAAGCAAAGGACGAATACTTTTTCACTAAAGTGACCTTTATGCTAAATAATTTTCTTGATACAGCACAAACCTAGGAGCAATAAGTATTATTTATAATTAGTATTATTGTATCAAGACTAAAAATAAGCAATGTATTTAAATAGATGTACATATATAATATAAGTAATATTGCGAGAAAAAAATCTTGTTTTTATTTCATATATAATTTGAAATTGGCGCCTTTACTCATTATTTATCGAAAATTGTGCCTTCAGTCACGGTGAAAACTAAATAGGGAACTATGACGAGGTCGGTAATTCCTCTTTTAATTGTTAATATGACGGGCATTGTACTTAGCTATCTTCTAGAAAAAGTAAAGCAATATTTATACTGGTCTCATAATTATATAATATATATTAATACGCTCTTGACTGTTAGTTGTAAAACTGACAGAGTTACAGAACGTGGGCTTGCATCTCAACTGATCAACATGCGAGGGTAAAATGAGTCGTGAAAGTTGAAAAATCACTTAAACCTGTTGTCACAGTTATGATTATGACTCGTTACTTAGGTCGAGTAACAGTTACATTGCGCATACTTGCAAAAACATGGTCACACCATTCTAATGAAATTAAATAATTCTGGCAAAAATTAAATAATTTGTTAATAAACAAAGCCAGCTGTGTGGAAACTGTAGGCCTCGTTAAGGCATCATGTTGCGCATCTATCAGAACTCATCCCGGTAAGTCAGGACAGTCGCTTTTAACTAAAATGATCTTTTATATTTTCCGATGTCGTCATTTGTGTCTGTGTGTGTCTCTGTCCAGGCGAACAGCAAGAAAAGCCGTAGTCTATTCCACTAAGGTGGTATGCTGTAATCATTCCACTCTATGCAATATAACTGGCAGCAGACAACAACGTACAGGAAATGGAGCTGGTAATGGGAATCAGCAACACCAGCGCCAACACCCAGAATTTTTGCTAGCCGGTAACCCGGCTAGGGGTTGGTCACTGCCGCCTCCCTCACGTGGCTATGGAATGCTGGTGGTCCGCATATTACGAGGAGCTCTTAAATTGCGTTATCTCGTGTTAGGCGGAGCCATAGGAGGGGGCGTCTCGTTAAGCAAGGTGAGACTGGAGGCACGAGTCGATTGGAAGGCGATTATATAATGTGCAAAAATGCGAATTTTATCTGATCAAAATGATTGCAGAAATATGAAGACTGGAAGGACGGCTTACCCGATCTGAAATGGTTGGAGGATGCTATGCCCCAGGGTGAACGATGGAGTCAGTTTTCAAGGAATCTTCTCGAGGTGGGCAGTGTGGTTAAGAATGCCATCGATATAGGTGAGTATATGCCTGTCATGATCCCCACCGAGTCGCTCTCTCACTTTAAATGGTCATAACAGTTAGTTCCGGTGTTGGAATCGCCTTGCACTGATATTATTATTGCGGGTGTGTGTTTGCTTATAGATCCGAGACTTAAGCAGCTGGGCGAAGATAAGCTCACAGAATGGCGTTCCTGGTTCGATAGCCGTTTGGATGATGCAATTGAGGCGGCCGATATGCAAGGAACACAAATTATTGACAGTAGGTGTTATTTCCATTTAAAGTGAGAGATACCATTAAAATTTTAATCATTTTACATTTTATTTCTCTTCTTCATTCCTCTAATCTTGTTCCAGCCAAGGAGGAACTAAAAGCAAAGACTACAGTAGCAGCTTTGGGTATCTCAGCAGACGAAAGTCGTAAAAAATATGGTATGTGCTAATAGTTGATATAATTTGGCGAATCTCGTTATCAATATCCTTCCCATGTCAGATAAACTTCAAAATCAAGTGGAGACACTGCAGACAGAGATCATGAATGTCCAGATCAAATACCAAAAGGAACTGGAAAAGATGGAGAAGGAGAATCGGGAACTGCGTCAACAGTATCTTATTTTAAAGACGAACAAGAAGACAACTTCAAAGAAAATCAAAAAATCTTTAATTGACATGTACTCAGAGGTGTTAGATGAGTTATCCGGGTATGATACTGGCTACACAATGGCGGATCACTTACCCCGAGTTGTCGTCGTAGGAGATCAGAGTAGTGGCAAGACTTCAGTGTTGGAATCCATAGCAAAGGCACGAATATTTCCCCGAGGCAGCGGTGAAATGATGACGCGAGCCCCTGTCAAAGTCACCCTGGCCGAAGGGCCGTATCATGTGGCCCAATTCCGTGACTCGGATCGGGAATATGATCTCACTAAGGAAGGAGAATTGGCGGATTTGCGGCGTGAGGTGGAATTTCGCATGAGGTCCTCGGTGCGTGGCGGAAAGACTGTCAGCAATGAAGTAATATCTATGACAGTGAAAGGACCGGGCTTGCAACGTATGGTACTAGTGGATCTGCCAGGCATTATTTCGGTAAGCACAGACAATAAATATCTATTCACGCTTGAGAGATTCATTCTGTCCTTAACACGTTTCATTCTGTAGACCATGACAGTGGATATGGCGTCGGATACTAAGGATTCAATTCATCAGATGACCAAGCATTACATGAGCAATCCGAATGCAATTATTCTATGTATTCAAGACGGATCGGTAGATGCGGAGCGCAGTAATGTTACTGACTTGGTTATGCAATGTGATCCTCTGGGTAGACGTACCATTTTTGTTCTAACTAAAGTGGATCTGGCCGAGGAGTTAGCGGATCCTGATCGGATTAGAAAAATACTTTCAGGCAAACTCTTTCCCATGAAGGCTCTTGGTTACTATGCTGTGGTCACCGGTCGTGGGCGCAAGGATGATAGCATTGATGCCATACGTCAGTATGAAGAGGAGTTTTTCAAAAATTCTAAATTGTTCCAGTAAGTATTGTTGTTATCAAGATTGAATAGTTTAATTCAATAATTTCTACCTTCATAGTCGACGAGGTGTTATTATGCCCCACCAGGTGACAAGTCGAAATCTGAGCTTAGCTGTTTCGGATCGCTTCTGGAAAATGGTACGCGAAACCATTGAACAACAGGCGGATGCATTTAAGGCAACTAGATTTAATCTGGAAACTGAATGGAAAAACAATTTTCCAAGGTGAGCAAAATCACTTAAGTAAAATAATTGATTTTATTTATCAATTTAATAATTTAATATTTAGACTCCGGGAATCTGGACGCGATGAACTGTTTGACAAGGCCAAGGGTGAAATATTGGATGAGGTTATTAATCTATCACAAATCTCTGCCAAAAAGTGGGACGATGCCCTTACCTTGAAGCTATGGGAGAAGCTCTCGAATTATGTTTTTGAAAACATTTACCTGCCCGCCGCACAGTCAGGTTCTCAAAGTAATATTTTGTAGTAGATAAGTTTTAAGTAGTAAGGAGGCACGTCCGTTCATCAATTACCTCCAGTCCAGTGTCTCTTGTGTGTCTGTGTGTTTGTGTGTGTGTGTGTGTATGAGGGTGTGTTTGTTAAAATGTGTGTTTGCAGGAAATTCATGTTTATTTTTAAAAAGTCGCATCGTCATGTTTTAATTTGCATTTATCATGCGCCAAGTATGCGAGGAGTATTCACATGCCAATATCGGGAATCACATGTGTTCCGCTTAAACCGGTTAGAGCCTCCTCATCTGTATTACAATTTAATGTGTGTACTCCCCAATTTCAACTTCATTAGCACCATTTCGGCAAAAAAGAAACGCAATGATTCAGCCAGTTTTGAATTTTGGTGTGTGCACTTGCCGGAAAGTGTGATATGTGAAAGATATATGAGCATCTGTAATGAAACCAGATTTCGAACAAATATTGATTTAATTTTAGTGTTTTATTGTCGAAATAAGAAACAAGTTTAACCAGAACTCTTTCGTATATATATATTCATACATATATATGTCTATATTTTACGGTGTTAATTTGATCAATGAATTTAAAAATTTCCAAATTGCATTTGATAAAAAAAAGACAAATTTGTTTTCTATGTGTATTATTATTGTTGATCATTTTCGCATTCTATAACATTATAAATAACTAATCTTAAAACCAATTTTAATAATATATTTAATATTTTAGATTCGTTTAACACCATGGTGGACATCAAATTACGTCAATGGACCGAACAAGCCCTGCCTGCTAAATCTGTTGAAGCTGGCTGGGAGGCCCTTCAGCAGGAATTCATTCATTTGATGGAACGCTCAAAGAAATCGCAAGAGCATGATGGCATCTTTGATCAATTGAAGGCGGCTGTTGTTGATGAGGCTATACGTCGACACACTTGGGAGGATAAGGCCATCGATATGCTCCGGGTGATACAGTTAAATACACTGGAGGATCGTTTTGTGCATGATAAACCGGAATGGGATAAGGCTGTTAAATTCCTAGAAGATTCTGTTAATGCCAAACTTGTGCAAACAGATGAGACATTAGGACAAATGCTTGGACCAGGTCGAATGAGTCGCCTCACACACTGGCAATATCTTACACCGGATCAGCAAAAACGACGCAGTGTTAAAGGTGAACTGGACAAAATACTCAAAAACGATATGGTGAGAGGCAATGTCTGATAATTTGTGATATATATATATATATATAAATGTACATATTATGCAGAAACATTTACCTACATTGAGCTATGATGAATTGACTACAGTAAGAAAGAATCTGCAACGCGATAATGTTGAGGTCGATACGGATTATATAAGACAGACGTGGTTCCCCGTATATAGAAAGTAAGTTTAGTTATAATTATTTACATTTTGATTTTACACTTTTTGTTTGCAGGTACTTCCTTCAGCAAGCTCTGCAAAGAGCTAAAGATTGCCGAAAGGCGTACTATCTATACACACAGCAAGGAGCCGAGTGTGAGGTAGGATTAACGTTTTCAATAGAAATACAATTTAAAAACTATATAATATATGTATATATATACAGGTCTCTTGTAACGATGTTGTACTTTTCTGGCGCATTCAAAAAGTCATTAAGGTTACTGGCAATGCTCTGCGACAGCAAGTGATAAACCGCGAAGCTCGACGTCTAGATAAAGAGATCAAGGCGGTTCTTGATGAATTTGGCGACGATGAGGAGAAGAAGGGCCACCTGCTTACCGGCAAACGTGTTTTACTAGCTGAAGAGTTAAGTAAGTTAAACAAATTTCAACTTAACACATACATTCTATTTGTTAACGTCTTTCATTTTAAAAATTCACAGTCAAAGTGCGACAAATTCAGGAGAAACTGGAGGAGTTTATAAATTCGTTAAATCAGGAAAAATAGTCAGTGTGACCAAAGATCCACCACAAGTTACTTATTTAATTATTTTATAATCTAAGCTCAAAAAACAAATACCGATGAATCGTTGCTTTAATAAATCGAAAATATTGTTAGTTTGTATTTACTAAAATCGCTTTATTTATTTTGTATAAAGTATAACATTTGAACTATGTCAAATAATGCAAGAAAATTTACAAAAAAAACTCATTCTCATTAATTTAAAATGTAATACAAATAATATTGTCGTAAACGATAAAACGGCATGAGTATGTATGTGTGTGTATATGTGCAGCACTTCCATCTGCATCTCCATCGCTTCATCTGTTTGTTCAACATTATTGTCAACCAATCGAACGTTTCAGCGTTTAGTTGTAAAGGGGCCATGAAAGGGAAGGGGGGATGGGGGTGGGAGTGGAGGGAGGCGGTCGTGCAGGTGGGGGCAATAACCTTTGCTTATATCTACTTCTGTACACACTATGTAACAAGTCTGGAGCAGCAATTAATCATCTATCGTTATATGTATAGTATATATAAATATGTATAGTAAATATAGTAAATTCTTATTAAATAAACAAATGCATCGTTTAAAGGTAGTTTTTAGGAAGGGATAGCAACTTTTTCATTATGTACCAACTTACTTGACAGTTCAATTTATGATCCACCACAGGACTGATCCAAGTCGCAAAGATTTTAGCCTGTCCCCAATGGTATTATTGGCATCTTGCCATCGGTCGATGGATATCAGCATTTGAAGAAATCAACCGCATAGACGCAATAAAGGACATTTTTAGGAAGAGAACGATACTTCCCTACATTATTAACTATTTCCTTAACTTGGCAGTCGACTTTTTTTGGCCCAGCCATGTGCTCAGCTGCTTAATGTTCAATTAATAATAATAATATAGTTACATGGGTCGCACTTTTCGATGCACATCATCATCATCATTAATAACCCACTCTTATATTTAGAACTTAAAGATAATTGAAAGCTTATAGAAAACATAATTTACAAGCGTTTCGCTGATGTTTATATATCTATATATTTGTATATATACATATACATACATATATGCACTTATCAAATGACTATAGGCCTATAATCATTGATCTAAATGCGCCTGTAGTATGGTTAGGCACACGACATTACTCTGAAGGCACAAACATTACGCTTTCGGCTTATCTAAACGATTCAAGTAGAGGCTTCAACGCTTCCCACTCTAAGTTGAATGATACTTCAGGCTGTCCAATTTACTCTACAAGTGAGTTACCAATGGCCATTCAATGATTTTAAATGGCGAGCCGTCCTTCTTTAGAGGATCAGTATGCATTGGTCTTAGGCCGCTGGTAGTGGAGCGTTTTTCTCATTGCGTCGTTGCTCCCATCTTGCCACCCAGGTCAAAGGATAGCAGAGGAATCCTGATACAAGAATGAGGCCACCGGCGAAATAAAAGGCCACATTATAGCTTCCAGTATATGTGTAAAGTGCTCCTGCAAGTAAAATGTTATTTAAAGAAAAAAATTGATGATTTGTGCAATATTAGACTCTACCTGCAATGGGTGTGCCAATAGTGGCGGCCAGACCCTGAAACAGCATAAGGAAGCCAAAGGCATTTGTTAACTTTTCCAGTCCAATCAGTTCCACCGCAATGAGAGATCGCAAAGCCGAAAAGGAGGCAATGCAAACGCCAAAGAATACGGCAAATGTCCATTGGGTGAAATAATTGATGACTACGCCACTAAAGATAGTTGCCAATCCGCCAGCAGTCAAGGCCACATTATTTATCCACAAGGGTTTTATGCTTGGGAATGAAGTGATCGAACCACACACTATCCTAGCAATGGTATTAACCAGACCAATGCCACTTAAGACACTTGTAGCCTTACCCGATTCCATGCCCGCGGCAACGGCACGCTCTACAAGATAGCTGAAAGGCACAAGGAATCCCATCATGGTCAGGAAACCGCTGACAGCCAGACACATGAATGCCGGCGACTTAAGCAGGCTGGTATCCAACATTGTGGAGAGGGTACGACGCACAGCTTCCGGACAGAGATGGCAGCCCTTTTGACGATCTTCAAGCATATCCTGTTTGGTGGGTAAACGTGTCACAGACATGTGATAGGCCAGCGATGTTTGAGATTGATATTGGGGTATTCTGGTCAGTGAGCCTGTGAAGAAGATATCATCTCTGTACATTGGCCTGGTCGACGATTGTCCATGGTGAGCTTCATGGGCTGCTGCAGCACTACGCTTGCCAATATCCTGAGGACGACGTCCAGAAACAGTGTGACGACGTGCCTGAAGAGTTATGGGCTTGGCCTCCGTTTCCAACAAATTGTCATTCTCCGCCTCCTCTTCGTTCTCGCCAACTGTAGTTAGTTCCTTGTGGAGATTGAAGGTGAGCTGTTGGGGATCACCATTTGGTGTCGTTGGCTGCGATTTGCGTAGCTGCTTTAACTCGGTACCCTTGCTACCTGACGCTGTTCCGGATGGTCTTCGCTCCAAATTCATACCCTTAAATATCTCTGCTGCCGTTGGATAATGATGACGTTGAGATGTACCCATATATGTATTGTGAGCCGAATTGGGCATGGAGTAGGCAAAACGTCCTTCAGGCAATGGCTTGGTAAATGCCTGCTGATGAAGTTGCGGTGTGGGAGCCACTGTATTTCCGTGGCCGTTTAGTTTGCGTTTTTCCTCCTGAGTGGCCATATCATCAGTAACTGCTATTGTGATAGGTTGGATTGGTCGGAAGGCTATGCCAAAGATGACACATAATAATACGGTTGCTCCCTGTATTAGTATGGTATAACGCCAACCAACTTCCAATAAATGTGGCGTTAATATAGAATACAAAGATGTACCCACACCTGAACCACAGAGTGCCAAACCGGTGGCCAGAGCACGCCATTTCTCAAAGTAAAATCCAATAATAACAACAGCCGGTATATACACCATGCAGAAACCAATGCCACCCAGTATTCCGTACATTAATAACAGGTACTCCACACTGTTGGCATAGTAACAAAGAGCCAAACAGATTGCGGAAAAAATGGCTCCCGTTATTGTCACTGGCCTGAAGCCAAATCTATTAGCTAAGGCACTCACAAAGGGTCCAGCCATCAGATAGGAACCACTCAATAATGATGGAACGAAGGCCGCATAAGCATCGCTCACATCAAACTCCTTAGCTAGATGTTCTCTCAATTGAGGGGCAGTGAGGACAATACCATCGATAACAACGCAGCAAAGGAAAGATGCTACCATTACTACCCAGGCCCAACCACTATCTGGTGGTACAACAACTGCTGCCTCTTCAATTTCCTCATCATCATCATCATTGTTATCCTTTTTACTGCTAATATCAGGATTCTTCTCAACTAGAGTATTCGATAATGTTAAATCATCATGGGATTTCGTTTGCTGCGTGGCCATTTTGGTGCTGAAAAGAAATACATATATAAAAAATTATTAAATTAATTTATTTTATTAACTATTTCAAGTGGTTTCAATTCATTTGGAATATGTAAAAACAAAAATTAAACAACCAAAAATCACCCAATTTCAATCGAAAACAAATCATTTAAACAATATTTTCGAGACAAATGATTAACTTACGATCCGAAGCTATTTAAAGACATTCTTTTTATTTAGTTTTTAAAAATGAAATATTTTTAGACTTTCTAATGCATTTTTGTTCCGAACATTTGGCTTTCTTCCCAAACTTTATATTTTTCTTGATTAAATCAAAATAAAAAATGAATTCTATTAAAATATTTACATAAACATACAGATGTATGTATGTATATAACGGTCTGATTCTAAAAGAAACAACTTTTCAGTTCTTCAATTGAACCTTCGCCGAATCATGTGGGGTCTGATCATGAATATATTTGCCATTATCAATGAAAATAATAACGTACGATCGCTATTACCAAAAATTTGATTAGAATTTTTTTCCTAACAAAATCAAGGAAAATGAACATGAAATATGCTGATTAAAATTAAATGAATTTGTGTATTTATAATGTATAATGTATAATGTATAATGTATATAATGTATATACGTATATATAGGATTAGGGATTTCAATTTAAAGACATTAACCAAATCTCTCATATGATTCCATTCTGGATAATGAAATGGCTTTCAATCGTATCATGTTTTCGTGGTTACGCGGTCAGCGGTAAATATTACGCAAATGTTTATCGAAACGGTCTGTGGCCTTCACATAAAACCATTGCGCATACGCCCCTTTGTTTATCTGCAACACCTTCCCACCAATCTTTCCCTCTCTATCTCTCTCTCCCTCCCCCCTCTCATGTCCACTTTTGTCACTTTCTATTTTTTCCGATTTTGCGTGCGTATTTGCTCGATATATTTGCATGGATAAGTTTATTTTTAATTGTCACGTGTCCCGTTTAGCAATTATGGATGAGATAGCCAGATAGGTGTTGGGTTTTAGCCAGAACAAAACATAACATTAGGCATGGCCAGGGCCAATGTCAATGTGACAGAATAACTAAATAGAATTTTTTGCAATTATGTATCTATCCAAAGAATTTCAAAACAATCAAAATGAAGATCTCATGACAGGGAAAGGAGAATCTTTAGTGATTTTCGGATTTCGGATTTTTGTATGCCAAGCACACACACACCCACCTAAGATATTTTTCTTTATCTCTTTAAATGTTTTTGTTTTTTTTTTTTTGCGGGTAACAAACTTTTGGCCTTGAGACTTATTATTCAAAGTTATCTAATCTTTGATCTGATGAAGCTACTAACTAAAATCCTTCAAATAATTTCAAAGGGTTTTGAAATGACTTGGAATCTCCCAGAAACTGTAATCGGCATAATCATAGAAATCTTTATGAGTAGTTGTCATTTTGATATCCAGATTGTGCTTGAGGATTTATGATTCTCACACAGATTTGTTTATAAGCAAATTAGCAGTAGCTGATATAAAAAAAGAAAAAATAGAGGCAAAACCCATTACTAGATGAGTTTACCACGTAGCAACCGAAAGCTAAATCCGTATATTGCCAGCCCTGACGGTGGCGATTAACTGCTGATTAGTGCATCATAAATAGCTGATTGTCTACCTTGGAGTATTAACTATAAATATTCGTTGAGCTTTGGGGCTCTACCTACATTCCATAAATTAATTTACTTGCGCTAGATTTTGGGTCTTATCTTTACAGATTTTGTCCAGGCTTATGGGCCAGATAGTGGTTCTAGGTTTAATTTTTATATACCTTCTCCCATGGCAACTTGCCATAACCACGTGACAATTGTATTGGCTTATTTGTATTATTTTTCGACCATTTCGTTTCCTCTATTACTGAGTTTTTTGGTCAATTTATGAGATTCCATAAAGAAACTGGCTGATAAACAACAATTTGTCGGCACCAAGAATAAAGTACATATCGAACCCTTAACACTTTTGTTTTTGTTATTCTTTTTTTTTGTAATTATGCAATTTGTACTATATATAGTCGTACTATGTATTGGGTCCGCAGTTCTCATATTTCAGTTTTTGTTTTCATTTTTATGCCCAAATGACCATGCGCCTTGCCTCTGTCTGCTAACTGGCTTGAGGAAATGGTAGGGCTAGATAGGTATGGAGCACGTTGAGAAGGAAGCCGGTCAAGTGCTATAACTATAACTGGCTTGTTCTTCAAGAGAATGATAGAGAGAGAGAGAGAGATAGAAAGAAAGAGAGAGAGAGCGTGTTTATAAATAATTGGGTATTGACAATTTACTTTAACAACGTCTGTGAACACTTGGATTTCCACTGAAGTGCCAACACACCCAGTCGAGTCTATCCATAGGGGAATTCGAATTCATCTTGACTTGCTCTTACCCTTTTTTCATCACTTTTAACTTTTTGTTTAATTCGTCACACATTTCATGCCATACCAGATCATAATGTAAAAATATTATTAAAAGGTCGAATTGGTTATTGGATATTGCATTAGTTCAAGAAAAACTGCATCAATCAGGTTGAGAATGGCCAATTGTATTTTATAATAATATTAATTGTCGTTATTGTTTTATTATAAAATTGATTACTCTGTTTAACACCCACATTGGCAAAGGTTATTCAATAAGTTAAATTGTCACTGTGTAGTAATTATCAAATACTATATACATACTCAAATACAAACTACATATATACTGTCACCTAGTTTTATCTGCACTAATTTTCTAATTCCCTTTCCTCTATTCCGTGAATATTGAAAAAGAAGATTAACTTTAGCCTGTTTACTCCCTTATAAAGTAAAACACTTCTCAGGGAACTTAAATTATAATTATTTACAAAATTTTATATAATAAATCATTATTATTACTTTTAAGTCAAGGATTCAGAACTTTTGATTATTTGGATTTCTTTTTAATTCAAACCAATTTCTTTTAATAATTTTGTAAAGTTTCGATATTAATATATGATAAAAAGATCATGTTTCCATATTAAAAAAATATTTAATGACAAAAAAGTTAAAATAAGTTTATTTTTCCAATAAAGTTGCAAAATAATAATAGTTGATAAAATCGTTAACGACAATTTTTTTCTTAAAATAAATTTTTTTATATATCTATAAATATAATTCAATCCTATTTTTCGATTATTCGAATCGAGTCTATTTCTAATTGATACGGATAATTGCAATTCTGCAGCTAAAGTTCAAAAGTTTTTGAGTTTATATATTTTAAAAGATAACTTTTATTTTTGAGTAAAAAATGATACCCAAAACTTATTAATTTCAAAGTATTGTTAAGTTTTTTCAAGAAAACCTTAATTTTTTTAAATTAACTGTCAAATAAGTTAAGGTGAGCTGTTAAATGAAACACAGCTGTTATGCGATTTTTGGAACTATTATTACATACATATTTGCTATCTTATCATAAATGTATGATGCAATAATTGTTTTCTTTCTCTGTAAATCCTTTGATTTACAAATGTTATTTTGAATTAGACATAATCGAATGAAGGGCATTTACAATGCGTTCAAAATCAACTTTCTTTTAGTAATATTTACTTTATGTGTCTGGGTTTGGCCTTTGTAAATGACAGAGATAATATGATATTGGCCTCCTGTAATGGCCTCTGTTATCCTGCCCTATGTGGTAAGCTAATCCCGTATTGTGCAAACAGTGAGCAGCAAAACGACGACGACACAGCCATTCATCATCTACTACTAGCGTAGACGAGGGCAACGAAGGAAGGGACAGAGGTGTACATACATAGATGGTTCGGGTAGTTGGAGGTATGCATGGGGGGTGAAGCAACAGTTGTCAACGCCAATTGTGACTGGTGACAGCGCTTAAATTGATGCTCGTCGATTGAATTAATAAATGTTATAGGTAAACACATATGGCTAGAAGAGGACTGGCAAGAGGCACAAACTATGTATGTACATATGTAAGAGAGGGAGGGGAAATATAGGTAACCAGACAGACAAGCAGACAGTAAACGATTAAGAAGAAGAACTCGATGCATTCTTAAAATGTTTCGCTGTTGCCGGTTTCTCCTGCTACATACATTCATACATATGCATGTATGTATGTATGTATGTATGTGTGTGTCTATGCCTGTTCCTGTGTATTGTCTATGCTTGTGCACACAGAAGCGAAGACGTAAGTAAATCCACAAAGCAGACAGAGTGATTCTTCAGACATAAGGTATCTATAGATATTTTATTTATAACATGCAACTATATGCGTCCATCTGTCCATTCCAATCCCATTTCCGTCTCACTTACTTAGATATCTTCGATGGTAGCGACAATTCTGTCTTTCTGTCTTTGTACTAATGGATATATGTATGTATATGTATGTATGTACGTACATATGTACATAATTCACTATTGGTATTATGCCAAAGACAAAGCGCCACAATTTGTAGATACAAGTAAAAGAAATCATTTCTGTTCCAAAATATTAATTAGCCAAACCATACAAATGACAAAGCTTAAACCAAAAATGGAACTCAAGAGCCTTAGAAGGCAATCCAACATTCGAATATTTTATACTCTAAATTAAAAAAAATTTGAATGAAAAAATGATTATAATAACAAAATCAGATAATACAGTTTTTCTTAAATTTTTAATATCTCCTTACAATTATTCCAAATGTACAGTTTAAATCTGTTCTTATCATTCTTAAAAATCATTTAAGGAGTTTCTCTATTGCATCTTATAGTGCATATACTCTCTAGAAAGTGTATCAGAACAATTGTTAGTAGTATTTTTTTTTTTGTAAAGTCCTCACTCCAAAATGTTTAGAAGTGGCCTCATTTTGAATTCGAAACCTCAGCTGTCAAGTTCATTTCACAATTTCAAAACAAAAAGACCCAAAGTTAGAAAGTCTATAAAATGTAAAAGGAATCAATTGGAATATCTCTTTCTAGAATACATACATACATACATAGCTCTTTCGCATACATATGTATGTATGTATACATATAAAGTAGGGTATTGTTGAAAAGTGCTGATAATAAATGTTAACTCTGTCAACGGAACACTATCAAATCGGCATGAACAAAGGCCTGTCCGTGCCGCGACTTGGTTGCCCAGTGTCAATGAACAATTAGTGGAGCGATCAATGGTCGACCGGGTCCGAGTTTCAGTTGGTCTTTGTCGGAAGTAGAGCATGGGATTCATAATCAATTAACATGTTTAAATTATTGAAAATAGTAGTAAAAGTCGCGCAATTATTGATGATGCATTTCAAATGATCGAGATTCGTTAACGGAGCTCTGGAGGGAGGGGTGAGGGGGAGGAGCTGTAGTCGTGATTTTTTTTCTTTCGTATATGTAATGAGTACATATTTGTATATTTATTTATTGGGTTATCTGCACGTGCCTTTGTCAGGCGGTACACAGTCTCCAGGCAGATGCTCTCTCTCTTTTCTCTCTCTTGGTTTTGCTCTCTCTTAGTTTGCCATTTCCCTATTTGCTGTCGCATGATTTTAAACTGTAAAACTGAAGTGACCCCGATTCGAACTCGAAACGATCCGAGCCTATCCGCATTGCATTATGTTGACATTGGCGCCGACTGTTTTCCGTTTCAGTTTTGATTTCGTCTCCGTATCAAAATCTGATAAGGTAAGAGCAAGTGCAGTCCAAAATTGGGTTTAATCTATGTATATATTTAGTAAATATTTACTAACTGATTAGCAGCGAAATACGCTGTGGAAAAATTTCAAATTGAATAAAAAAGTTATTATTAAGAATATTTTAAAGGGGGGAAATATTTGGGGAAGAGGGAGTTCTCACTCAGGCGCTCACTGAAGCATGGCATAACGAAAACCACAAGAAAACCTCCGAGTTATTTGGCAATGAATGACTGGCTCAGATTTTTTTTTTTTTTTGTAAATGCATAAAACATGTTTTTAAACATTCTCAACTTTTAATAGAAATCCCCCATCTGCTTAGTCTAGTTCAAGTTTTCTAATGACTATCTTAAATTCAGTTTTGATTAATTACTCAAAATATAATTAGCTGCATAAATTGGGTCACAATTGGACGTCAATTTGCAGTTCTAATGCTTCTAACCGTCATTATGGTCGATTGATTTCATTATCCATATGGTATCCACTGTTCGCCATTTGGCCATATCTCAAGATCAAAGAGAGTCGCGAAGTCAGCCTTCAGTGTACGAGTATGCTAAAATAAGGCCGACATTTTTATTTCAATTTTTTTTTTTTGGCAATGGCAATCATTTTGGTGAGTCATTCATTGATGAGGGGGAAAGGTGTGTCCGCATATATACATACATACATATGTATGTATGAATGTATGTATAGATTGTTTTATAGTTACGAAATATTTGCATAGATAATTACGGTAATAGACTTGACTGGGCTTTGCCTTTGCCATTGGTAATTAAGTCTTAAGACAACGATTGTTTTTTCTCACTTAAATGGGTCTTGGGATTTGCATAACTGATATAAATACTAATAGAAATACTAAGATATACACTAAAAGAAAAAAAAAATAACACAAATTAAGTTAAGTGAGCAATCATGAATTAAAGAAATTACTATTGGCAAAAAATAATTTATACCAAAAAATAAGGAGTATATTTTACTTTAAGCTATTAAATAGAATTAATTAATAAAAGATTAACAGTTTTCAAGATTCAAAGTGACTTAATAAAGCAAACAAAACAAAACAAAAAAAAAATTTTTTTTGTTTCGGAAACATTCCATATTAATACTTATAAATAGCAAACCAGATTGTCACATTTCAAGAATTATTTATTCTTTAATCAAATTAGATTTTTCTCGATTCAAGATTTTAACTTGTCATTCGATTTGTTTCGTTGGAGTAGGATATAAACACTTCAGATTTTAAGGTATTTCATTAACTTTTTAAAAGGATTCGAAAAAAATAATCACTGAAGTCTCAGTTATGTATATACATACATACATACATAGTATGTATACATACATCTGCATCGAGAACATTCTATATTTTGTTTTCACTGTGTACTAATGAGTGTATATATGTATGTACATATATATGTACATATATGTACATATATGTATGTACTATATTTGTGAAACAGCTTATTGGATGTTATTGATCGACCCGTAAGCCGATTGTGCATTTTGTTCAAGTTCAGGGCATTTAGATGACCGGAATTGTTAGTATTTGTACATATATTGAAATTGCGCCATAAAAGGCACTTGCCAAGGTGTTCACATTTTCCCATGTTTTCGCTGGTTTCCTGGATCCAGAGACCAGACACATAAAAACTCGAACCCCTTTTCAACTGAAGTTAGAACGCTTTCAAAATATAATTGACCGTAGACCGAGTCGAAGTCCCGGCCGGCAGTTGGGGAGTTGTTGTCGCTGCGACGACTGCTTAAAATTTTTTTTACTTCTTTCTTTAATTTTTTTTTTTAGCCAAAAACTCGTTTTGGCCAGAAACAGAACAGGGAGCGAGGGCGCGGTCATGTGACAGAGGAGTCAGGCTTGCATATGTATGTATGGGGTGTGCTTAAGTGTTGTGTGTGTGTGTGTATGATATGTGTGAGCGTGTTTGTGTGTTACCTTTATGTTGCAGCAGCTTTCAAATTGGTGAAACGGAAAATAGTTTGTTCTCCTTATATACTCTATATATCCCACTTTGCGGCTATTTCTGGCGCGATTTGAGAATGAATTTTTTTTTTTGCCTGGCGGCTGATGCTGATGAGAAAACGAAAGCAACGCGAAAGCGAAAGTTAAAAGTCGACTATGTGCGAGCGGTCGAATCGAACAACGCGCGCAAAATATAAATACTTCTAGTATATACTATATATATGTATGTCTGTATGTATGTATCTGTATCTGATTATCTGTACGTCGGATGTCTATATATTGTGTACATATATGTTTGTACATACATATATGCATGCATACAATCTTATGTATGTACACAAAATATGTTCGCTCTTTTTTTACGCGTACAGAAGTTCGTTCCTTTTTTTTAAAAAAACAATTTTCCGAAATTCTACTATTGATCCCCCGATCTGATCCGAACGACTGACTAACGATAACTAAAGGGAAATGGTAATGCGTTGGCAGTATAAACCGCAAAGCAGAAAGAAAGAGCGAGTGCGCGCCACGCAAATGGACGTTTGTATGAGTGTGAATGCACACATAGAAAACTGGCATGTATATGTATATGCCTGTACGTATTTGTTAAGTTTATGTGTATGCGTGTTGCCGCAATAGTATTTGCTTGTGTGTGTGTGTTTGTGTGCGTGTGCCTGTTGCTGTTTGCCTGAATATTCGTTCTGTTCTTGTCGCTACATTATCAGAAAAACGTCGGCCCCCACACATTCTGTATGTGTGTGTGTGTGTGTGTGTATGTGTTGGCTCCCCATTAAATTATCGGCCATGCGGCATATGATATGCGGCAATTGCTGCTACAACATGGCGATGGAGTGTGAGTCCCGGGTCCCAGTCAGTCCCAGTCCCTTTCACACTTATAAATGTACATACATATGTATGTATGTACATACAATAGTATGTACATAAGTATGTATGTATGTATGTATGTACAAACCACGTTTTCAAGCAGAGCGGAGCGTATACGCAATGCACAGAAGCAACTAGTTGTTGCCTCTTAGATCTTTTTTCACAAAAGTCTGAAAATTATTTATCAGGAACATGAACAACATTAAGAACTTGTACGGATGTGGATCTCGGTATCTTGTACACATGTCTGTGTGTGTGTTATTATGTTGCTCTTCAATGTTTGTATGTATAGGGGGGCTTTGTCGGCTTTGGCTTTTTCCACTACAACAGATACAGATCAACAGCAATAATAATAGCCAAAAAATCTCAATGGGATTCATTCACGTTTTACCTTTGAGTGCTTGACTCTTGACTCTCTTTGACTGTTTTTTGTTAGCTTCAGTTTTTGTTGTTTTGTTTTTTTTTTTCTTTTATTTTTATTATCGCCAAATTATGAAATATATTTGTATATCGACCGACATTCATCATGGTGTTTTGATAATTAGTGAATGGTAAAACGCAAATCATTCCCCAAG
The DNA here is from genome assembly GCA_018150375.1 of Drosophila sturtevanti. Classification (NCBI taxonomy): domain Eukaryota; kingdom Metazoa; phylum Arthropoda; class Insecta; order Diptera; family Drosophilidae; genus Drosophila; species Drosophila sturtevanti. Next base: position 3,057,185 of record JAECWJ010000690.1, read on the forward strand.
TCGGGTTTGAATTCATTATAAAAGTTCATAGAACTCCAAATACCGCAACAATTAAAAGAATTTCAACTTGGATCTTATCGTTAGAAATATTTCACTTGGGTAGTTATTAAACTTATCTTCAACCTTTGCACCACCCGAAATTCGTTTTAAATATATATCCAAGAATACAAATACTTATGCAGACATACATACATACATATATACACATACTCCTATGTATGCTGGTCTATTTTCAATATCAAATTCGGTGACTTTGAGTTTTCATTGATAACGAATCCCCAACCCAAGCATTACTGGAGCTATAGCGATAAGCCAAAAAAAAAAAAAAAATGATTGCCTCCGGAGAATCATAAAATTGTATTAGATTAGACAAATTAATTCAATTTCCTTTTTTTTACGCCGTCGCACAAATTTAGTTATCAAGCCTATTACTTAAGAAAAATTAGCAATTCATTTATCAATATTAGAAATATTAGTTTATTTTTATTAACAAATTAATTATAATAAATACACTCATTGGGTTACACATTCACATGTTTGATTCCTTAATCATGAATCTGATTTTAGTTTCAAAACTCAGGCTTTCGGAAACGAAACAGCAACAAAAATAAAACGGATAAAACTTCACCGAACGATGTGAGTCATCGTGGTGATAAAATTGAAAAAAAGAACCTTTTAAAGCCATAAATATAAGGTTACATGCACTTAATTTGAATTTAGGTTAAAAGAACTTTTTTTTTAATTTTTAAGATGACAGTATTTTTTAAACGTTTATTTGGCGCCATAACACAATCTAGTTTATTACCCTTGCGGGAAACAGCTGGCTTATTAATTTCCGTTTACCGATTTGACACTCGTTTTAATTTCACTGTGGCGCCGCCGGCCTTATATCGAATTATCGATTGCGACTACAACTAAAGTATCGATATTTATCAATGGACGTCTCTGGTAGCAACTCTCTTCCTCTTTCTTTTATTTCCGCCATTGCCTGAGATAGTTGGAAAATCATGGGTGAGTTGTTTAAATTGCGTAGTTTTTGTGTGAAGCACGCGAATAATGTGGCAAATTGAATGCAAACGGCAAAGCAGAGTGAAGTGCTTAAGAACGTAAGTGAAATGAAACCTGGTTACCTGAAAATTACCCAAAATCAGTGGAGTCGGAAATTTCGTTTACTCTGCCGTCAACTCACGCCCAGAGCTCCAAGTCCGGTCTGCACTTGCTATTTCCGACATAAAACATATCTCAGTGGAGTATAATTACAAGGTTAAAACCCAAAACTAAAACATTTGATTGATAATGCCAAAAAGAAAATCGGCAAAAAGTATATTGACTGCAAATTACATACACGTGTGAGGCAAGTTTTTCGATCTAACCTCAATTGCGTCTGCTCTGCCGCCAGTGCCGCTGCATTATTCTACTTAATTTGTTTACATTCCAAATTTTCTGTTGAAATAAAACTGATGTATATTTTATTTTACATCTTCCAGGCAAACCCAGAGGTCTGCGCACAGCTAGAAAGCATGTAAACCATCGCCGCGATCAGCGTTGGGCTGATAAGGACTACAAGAAGGCCCATTTGGGTACAAGATGGAAGGCCAATCCCTTCGGTGGTGCTTCCCACGCTAAGGGTATTGTGCTGGAAAAGGTGTAAGTGCCCAACACACATAATTTTCAGTTATGTTTATGGCAGCCGCAAACTGTTCTTGCCTCTCGCAGTATATTTTTGTGTTTTGTGCAATTTGTTAAGTCAAATCACAGGATTATACTGTGAGCTGCGAAACGGATAGACAACCAATACAGCGAATAATGAAATTAGATGATACATTTATATATGTTTAAATCTTATCTAATTAAAATTTTCTTATTTTCCGCAGCGGCGTTGAAGCCAAACAGCCCAACTCTGCCATCCGTAAGTGTGTCCGTGTGCAGCTTATTAAGAATGGCAAAAAGATTACCGCCTTCGTACCCCGTGACGGTAGCTTGAACTACATTGAGGAGAACGATGAGGTCTTGGTGGCTGGTTTCGGTCGTAAAGGTCATGCCGTCGGTGATATTCCCGGTGTACGTTTCAAGGTGGTCAAAGTGGCTAATGTTTCTCTGTTGGCCCTCTACAAGGAAAAGAAGGAACGCCCAAGATCTTAGATGAAGATGATACATCTAATCAAATTTCCACAGAGTTAGGGTTTTAAAAAACTAAATAAAAAGAAAAAAAAAAACCAAACTCAAAATTGGATGTTGTTTTTGAATGTCGAAGATAAAGGATAATGTTTCTGAACAAAAAATTTTAATTCGAAATGAACGACAAAAACTTTGATCAACATCGATCTGAACTGTTCCAAGCGAAGCAGAAGATTCCTTCATTGTAGCTGCATATGCCACATCATGCCATTTCATGATTCTTGCAATTTAAAGCTTTTATCATAAAGATCCACATCTACCTCATATTAATTAATCAACTAATACATATTTAGATTAATTAAATGTATTTAGGATGACAATATAAAAACTTAAGTCAGTTTAATTACAGGCCTTAGAAAGCTACCAAATAATATATGAATGTACGTGCGTTGATTATAGTCAGCCTATTGCAGACTCGACATGGGTATCCGTATTGGTTCACTTGGCCTATTGGTAGCGACCGCCATTGTTAAAATTATTTGGGGCAGGGCGGCGTACTGGACGACGACTGCGGGCTCGAGGAGTGAATATGCGATTATTTGGCCCGCCCTGCTCCTGGCGTACACTTACGCCCGGGGAGCTATCTCCGTAGACAATGCGTGGAGGTCGATTAGGATTATTATTGCCCGTATTGCCACGGTTCATCGAACGACCACCCCGCCTTGTTGGCATGCCACTACGCAAAGTGCGATAACGCGTATTTTCTGATGGTGAAGTGGCTTCCGCCTCTCGTCCCTCCTCCTCTACCTCAACAGCCTGCTTCTCGCCTTCGGATGAAACACCATCGGTGCCTTCGTTCTCCTCGGCTGGATTTTCAACCTGATTGCCCTGGTTCTCGGAGACCTCAGACGATTGACTAGTGCCAACATTTTGATCTGGATCGAGAAAAAAAAAACAAACACAAAACATAAAAATCTGAATTTCTACATTTTATTCAAATTTCTACTCACTACTATCATGTCCATGGGATTCTTCAGCTTGGCCGGAAGCTGTCTCCTCGGCAAATGCTTCATCAGCTTCGCTAGCATTTTCTGTTCCAGTTGGACCACCACTGGCATCGGGTAATTTATTCGACTCTGCGGCATTGCCCTCTCCTCCGGCCACTTCGCTTGTCTTTTGTGGTGAACTAGCCACTATGGAGGCACCATCCATGGTGCTGGTTCCAGCGCTCTCATCAGGAACTTCTTTGGCCTGAGCTTGGGCTCCGAGTGCTTCGCCAGCTGCAACTCCCTGCTCACTCGAGTTAGACGTTTGCAATGAGCTTACAATTTCCACAGATCCACTTTCGATGCGTCGAACGGCAGCCGATGAGGTGGACGCAGCTGGATTGGAAGATTCACCACTGCCACTGGTAATGGCCTGACTCTGGTTATTCTCTTGAGTTGACACAGAGGCGGTGGCTGCCACAGCTTGACTGTCTAAAAGCTGATTTTCCTCTTGAGCTTCCAACTGCTGCTCTTGAGTCTCTTCGATGTCCACCTCGTTGTTGTCCTGAGCATCACCTGCCATGACATGCTCATCGTCACCACCTTCATTGTCATCCATCTCGTTGTCCTGCTCATATGAATCTTCATAGCCCACTTGTTCCGCCTCGCCGCCATCTATGGGATCAGCATCGACCAAAGTATCCTCCTCCTCCTCTTCATCGTCCGAGTCCACAACCTGTATATCATCTTCCTGATCCCGCTGTGAGGAGGTTGGCATCTGATCAACATCCATGCCAGAGTCCCCAATATGGCCAGTCGATAGTTCTCCACTGTGCATGGGTGCGCGCAGACGCTTGGCAAGTTTGACAATCTTTTCGGGAACTCCGTCCCCATCTGCATTTGTTGATGAGTCTCCTTCCACATCCCTGGGACGTTTTGCAGCCTGGGTGGTAGTTACACTACTGCTTGACGGTGTGTGGCGACTGTGACTGCTGACCACAGTGGAGGAGCTGCTTGTACCGGATGTACTCGGTTGCTGTTGTGTGTTAGCGTCCTGGACACTGGGTACAGTGGCATTGGGCGTTGAAGTCGATGTGGAAGTAGACGATGATCCTTCTACTCGTGGTGAGACCAGGGCAACCACCTGTTGCTGTGCTGCGCCTGCAAACAATTGGGAATCATTTTGAGAATGTTGCATGCTTTCCGCTTCCTGGGAGCTTTCTGCAGCGGAACTGGCACCCATGGGCGGAATGGCGGCAACAGCTACTGCTGCCGAACTTGTCGATGGCATGTAGTCGGTATGTGAAGATGTGGGTGACGAGGATGCCATTGATTCTAAAGCACCACTGCCTGTGGTATGCACTTGCTGCTGGGGAGGAACCAATGCCGTATTTGCCACAGCAGAATTGCTACCGCTGGCTGCTGCAGATGAAGTGGTCGTTGATGACGACGATGTTGAAGACGATGAGGTCGATGTCGAGGTGGAAGCGCTGCCAGCGGATGGTTGTTGACTGGTGGGCAAAATGGCAGCAGTTCTGTTTTGCAAAGAGATTGGCCTGATGCTTGCCAAGGGAGTTTCTCCACCGCGCCAGGGTTGAACTGTTGCCGACTGTTGTACTGTGGCCATTGCCGATCCCGACATGGGCTTCACATTGGCTGTGCGTGGTGACGAATCGGAAATGTTACCCTTCTCAGCCACCGAACTAGTGGATGGCTTGGTGGATTGCTGAGTGCCCAATTGGCGGGTCAACTGATTGATACGCATGTGCAGAGCCTCATTCTCCCGGGTTAAGCGTAAATTGATATCCTTGTTGGCGTTAATGGTATCTTGAAGTTCCTTCTCCAGGCGGGCAATGGTCTCATCGTAGATTGTTCTGGTCCCAGCAAAGCTGGTTTCTTGATTAGCCAAATCTGTACGGGCCACGGTTAGATCAATCATTAATTTCTCCAATTTGGCTTTATACTCTAAACGGACAGCTGCAATAACCGCATCCGGTTGGGCTTCTGAACGTTTTTTCAACTCCTCGTATGCCTGGGACAACTTCTCTTGTTCTTCCCTGCATGACTTTAATTGGTTATTAGCTTCATCTAACTCAGAGCGCACCTTCTCCAATTCGGATATGGTATCGGCTGTCTGACCAGTCTGGGCCTGCAAACCCATGTAATAATCCTTGTAACGTTTGGCCAGCTTACGCAATTGTAGCTCCTTGGTGTCTTTGTCTTGGATGGCCTTGTCTTTAGACTCTATATCTTCATTGGCTTTCATTAGCTGCTCTTCCTTTTGCAATAGACGATTCTTTAGCTCCATCAATTCGGCCGTCTGGCGTCCATTAGTTTGCCTTAATAGAACAGCCTCATCTGTCAATTTCTTGTTTGTCTCGTTCTGGGTGTGCATTGCTTTGACCATTGTGTTAACTTCCGTATCCAATCGATTCTTTAGCTGTGCCACCTCGTCCTGTTGTTTGCGGCATTGATCTTTCTCACTGGTCAAAAGTTTTGCAAGATGTTCGCGCTCCGATTGCAGACGTTTGAATTCTTCGGGATTTCTGTTACTCTTCTCCACTAGAGCGTTAGCACGCTGACGCCATTTAATTGCCTCGGTGCGCAATGATGTGTTCTCCACATTAAGTTCTTCAATCTTGGAGATAAGTTCTTTATTGCTGCATTGCAATGGGAAGAGTTCCTTCTCGACACTGCTAATTCGATCCGTCAGTTCGGTTACTCGACGGGTCAGTGTATTCCGTTCCTCGCGTAATATGCGATTACTGTCGGTGATCGCATTCAGGGTCTCAATCTTTCTAAGAACCTCCTCGTGCTTATTTGCAGATACGACATCAGTGTGGCTCTTGGAACGCTCTTGATTTAGATAACCATTCAGTTCGTCTACTTTCTTCTGTTGAATCGTATGTTCTGACATTAGACGAGCGTTCTCCGCCTTTAGAATATCCAACTTGGCTGCAAACAGATCCTTTTCCTTACGCAAAAACTTGATGATCTTGAGCAACTGCTCATTGTTCTTGTTCTCTTCACCGGCTACGGCAGCCGAGACATTGAGTTCTAATTGAGAACCAGACTGCTCCAGCAGGGCTGATTCATTCAAACTTGCTTGAGACTGAGTAAGTGCAGCCAATTTGCTAGTTAGAGCCTCTATCTGATCGTGTAGAGTTGAATTGAGGGCAGTCAAGTCAGCCACACGAGTCTCGGAATTTGCCTTTTCCTGATCCAACAGTTGCTGGGCTTCCGCATTGGCCTTTTGCAACTCATCATGAGCGGCCTGCAGCGATTCACGTCCAGACTTTAGACGATTAAGTTCATCCTGCACCTGTAAATTAAATGAAAAAAAAACCAAATAATTACTTAAAATAAATTCATCTTGGATTGAGTTCACTGGAGCTTAAACCAACCGGCTATTATTATTTATGTTAAGTCAATTTGTTTATTGCCTAGTTTAAGGCAGATTGCAAATAAAATATAAATGAGTTAAAAAAAACAAAAAAATCTTGTAATTTTCATTTTAATTAATTTAAATCGCATCTTTAAGGGTCTATTTATTAGCTTATGTATTATAAAAACATTTGATTTAGGAGTTTCAGAAACGAAAAAAAACGCAAAAACTGAACAAAAATATAGCATTTTTAAATGAGTTCCTCTAATGCCTTTTCCCCACAACTGTTAAAAATTTATTCCAAAGACTTTTTTTTGAAATTTTTGGACATTCATTCTAAGTTAGTTCTAAATTGTTTTATGTATTTTTGTTCTACCAAGTCGATATTAAGTCTTATTCCCGACCGATCGTTCCTATGAGAGCTATATAATATAGTCGTCCGATCAGGATTAGTCTGAGTTATATAATGCCTATGTTCGAAATTTTAAGCGTTGTAGCTTTAATAATATCGGAAAAATTGTGATAATTTAGACAAAAGGACAGAGCCATATCAACATAGCTAATCATGCTGATCAAGAATATATATACTTCATATAGTCGGAGATGCATTCTTTTCGCCTTGCGAACCTCTGACCAAACTTAACACCCCCTATAAGTGTAAAAAAATAGAAACTTAAAAATGTCTCTCCCCAATGGAATCACAATAAGTAAATCCCAGATTTACCAGATACAGATATTGAAAATCTGGAGAAAAAAATTGAACGATAAAATTTACCTTGAAGAAATCTGCCTTGAACTTGGCCAATTCCTGAATATCCGCCGAGTGTAACACCATCTCATTGGCATATTTAACCTCAACCGAGTTAAGGGATTCGGCCAGACTTGTGTTTTCAGCCCTCAACTGACGCACAGTACGCCCGGAATCAGTGAGTTTCTCCAACACATTCTTCAACTCCTCTTGGGCCATCTTTAATTGATCCGATTGATTGGTGTTCTTGCTCTGTTCGGTTACATTGGATAGTAAAGCCTCCGCCTCCAGATCTGTAATGCGAGTCTGTAATTCCGACTCCGAATTCTTAAGCTGTTTTATTTGCTCTTCCAATTTGACAACGACTTCGTTGTGCATGTCGTGTAGACGTCTGATTTCCGATTCAGCAGTTTGGGACATCTTGTAGAACTGTTCGCCATGTTCACGGGTCTTGGTCACTTCCTTTGTCAGCGATTCAATTTCGATCTTGGCTTGCTCAAACTTAAGTTCAAATTCGCGTGCCTTTTTATTGGCCGCCGTGATAGGATTTTCATTTATAGATGGAGTTAAGCTTTCCTGCAACTTCTTGCTTAGTTCATTCACCTGTTGGATCTTTTGAGCCAACTCTTCCCTGACGGTTACCAATTCTGCCTGCCATTTGTCGGCCTGTTGTTTCTCCTCTTCCTTCAATTTGATAGCAGTTTCTGTCTGACGTTTGAGCTCATTGACAGTTTCACGGAATTTTTCCTCTTCCTCTTGGAAATGGCGACGCTGTGCAGCCAATTCCCGCAAGGTATCATCCAGACGTTGTTCCACACGCAAACGTCCCTCTGCCTCTGAACGCTCCAAATTGGCCTTGATGAACTCCAAATTGTTTAGCAAGAGGGATTGACTCTGCTGTTCGCGATGATAGGCCTCCTTTTCAATTTGTAGCCTGGAAGCGGTGTCCTTGAGTATACGATTCTCATGACGCAAATTGTGGGCATCTGCATCGGCTGCTGCCTGTTTCCGGTGAGCGGACATCACCTCATCCTTGAGCATATGTACCGTTTGTTCGTGCTTAATAATGGTCTTCTCATAGTTTTTGGTACGATCCTCTAAAGCATTTATTTGCTGCTTGTAAGTGTCCGAGTTTTTGTGCAACAATTCAATCTGCTCCTTTTGGAATTCGGAGGCATTTAGCAATTTGCAATTGGCCGAAGTCAATTCGCGGACTTCCTTTCGCATGGCATCGAACTGATCCTGAGCCAGTGCATCATTCTTACGCTTTTCGCTGGTATAGTAATCATAGTTCTCCTTGAGCGAGGCGTACTTCTTGGCCTCTTCCTCAAGTTGTTCCTGCAGTTGACGTAAGCGACGCTCCAACTTGTCGCTCTCCTCCTGACTAAGTTGGCTTGTGTTTTGCTTTGCCGATGTATCGAATAGGGAATCATTAATCTCTACATTCGAGTCATCAAGATCAATGGGATGCTTTTTACCCAATTTCTTTTGTGCATCGAAGAAGAACTTCTTGTAGCGTTCACACTTGGCCAAAAGTGTCTGGATGGTCTGATTCTTTTGGTTAAGCAATTCCTCCATATCAGCAAATCTATCAGTGGCTTTTTTCAACTTCTCCTCAGTCTGTTGGAGAGTCAACTTGTCATTGTTAGACTCATATTCCTCTAGGCTGTTGGTCAATTCGCGAACCAGAGCCAATAGTTTGACATTATTCTCCTGTAGCTCTTTGATGGAATCAAATGTAACCAAATTCTTGTTGATTAAACCCTGACTGGATAAATCCTCCGTTCTGTCCAATCCGTGATCATCTTGCCGTTTACGGCTCACACCAGCTCTCAGACAATTCACCTCGTCCAGAAGCATGCAAACTTGTCGGCTAAGATCGCTTTGGGTCTGTTTCAGCTTCCTGTTCTCTCTGCCATGATTGCTAAGATTAAAGCGAGTCTTCTCAAGCTCATGCTCCAAGGAAAGTTTACTTTCCACCAGATTCTCATGCTGTTGTAATAATTGTGCATGCGTTTCGCTAAGTTTGTGATAATCGGCACTCTGCTTCTCAAACATTGGAGCATTTTCATTAAGTTCGTCCAGTATGGATTTTATTTGCAGTTTCAGTTGAGAGTTTTCACGATTCTTAAGTTCAAGGTTCTCATTTGCCTTGGCATACATGGAGTAGAGCTCTGTTAGGGAAAGATCGGATTTAAGCAAACGACTGGCCACAGCGGCACTAGGAGCCAATTTACAAATGGCACTTTCTAAGCTCTGCTCTTGTGCCTGTTTAAGCAATTCATTGGCATGACCAATTTCCGTCTTTAGAGTATCGATTGTCTTGTTCAGTTCGGTCAATTCCTGGCCATGCTTCTCTTTAAGGGACAACATTTCATTTTCAAGTCGTCCATATTCATCGGTGGCCTCATTAAGCATGCGTTTCATATCTGCAATACCCTGGAGCAGTTCATTCCTCTCGGCCACATTCTCACCATCCGTGTTCTTGTATATCTCGACCAACTTCTCTTTGGCATCCAGCTCCTTCTTCAATGTGTCCACATATTTCTCGGTGGCCATGTTATGCTGATATATGGTATCGTTCAGTCTTTCAATCTTGCGATTTAGATCTTCAATGGTCTTGGTAGATTGAGCATTCTGTGTCTGGAGCAATTGAACTTCGTCCGTCTTCTCTTTGATACGAGCCTCCAGATGGAGCGTGTTTATCGAGTTCTCCCGTCGAATATTTTGCACTTCGGCTGTGGTTCGATTAAGATCTCCGGTCACCAACTGAATTTCCTGCTGCAACATGACCCGTTCACTTTCCAGCCGGCGCTCCTTGATATCCAGGGCAACCTCCTTGCTCTGTATCTCATCCACACGAGCGATGGCCTCACATTTGGCTGCAATAGCATTGCTCAACTGATTTTGATACATGTGCAGATCTTGCTTCAGGCGCTCCAATTCCCCATTCTGCCTTTCGATTACCTTCATCAAGCAATCACGTTCATTGACAACCAAATTTTTGTCCTTTCTTATGATGGATACATTCTGCTCATAGCCAGACACTCTCTCCAGCAGCTGAGAACGCTCGGCCGATACTTGATCCAATTGTGTCCGCAACTCTTGCACATTTTGCTCAAAGTTGGTGAATTTGACTAAATAGTCGTCAATGCGATTTTGCAGATCCTCTGCCTTTTGTTCCGCTTCAGCTGCATGAAAAAAAATAGAACATGGCGTAACATGGCATTAAAATATTGTTATTCCCGGTGAACCTTGCAACCTTTCATCGGCAAGTATCTTAATGAATATTATCAAATTTATAATCTAAGAAAATAAAAAAAAAAAACTGGAAAAAGACGAGTCCTGCTCAAATTACAAATAAGTTTCCATATGCAAATACTCGGGTTGCGGAAATTGCTTAAAAGTATGTATAGGACAAATCACAGAAATTGAGACATCTAATCTTTATTTAGGCGACTGCACATTCTTACCTTGACGATGGGCCGCAGCTCGCTCCTTGCAATATTCGTCTGAGAACTTTTCAATGTACGCCGACAATTTCTTTTGTATAGCTTCTGGCACCAATTCCAGCTCCTCCGCGAGCAGAACGTTATTCAATGATTGTGGACCACTGAGATCCATTATTATAGTTAAATTCCTTTCCTATTAAATGCGAATTCTTTTCCGGCTTTTTCTTTTATCTTATATTTTAACTTTTTCACTTTATTTCACAAAACGCTGTGAAACAATTTTTTTTTGCCGCTAACAGAATGGGAAAATCTCGATAAACGCCATTGCATCTCTTCTAATGAAAATAACCAAGCAAACATTCATCGCACGAAACATAAGCCAGCAAACATTTTTTATGTTAACATGGGTATTTGGAATTTGAAATTTTGAATACCTATAAGATACATTCTACTTATTTAAAAGCGTAGATTCTTCGCCACAACAAACTACTACTACTGGCTAAGTTCTTAATTATAAAATTAATGTTGCATAAGCAATGAAACATTTATTTTTTGTAATTTACTATATGAAAACCGAATAGTTCTTAAATTATTTTCTCAGTGTGGGACAACTACACACCTTTGAATTCTGTTAACTTTAACATCATAATATTATCGAAGCTGTTATCAAAACTATTGCACAGCAATATTTGCTTTGCAACACTATCAGCCGGTGATTTTAAAATTCAAACTCAATTTAACTGATCAAAAATGTAAATATTCATAAAAGAAGAATGTTTTCTTTTGCTTGCTGGGCTATTAAAAAATTCTCTGTCTAAATATAAAAATTGCTTAACACAGCCATGAAAAATCCCATGTGCGCTTTATTTAAATACCTACCGCAGTTTTGGTGCAAGACAGCGGCAGCTCTTAACTTTAACTTCAAGTCAACTCATTGGCTTACATAACAGAAAATCAACAGACCAACCGACAGCCATCCCATCAATGTGTGTGCTTCATTTGGCCTGGACCTGAAGCTTCATCTGCGATAAGCGAGTCTCCCAAACTGCACCTACAGCAATAACTTGGGTGAGCATGCACTCAGAGAAATAATTGGGTAATCCAATAAATGTATTAATAGTGTGCATATTAGTATTGCTCACAGTGCTGAAGCAACAATCTGTTTATCAATAATTTGTTTTTCGGTTTTCTTTTTGTATTTATTTCTTTGTTTTTTCCCAGCATTTAAGCAGAGATTCGCAGGCGATAGCAGCTCAAGTGTCACACGCCCACATTTTTGGAGCATTCGATGGTTTCGGCTTGGACCCGGGCCATTTGCACATGCGCCACGCCAAGCCAATAAACTGAGGCACACTTTGATCCTTGGTTTATTTTATTCGAAGGCGGTCGGCACACGCTTCATTTTTTCCTCTCCTTTTAGTCATTCGCCCTTTCCGTCTTGGCCTTTCCTGCCATCGTTTTGTTTTGGCCGGTTTGGGAGTCAAGACGAGGTACCGACCGAACGCCGGCGGCAATTATCGCGATGTGATAAACAAATATTTTTGCATCTAAGGTAAAGGAGCAAAAGGCGCTTAATTATGAACTTTTTTCGGAGGTGGAGGAGGAGATGAAGATGAAGGTGGAGATGCATACGCGTGGCTTTAGATCGGCTCTAACTCTGGCTCTGTCCGTTGCTCTCCTGGGAGGTTTTTGGGCTTGGCTCTGGCTCGCTGCCCGCAGTTGTGGCAATATGCAATTTAGAAGCTTATCTTTAAGTGGATACCAATCAGACTCAAGTAGGTGGAGAATGAATATAAATATTAAATATGGCTCTATTTGAATATGAAATATACATACATACATACACACATTTATGGGTTTATGGGTGTGCGTAAAAGAATTTGATAGTGAAATTTATAAATATATGAAATTATGCAACATTAAAATAGGGAATTGAATGTTAAATCTTAAAATGTTTTCAGTAAATATTCTGCACTGTGATTTTTGTCAATTTAAATATGTTAATATTCTATAAAATATTAAGTCGGCCTTCATAGAAAAAAGAAACCTTTATTCTATAGTAAAGTTTCAGATATGAAATTAAACCTCAAAAATCTTCTGAATAATTTAGATAAAAATATGTATAGCATGAATGTTGTCCTACCGGCTTGGATATTCCCTGTGTCGCGTAGAGTCAAGAATAAACGAAGGTCAACTCGTTCCTTTTTATTAGTGACCATAGAACAGAATACACAATATCCCGTTAACTATTATCAGCCAATTTTAAAGTTCAAATTTCAGTAGAAACTAATAGTTATATTTGATATTTCTCTATTTAAAATGAAAGTGTCTATTTTAAGTGAAATTTAGACTTCAGCATTTATAAATTAAATTCGTTTTTTTTTTTAAATTGCAGTGCGGAAGAGTTTGTGTCAAACTTGTGAAATATACTTGATCTACCTGCACCTTAGACGGATCTCGACATTGAATTTGATGCCCCTTGCTTTTATATCGTGGCCGCACATGCATCAGTCGACTCAGTAGTTAATGCTGATTAGGAATACATACATATATTTATATATATATTTCGGGACGGAAATGTATAATTCTGACCTATTAGATATATTTTGGCGATTATTAAGGGTATATACCATTTTACCCTATTGTATGAATAATTTGAATTTATAGAGCAAAGGGTAAGAAATTGTATACACTCTGGCATTCCCTGAATGTTAAGTAACATCCATTTTGAATTCAGGGTACATTGAAATCGGCTTCCCGACTTCACTTATGGCATTATAATCTATATAGATCCCTTTTGAGAGCTATTTATAGGTTCATCTCTTAAGTTTCCGTTCTATCATAATATTTGCATACGCTTACTTGCTCTCCTTCATATACGAGTACATACATACATACATACATATAAGTATATTTGGGGCTCACACACACACACAGATATATAGTAAACGACATTGGCATCGTCTCCAACCAATTGAAAGCAACGAAAATGCAAAAGTGTGTTGTCTCTCCCACAACACATAAAACGGAGAACAGGTTTCACTTCGGAGTGAATATTAAATAAGGCCTGTTTCATTAGATTCAAAAGAACTTGCCGCACATGCTGTTGCTGTTGCTGCTGCTACCTCTGCCGCTGCTGCTGTTGTTGCTGCTGGTGCTGGTACTGCTGCTGCTGCTACTCGGACTTGGACTCGGGGCTCTCAGTCTCGTTCCACTTGGCTGAGCAGCTGCTGCCAGTGCCAGTTATAGCCACTCTCCAAGCTCAAACTATAACTCTGGCAACCAGACCAGGCGAAGCCAGTGCCTCTGCTTCTGCTTCTGCGCGAAAGGTTTTGCGCGTTTTTGGCCTTTATGCAGTCTCAGTTCACAACCTGAGAGAGTTGAGTCGGGTTTGAGTTTCAGTTTTTAGTTGACTTGCGGTTCGTCATCGGCGTGGTTCAGCGTGTGTCTCTGTATCCGTCTCCAACTTTGGGCTCCATCTCCGGGGTTATAATCATAAATTTTTACATAAAGCTGCGGTATATAGCCTGCATTTTCCCAAGAGTGTTGTATATATACACAAATATACATACGTTACGTATGTGTGTGTAATTGTTTATATGTGTATGTGTATGTGAATGTGCTTTTACCTGCAATACGGTCCATTTTACTGTGATTTCAAACCTCAGATACGTTCAAGACAAAGCGGTAAAAAAAAAATTTCAAAAAATTAAGCTACACATATATACATATGTATATTTAATACAACAACCAGCTAATGCTGGATAATGATCAAGTGAAAATCGAGTGGAATATCTTATCGTCAAATTGCAATATCTCAAAATGATCACAAATTAAGAATGTGGGACACAAATTTACACATATCCATCAACGACAACGAATGAATAGATTTATAGTTGAAACTGTAACTGGGCAGACAAATGCTACCACGGCCAACCACCGACTAAGGGGGGGAAAATATCTAACGGAATAATGCAACATTAAGCAAAATGCTGCTGGCCCTGCTACAACAACTACAACAACAACACCAACAACAACAGCAGCAACAAAAACAAAAACAACAAAAACAACCTGCCACCGACATCGCCGCTCTGTCGTTGTCGTCGTCATCGTCATCGTCGTCGCCGTTGTCGTTGCTGTATAAAAATGGAACCCTCATATGATCACGAACATCCACATCATCTGCTAACAAATTACAAGTAATATTTACATTTTTCCCAGGCACAAAAAAAAAAGAAAAAAAAATAGAAAAAATACAAAAAAATTTTCTCGCTGTTTAATTATATCCAAGCGAAGCCGTAGCGCAGATACATATCTTCAAGATAATAACCATAATGAAAAATGGAAAAATGCGCCTGTAGTTGTGTAGAAATTCTCCGGCTTGGGCTTTTCAAGACTTAGTCACACAAATACTAAGATATGACTGACTACTAGCGACTGGGGTTGTAAAAGTCTTATACATATATAAACTAATATATGAACATACAAACATACACATACGTATGAATCTATATATCTGTATATACACCTTTGTATGTATGTATGTATATAAATGTGCATGTATTTCTCTGAGAGTTTAGCTTTGTTTTTATTTTTTTCGAAGATCGCTGCCGACCGACCTCCCTCCATCTCCCTTCTCCCACACCATTTGGGGTCAGTGATGGGTGGTAGAGGAAGAAGGGGTGGGGGTAGGGGGTCCACCCGCAGCACTTGCACTTGTATTTGTATCCGCTTTTCGTTTCACTGTGTGAGTTTTTTTTTATTTTTCTTTTCGTATTCTCTGAATATGTAAATTGTTGGCCGCGAATAATTTAAAAGAACCGTGTCTTGGTGTCTTTTTCTTTGGACTCCAACTCAAAATTGGTCAACTGGAAAGTAAACCAGAGAGAACAACACAACACCAGGGTGGACAGCAGCATGGGAAAATATATATATACATACATATGTATATACATACATAAAAATACATATACATACATAAATATATAAAGAAAAACCAAAAACTAAACAAAACTAAACTAAACGAAGTCAAAGTCTTATTTAGCCAGAGGTCATGCTGGGACTCATTAAAAAGATTTACTTCTGATCTAAGCTATTTGATAACGAACTCTACCAACTTTATTCCGACGGTCGAAACGTTAGTTAACCGTTCAACAATTTGTAGAAACTATCCTAACCCTTCATTTATTTTTCTTTTTTCTTTATACATATGTACATTGTATGAGAGATTCCTGTTTCGCTTTGGGTTTGAGTCAGCACGTGACAAGGCCACCTATGCCAATTCTATTCAATTCAATTGGTT
Source organism: Drosophila sturtevanti (assembly GCA_018150375.1). NCBI lineage: Eukaryota > Metazoa > Arthropoda > Insecta > Diptera > Drosophilidae > Drosophila > Drosophila sturtevanti. Next base: position 3,073,176 of record JAECWJ010000690.1, read on the forward strand.
TTAATCTTTTATGCCTTTCAATAAATCAATCGAAGACATTGATAGGCATACGCCATGTTTTGCTTAACTAATAGTTTTCAACTTAAGCATCAAATTTGATGATCAACCATTTTACGTAACTTAAATTATACATACATATGTACATACATACATCGTGTGTGTATGAATGTACATATACAGATTTTCAATCAAATGTGGCAATTAATTAAGATTTAATGGCCTAGTCTTTGTTTCAAACTGGGCTTCAATGTTTCAGTTTTGTAGTCATTTGCTGATTTCAATAGAGATTTGATTTTCAGATTAGCCGTCGGCTTTTCCAATTTCTATTCAATAAGAAAGATAGGTGAATCTAAAGCTATTGTAAAGTTGTGGGTGCATTTATAGCACTTTATTTTGTACCTTTACAGGGATATAAAATTTATAATTATATCAGAGTAAAGCCTATATCTGTTGCTATTTTTTTAGGGTTATTTATATATATACATACATTTATTATATGGTCGAATGATTTCCATCTTATTGAGCAATAAAAAAAAAAATCTTGGTAAAAAGCATTAAATAGCGGATATAAGTTATATCCGCTATAAAAAAGATAATATGGATAAATCAAGTCTTTAAAAATGATTTCTTACGTTGCCAGCTTTTGTTTTAAATTAAAGGGATTCTTTAAATATTACTTTTATATTACTTCATATGGACTTGAATATTTATATCAATTAAATCAAAATTTTATTAAAAATTTTTGATAATAAATATTAAAATTATATTGAAAACATATACAACTTAATGTAAACTTATATTTCAGTTCAATTTTAAAACAAATTAAAGGAATAGGAATAAACAAAAATGATTTAGCACTTAGATACCATATTAAATACCTATTCATGTTAAGACAGTCGATTCTAAATGAAATACCTAAAGGAATTCAAGTTTTTAATTCTTTTCATTAGTGCAACAGTTTTAAAGTATAAATAATAATATACAACAGAGCTTTCGCTAAAATCATATATGTATGTATACAGTTGAAATCAGGTATAGCCATTTTTCCATTTATCTTTTTCTTTGCATTTTTAGTTGAACATTTTAAATTAGAGAGTTGTTATCTTTCAAACATTGTTATTTAGTATATGTTCGTATTTTCTTTGCATTCTATATGCAATGAGTCATAAAATGTCAAATGTTATAATCAAAAGTCAAAGGAAATTTTTTATTCAGAGTCGGGCGATAGTTAAAACGCAAGCCTTAACTTTACTAAAATTCCTGTTAAATAAATAAAAGATATTAACTTGAATTTCCAAAAAAACAATAAAGTCCGCTTTACTAGGAAGAGGTTTTATTTATATTTTGTTTTAACAGCTGGGTCTTCCCCCCTCATACATTTTATAATACATTAACTTTTGCGTTCGGAAACAGGAACTGCTCTTTCTTATAACATTTAAGTACATATACTGTAAATATTTATGAATATCTGGAATTTTTGCCATGTTGATTATGACGAGCACAAAAAATATACCGGAAATAACTGTACGCAATATTATTATTTATTTCTTTTATATACTCTGGGATCTTAATTTATTTTAGCATCGTCGTGACTTTTATTCTAAATCTCGACTGGGCAGTTTACTTACATTAGATTTACATATACAGAAGAAATATAGTGACGCAAGAGACCAAATCAAGTTCGAGTTTTTATTGTGGTTTTATCTTGAATCTGAAGCTTTATGCAATCTAGGGAATTCAAAACATCTATACTCGTATATGGTTTTTACAAACATCAGGTGTTGTTGATAATAATCAGAAATATCCTCAGAAATATCCTCAGAAAGTATGAAAATATAGTAAAGACTTTTCTGTTTGGTGTTATATGTATATTAGGATGCATTTTAATTTTTTCAAGTACAATTATCCGTTTTTAAATGAATTGAAATAAATACCCTTATAATTTCACGAAAATTTTATTATCTTTATATTTTACATTTTGAACATTAAATAATATTCTGCAAATGGTATACTTCGGAATAGTTGTCCATATCTATCCTTAATTGGAATAATCGAAGCTCCTAGTAAACTTTGAAAACATAAAAAAAAATTTTAGAAATCAGTAAAGTTTTAACTCTTTCAAATAAGCCGAAGGCCTTAGTTGCCAGTGCTTGCAAAATATAGTTAGGTTGATAGTTTACAACTATATCCTATACTTTAATAATAATAATAACTCTTTCAAAAATCACAAACAATTTTGAAAAGTAATTAGAATAATTGAAGCTCCTAGTAAATTTTGAAAATATGAAAATAAAATTTAAAACAATTCAATAAATTTCTAAGTTTTTTTATAATAATAACTGAAGATCGTAGTAAATTTTGAAAATCAAAAATTATAATTTTAAAAATCAAACTAAATTTTGAAAGCATAAAAATGAAATTTTCAAAATCATCACATTTCTAACTTTTCTTAAAATCTTAAAAAGTTGCTTTCTTCATAAGAATGGAAGATTTTATTTTAAATTAATAACTTATAAACTTGGACATCAATTTAGATTATACTTAATTTTATTTATATTACTCTTTAATCACTTTACTATATAGTAAAGACGATGATTACACCGATAACGGCAAAAGCAAAAATTATTTTTGATTGTTGAGAGAAACTTCTTTTTTCCAGACAAAACTCCTTTTTTGGTTCTGGATGGTAATGGATAAATTCGGAATATAAAATTAAATTGAAAGCATACTAAATAGTCGAAGAAAACATATTTTACTAACGCTTTATCAAAAGAGAATCTTTATATAATTAAGCGCTATTCATAAAGTTCACTCCAGAAAGTAAAATCTCATATCTTATTAAGATTTTTGAAATCGCCCTTACGCAATTATATGTATGTAGTATAAGGAAATCATAGGTTGTCATCCACCCCTTAAAGATGGTGCTCATTTAAAAGGAACAAGACAAGTGGATGAATATTTTTTAGTTGGCCAACTAGTTAAATACATATCCTAAGTACACGCACATACAGATACTTACTTGTAATATGTACACACGTACATACGTATATGTGTGTATATATAATTACTGAACTAGTTTATAAAACGCCTTTCATATGCATGCATAGGTACTTATGGTATATATGTACACATACATATATATATCTATGCATATATGTACATATGTATGTAATATATGTAGTAAATATCAACTCGTACTTACATGCAACGCATATAATTTAATGCCATGCCATTCAACCTGTGTCTGTGTGTACTACGGGGGTGTCTGTATGTCAATTTATATATATATATATATATATACATATATGTAGGTGTATCCAAGTGTGTGTGTTCGTGCTTAAATCCATTACATTTTTGTGTCTTTTTTTTTCTTCTTCTGGTGCTGTTGTTGCTCTTAAAATCGCTAGCTAGTGTGAGAACTGGGTCTTCGTTGTTTCTTTGGGCAATAAACCTCATTAGAGGAACGAACCTAAAACCCATTGAGATACAGATTCAGTCAATTCTGTTTAACAATTCGTGCCGCTCTCGGCAAGCCATCATCGGTACAGAGAGACCCAAAACCAAGAGAGTTACCAAGCAATGATGGCATTTTTCTCGTTCGCTTCATTAGTTTAATTATGTGTATGTAATTGCACACACACACACACACACACACATATATATATATATATATATATATATATATATATATATATAAAAGTAAACATAAATATATGTATGTATGCATGTATTTATGTATGTATATGTGCAACATCTCCATCGTGCGTAGCACCAAGTCTTCCCATTCGTTCGCTGTTTTGTGTCTATAAAGGTACAGCACAGGTAGCTACATATTCCGAGATCTCTGTCGTTTCATTAATGCTAGTTAAGATGGCGGCATCCCGAGTCGGATGCTGGGCTCTGTTTATGCTTATTGGTCAACAGCATCTACATACATACATACATACATATATACATCCATAGAGAGGGCATACGTTAATACATGCATATGTATGCGTAGATGGCTGCGACTGCGTCGTTAAGTTATTCAAGTACATCACACCTGGGCCTTGGCTTGGAGCCGTCTGATGTTGCTGTTGCTGTTGCCTTCACGCTGGCAGCTTCAACTGGAACTGAAACTGAAACTGGCACTGGGCCCAGGTCGTGCTTGTATCCAGACTGGTTTTTTGTTTTTGTTTTTGTATTCGCCTGTATCTGTAAAATAAGCAAAAAGCAAAACTGAAATCTGTTGGAAACAAATGTATTCGGGTTCGGGCGCCTTTTAGCCAGAAACAGCAATATCAACGGCAGCAGCAGCAGCCAATAGTCTCGGTCTGGAACTGGCAAATGGAGCAAATGGTGGCAGATGCTGCGGGCTGCAGGCCACACCCACTGTGGCCGAAAAGATCCAAAATGGCTTTTATTACTGCGTTTACAACTTGCTCAAATATGGCCGCACAATGAGGCGCCAATTGGCTATGAAAAATGTGCATTTGTTTATCAAGTTTTATGTTCATATCGAATATATGTATGTATATATTACTTTCAATTTTTCGCCAAAGAAAATTGCATTTCAAATGTAGTTTATCATCAAATAATATTTGTTTGTTTTCAAAACATTCTTTAACAAATTCAAAATAAGATAAAATCCAAAGTCAGAGAATTTACGAAAACTTATTATGTAGATTTATTTAAGAATTTATAAATGATTTCAGTATTTAACTGATGATACGATATTCAAGTTATAGTGCTTAATTGTCTAAAACTCTTTAAGTAGATCAACAAAAACAATATTCTTCAACCTTTTTTTACAAAAAAATAGAGCGTATTTTGAAAATAATAGTTGCATATAACAGGTTTTATATGATACAAATCGATGTATCTTTTACATCAATATATAAATACATCGTTTTCGAATTCTGTTTAAAAATTGTTTATGGAAACTTAATGATTTTCTTCTCTAACCAGTTTTATAATTTCAAATTCAAAACAGTTTTAAGATAGAATTTTATATAATAGATAGATTTGAGCAAGTTAAAAATTTATTAAATGTTAAAAAGTTTTATTATTGTCCCTAAAAAGATTAGTTTGTAGATATTACATTTATAGTTTATATACAAAGAAAATCTTGATCCATGTCAAAAAGTTGTCATATATATACATATATAATACGAATCGAAAAAATTAGCAGTTTTACATTGTTATTGTTTAATAATAACAATCTAAAACTGCTACTTTATTTTTAAAGTTAATTTTCGAAATCCAAAAATGGAAATTACCTTCTAAAGCATGTTGCATATATCCTTTATGTACTTTTCGGCACCTCTGCAGGATTCAATATATACATATACATATCTCATAAGAGGTATCTACATCAAATTATTAAAATGCTTCTTGAATAATTGTCTGAATAATTTTATACTTGAAGTTAGAACCTTCTGTAAGTTAATAAAGTTAAACATTATGATACGATTTGAAACATATTTAAGTTTTTCAAATTCCATCTATGCATTTGCAATCCAATTTCATATAGATTTATGTATATTTGAAGAATAAGTCCAAATGATTTTGTTCTCTTTATTATTGTAAGAAGCTTTAAACAGCAATCAAAAGCAAATTCGACATCTAGACTGAATGAAACTCAATTAGATGATCTTTTAATAATTGGTATTCTTAGACACCATCAAGATGACTTTATTGCTTTAACCGATTCAGACAGATTCCAGAATTAGCACAAAATGTTGAAAAATATAGATTAAGGAAAATGTCATCGAGCCGACACCGACATTGCTGCCACCATTGCCGGCACAACTCGTCTTTACCATTCCATTGTCTAATATCAAGGGGTAGAGTACGAGAGTACGACTTAAAAGGCTGTCCTGAGCAGCGCGACCGAGCGTCACATGAATCACAATATGCTAAAGCGCCTGACACTCTCCAGATCAATGCGGCTCCTGAATGAAGCTTGTTAAAAAGGTAGGCAAAGTCAAAGGCAGGAGTTGCCTACTTTGTGGTGATTCCCCCATTCCTCTTTTTGCCCCTTCCCTCTGACAACCAAACTGCAAAACATCAGTTGCAATCGCAATGGCAGCAATGGAGCAGAGGTAGAGGCAGGCTGGCAGGCACCACCAGCACCACTACCACCACCAGAGTTGTCGTTGTCGTAAACAAAGCGGACATTCAGTACTTGGACAACTGGACATTGGACATCGGACTGAGGGTAGAACGACAAGCAGCAGACCAAGAGCTGGCCGCAATGTGGAATATGTGGCATTTTGCAAAGATGTTGACATTTTGCGCGCATAAAAATGCCAACTTACCGGCCACTGTATGTGTCCTATTTTAAAATCAAAATCAGGGCCATGGCTAAGCCAGAGCCAGATCCAGAGTCGAGCCAAAGCTAAAGCTAAAGCCAAGTCAAGCCAGCGTCGTGGATCGTGAGCGGAACCCTGTACGCTTAGGATAAAGCAAGCCGAGACTGGTAACCGAAACGAAAACCGCGACTGAGACGGAGACTGAGACAGAGACCGAGACGGAGACGGAGACCGGGACAGTGACAGTTGGGACAGGCCAGGACGGTATAATTTTGTGTAGCATCGATGCCGGGCGAAGTATTTAGCGGCAGCCGGCAACCGAATATCAAAAACCCTCAATAAATTATCCAGACTTCAGCTTTTGCTGCGGGACTGTTGGGGCTATTGCTGCTGCTGCTGCTGCTGCTGATGCTGCTTCGACTGACTGAAAATTTGCAACTTTGGCGGCGGCATTGTTGTTGGGAAGAAAGTCCATGTTGCTGAAACTAGAGCGCCTAGTTGGGGCAACGGACAGGGCGAGAGAAGACCAAAACTAAACAATTAGGCCCAGTTCTTGTAGGTAGGCAAAAGAGTCGCAGTCACAGTCGCAGCCAATGTCTCAGTCGGGTAGTCGCCGTTTAAGCCGAAGTCGGTTTGGAATTGAAGTTGGAGTCAAAATCGCTGGCCAGGCAGGCACACAATAGACCAAAAGTGTAGTGGGCAGCAATAAATTCAAACGGTAACAAATCGAACGCACGGCAAGCAGAGCAGAGGCTTACCAAAAGGTTTTAGCCCATTTTGCGGGAGCTTTTGGCAATATTTAAACTTGTCTTTCGGGGCCTTGGGGCCCTGCAATGACTTTGCTGTTGTGCTCTTGTGTCTCTTCTGCCTGAATTCTTGGAAGGCGAATTACTTTGAAATGTGTCGATATGTCGCAGGTTTTAAAAGTTATGCATAAAGGGTACCAGAGGACCAGACTTCGGCCAAGTTCAGCTTTAGCTTCAACTTCACCTCCAGCTTCTTTGCTTACTCCCAGTCTCTGAGACTCTCCGACTCGATCCGACGGTGGCTTGTCGGCGCTCTTCCTTTGATAATACAATAGCTGCACGCGCCCAATTTACATTTATGTCCACTGACATTAAGCAGCACAACGATGCAAGGAGCCGAGTTTGCCAACAAGAACGGGAAGCCAGAATCCAGAACCCAGTTTCAATTTTTGTCTCTTCAGTGTCTGGCCTGGGTTTCAATGCAAAGTTACTCAGACTCTTTATGCGTATCCAAGTTGTGGTGAAAATTGTCATCGTGTATTTAGCAGCCCCTTTAAATATCATTATAAAGAAACGATGGCGGTTATTTAAGCTTTGTTTTTTGTTTTTTCTTGTTTTTTTATACATATTATTGTTATGGTATTTTTTTTTTCCGTCGGCGATACGTAATTTTTTTCAGTAGCCCCAAATGAGAAAAAAAAAGCACTGATCATGAATGTGTTGAAACAAGCAATACTACCAGAGATCACAGATGATCTAATTAGGAAATCGTATCCAAGATAAATGTCTTGGAAAAGTTGGGCAATAAATAAAGGAAGTTTTATAATGGATCAAAAATACATATATTTAAGCATCACATATATGTATAAATAGAATCAATACTTTGTTAAATATTTATCTGATGGAGAGCTATGGAGACTTCTATTTGGATAGAAGAACGTGTATCAAAATTTACAAAAATGAACAACGGAATTAAAATATCTTAACTATACTATTAACCATATTAAGATTTACATAAAACATAATTTACAAATACAATATAAAAATAAATTTGAAAGAATGTGTTATGTACTTTGATCCCTTTTATTTCTGAACTTTAGAAGAATTTTGAACTGCCTCGAGCAAGATTCTAGTAATTTCCTTTTGTTTCCGTGGGAACAAAGTCGAACTGATCTACCCTAATTGTTGTTAGGGTAATAAATTTTGATAAAAGTAATAACAATGAAGTCGTCCCTGTCGACTTGGAGTATATCCTGTACCAATAAGAGATATGTAACAAACTCAAACTCCATCCAAATCCCCATTAATTGAATATAAATTATTTTATAAAATTCTCCTAGCAAGCATAAACACCAAATTCGTGCTTTCTTGCTCACTCATATCAGTGAACGAAACTAATGCGTCATTCGGTACAAAGCCACGTGCCCAGGCTGTCTCGTTCACACAGATTTCAGCTGCTCCTGCACATAGAATTTTAGTATAAAACATATATGTATATGTATATCTCCGATATTTATTGACCGCTTTCGGTCAAATTCAGTCAGACGGTACATAATGGCTATATAATTGAGTTTGCCAAAAAGAAATATTGTAGCTTTAATAAAACTTTAGTTATAGTTTTTATACCCTGTACCCATAGGGTTCAAGGGTATATTAAAGTCGCTAAAATGTATGTAACAGGCAGAAGGAAAATTTTCCGACCCCATAAAGTATATATATTCTTGATCAGGATCAACAGCCGAGTCGATATAGCCATGTCCGTCTGTCCGTCTGTACGTCCGTCTGTCCGTCCGTATGAACACCTAGATCTCAGAGACTATAAGAGCTAGAGCAACCAAACTTGGTGTCAACATCCGTCTAGTGTGTACGCTGATAAAGTTTGTTTCAAATTTTTTGCCACGCCCACTTCCGCCCCCGCAAATTAGAAAAAACTATATCTAGAGTTGTATTAAAGCTACAGTATTTCTTTTTGGCGAAATCAATTATATAGCCAATATGTACCGTCTGACCGAATTTGACCGAAATCGGTTAATAAATATCGGAGATAATACGTATATATGTTTTGTATGGAAATTCTATGGGCAGCAGCAGCTGAAATGTGTGAGCGAGATAGCATGCGCATGTTGCTTTGTACCGAATGACGCATTAGTTTCGTTCACTGACATGAGAGCGAGAAAGCATGAATTTGGCTAGAAGAATTTTATAAAATAATTTAAATTCAATTAATGGGGATTTGGATGGAGTTTGAGTTTGTAGCATATCTCTTATTGGTACAGGGTATACTCCAAGTCGGCAGGGACGACTTGCTTACTTCATTTCTAATTTGCGGGGGCGGAAGTGGGCGTGGCAAAAATTTGAAACAAACTTGATCTGCGTATACACTAGACGGATGTTTGGTTGCTCTAGCTCTGATAGTCTCTGAGATCTCGGTGTTCATACGGACGGACAGACGGAGGGACAGACGGACGGACGGACAGACGGACATGGCCTATGGGTACAGGGTATAAAAATGTTTTTAATGTTGATTCCAAATTCCATATATCTTATCACACCTAGATCTGATTAAGGAATAGATTTTCGTTCTTTATGAAAATTTTACGAATATACACGTACAAGAATGTTGTTTTTTACATTTCTTTTCTTCTTACCAAAAGGTACTCAATACTTTTATTTATAAAATAGATTAGATAATTAACAATAACAAATTGAAATTAGTCAACTTAGAAATAGGAGAAGCATCTTGAGTTATTGGAATTGTTTACGTATTACAACGCTTAGAATCTTTGAAAAAAGCTAACTTTATAAAAAGTCAAATTCAAAATCAAATTCAGTATTTATTAACATTTTTCATATGACCATCACTTTCTTATTGTAAGAGTATATTCGGTTAGACCTTTCTGTTTCTTATGGTGCACATATTGAGTCGTTATGTACTCCCATAGGATTTGTCAAAAAAAAAGTATAATAGGAAATAAATTTTCCATTTTATGAGCTCTTAAAACCAAATATCTAAATCTAAAGTATAACTATATAAATCGTTTAGTTTTTATTTGATTAAAACCCTAATTTTGCAGTAGTCTTGCCATCGACTGATGAGAAGCGTCAATAAAAAGCTATTTCTGGTATGGAATTTTGGCTAAATGGTTTTTCTTTTGTAATTTTTCCCTAATTAATTTTCCAGAAAAGAAATTTATAATTTTTATTAAAATTAATCTTTAGAATTGTTTAATTGAATGACGAATTTATTTAGTAAAGTTATTTTTTCAAATATTTACTCACATGCAAAATGACTGAAAAAACTATTGGGTTATAAGGTAGATAAACTTCAGATATTGTAGTAATTACAATCCAGTTCACTACATGATCGATCTTTCAAAAATATATTTAATAGTTTATGGACTTGAACTAACATATAAATTTTGATTCTTTTTAAAACTTACAAATATTAACCGTTTTGGGCATCTATTTGTTTATTATTAAATTTCTTATTTATAATTTCAGCGCAAAAAAGTATCCACATGTCTCCCGCACACCGGAATACAGTCACTCCACAGGAGGTAGCGACTACGCAGAGCATAGCGGTTACCTGGCAGATGGACGTTTATTGCATGAAAGCGCCAGTGATGGCATCTATCATGTGCGCCAGGGAAGTGAACATTCTTCGCCTAGCCTTCATTCGCCAGCCATACAAGGCGCTACCTATGAGAACGAGCATTCTATGACCGAAGCAGTTCTTGCGGTGCATAGCCATTCCCACTCTCCCATGTCACCTATGGTATCTGTTTCTAGTGGAAGTGGTTACGTCGGTGGAGGTAATGGTAACTCTTCACTTATTAGCAGTAATATCCCGTTGCTGGGTACCGGGGGAAGTGCTGTGCTCAATAAGTTTCTCTCACATCCGCATGCCAGTATGGTAAATGTGGGAGCCAGTACTGGCAGCTTAGAGGATTCCATCGACCCTTCTGCCATGTGGAGCTATGATTATAAAGGTGATTTGTGTGCCCCAAACTGTGGTTATCTGGATCGGCATAAGGCCGTCATGGCACCAAGTGATTTAAAGTATAGACCGGCCGGTAGTCAGTCAAAAAGTGCCAAAGAGTCGCGCATACGCCGGCCTATGAATGCTTTTATGGTGTGGGCCAAGATAGAACGTAAAAAGCTGGCTGATGAGAATCCCGACCTACATAATGCAGATCTGAGCAAAATGCTGGGTAAGCCTAACAATTAAATAAAGGGTAACTTAATAACTAAAATAATATCCAACCTTATTTCCAGGAAAGAAATGGCGTTCACTGACACCACAAGATCGACGACCATACGTGGAAGAGGCAGAACGTCTGCGTGTCATCCACATGACAGAGCATCCCAACTACAAGTATAGGCCGAGACGACGAAAACAGTCAAAGCTACGAACCGTGCAACCAGGAAGTGCAGGAACTCCAGGTGGTACAAGCAAAGAGCAAAGTGAGACACCGCCTAGCGCAGGGGGAAGTGGAGTGGGGAAATCTACTCCGAAATTATCGACGCCCCCGTTAGGCATAGTAAATTCGAACTATAATACACCCACCGACGAAAACACCTGCAATTCAACCCAACAGAATCAAAGTCAATCCGGTGGTGTCGTTCATTATGAACAGCCTCTGAAATCCACATATTCACCCAGCTCTGTGGAATGCTACAGTAATGCAGACAGTTCGGAGCAAATCGAATCCCTGGCACTACTTAGCGAATCATCTCCCACGCCCACAGGCAATGGCAGCTTTGACAATTCACTGCTACTAAAAAAACTGACGAAACCGACGCCATCAAGTCGTGGTGCCAAAGCCCGTAACGAAAAACTTGCCAAGGCAGAGGACAAAACGAAGATGCAGCCAGGAATGTATGCCTCATATCCACTGGCTCCTACATCGGTTGCTGTAGTCGCGGCTCGGGGGATGTATGTGACCTGCAACAATCGAGGTCTACTGGATCATGGTCACTCCGTAAAGGGCACCTTTTACCCGCCTGTATCTGTAGCTAATTCCGAGGATGAGGTCAACTCTTCCATGCGAAATCCAGTGCTTCAGCAACATTGCAACACATTGGCACCAACCACGCCTTCTGTATCCACTGACTTGAGTAGCTATACGACAAGTATAGTGGATAATTGCGGTACCCTGCTGGGATCTAACGATTATCTATCCAACGCAAATGCTTATGGCATGCAGTATGAGGATTTTCTGCGTTATCAAAACAATGAACTGGACTACAAGGAGGCGGGAACAGCTGCGCAAGGCGGTAGCTCTGTATCCCCTAGCCAGAAATGCCTTAAATACCCAGACACAAATCAAAACTACGATGACTACGAGGCAGAGGCTTACAACAATGCCATGCTTTTATCGGCGGCGGCTCCCACCACCAGCGGAGGATACTACTCACAGTTACCTTACGCACCAACAGGCTTGGCAGCTTTTCCTCTACAAATTGCAGTGCCCTTTCAACAGGGCCCAGCTGGAGCCTACGGACAGACAATGCAAAGCGGTTATTTGCATTATGGCAACTATGGAAGCTATGATGGGATGTCCCAACAACAGCAGCCCCAGCAGCAACAGCAACATCCACCTCCCCCGCCAATACAGACAGTTACTTCGATGCAACAGCAGCAGCAGCAGACACAACCGCTTCCGCATCCACATCACCATTTTCCAGCAACCAATGAGATGCTGTTTGAGCAACAGCAGCGTAAGGATGATGAGATTAGTAATATCCTAGCTGGCGTACGCAAGACCTGTTATAGCAATTAAACTGGGTACAACTTTTTGGAAGAGGTTTATCGTAAGATTACCTCGTTCCGACATTTAAAATTGTACAATGTTTAGATATTTACCATAATAAAGAATATTTATAAGTAATCGAATATGGATGGTATATTTTTGACAGTTCTTTGTGAGTTGCTCAGGATACCCGATACACAGCATCCTAGAGCCTGCGCAATGAAAACACAATCCACATTTATATTCACGCGTACCACATTACTGGATGTTCTGGTGTGTAAAAATTTTCTTTTCTCATTGGCTGTGCTGAAGGATTTTCATGTTACATAAAAAATATTTTTAAAACTTATTTCCGAAAGTATTTTCCCTTCAAGTTTTTAACATTTTCGGTCAGTTGAATGGGCAAAAGGATGTGCAAGTATTATTTGATAATCGCCAAATGAATCACCCCAAAATTGCAACAAAATTCCCATTTTCTTAGATTATTATTTTTGTTATTAGTCTGAATCGAGTGAAAAACAAATTGAAATTGTGGACACAAAATCGATAAACTTCAGCCCATATAAGAGTCAAGCATCGAACCGCCGCAGCTGCCGCCGTCATCTTCACCCACCCCACCCACCACCACATCATCTGTAATATTTATATAGAGTGTTAGTTCAAGACACAAAACATGTCATTCATAGCCAAATTGAAAGCCACACCATTGCCTCCATTGAAGAACATACTCAATGTGGCCGTTCAGACGGCCAGACAACATATTCCAGAACGCAAGGACTACGAGCAGCCACCTGGAAGTATCCAGCAGCCACAACAGCATCATCACCAAAAGGCAATGGAGCTGGCAAATGATGATCAAACTACAGAGATGAGCTCAAATCCCTTTAGAAATGCGGGTAATTGGTCAACTGAGGAAGATGGCGGGGGCGATTGTAAAACAGAATATCAAAGCACATCCTTCAATGAGTATGATGGACGGTATCAGCAAACTGATGGCTTCAGGTTTGTTTTCATTTTTTATAAATGATTAAGACCCATTCGTTCTAACATTGTGTTCATTTTGTTTCCAGGCAAGGTAGCATTGCATCCGAAGGAAGCTCATTCGTTTGCGAGGGTGAAGGTGGCGGCGGCTCTAAAATTGACGAATTTCAAGCTGCCTGGAATGTGACAAATGCCATTCAGGGTATGTTTATTGTTTCGCTGCCATTTGCCGTCTTGCATGGTGGTTATTGGGCCATTGTGGCCATGGTGGGCATCGCACACATCTGTTGCTATACTGGCAAAGTGCTAGTGCAATGTCTTTACGAACCGGATCCTGCCACTGGTCAGTTGGTGCGCGTTCGTGATAGCTATGTGGCCATTGCTAAAGTTTGCTTTGGCCCCAAACTGGGTGCTCGAGCCGTAAGCATTGCCCAGCTCATTGAGCTATTGATGACATGCATCCTATACGTGGTGGTTTGTGGAGATCTACTAGCTGGCACTTATCCGCAGGGCTCGTTTGATTCACGCTCATGGATGCTCTTTATAGGAATATTTTTGCTACCAATGGGATTCCTTAAGTCTTTAAAGATGGTCTCCACATTATCCTTTTGGTGCACAATGTCTCACATAGTGATAAATGCCGTTATATTGGGATATTGCATACTTCAGATCGGCGACTGGGGATGGTCCAAGGTTCGTTTTAGCATTGACATGGAAAACTTTCCAATCTCACTGGGCGTGATTGTCTTCTCCTACACATCGCAGATCTTTTTGCCAACTTTGGAGGGCAATATGATCGATCGGTCCAAATTCAATTGGATGCTGGACTGGTCGCATATAGCTGCTGCTGTTTTTAAGGCCGGATTTGGTTATATCTGTTTTTTAACATTCCAGAATGATACCCAGCAAGTGATTACAAATAATTTACATTCGCAGGGTTTTAAAGGCATGGTTAACTTTTTTTTAGTGATCAAAGCTATACTTAGCTACCCCTTGCCGTACTATGCTGCCTGTGAGCTACTCGAACGGAACTTTTTCCGTGGTCCGCCTAAAACCCGATTTCCCACAATTTGGAATTTAGATGGTGAACTAAAAGTTTGGGGCCTAGGTTTTCGAGTGGGTGTTATACTGTCCACCATTTTAATGGCAATTTTTATACCTCACTTTTCCATACTAATGGGGTTCATTGGTAGCTTTACGGGTACTATGTTGAGTTTTATTTGGCCCTGTTACTTTCATATTAAGATCAAGGGACACCTACTGGATCAGAAGGAAATAGCTAAAGACTACCTCATTATAGGGCTGGGTGTGCTCTTCGGTGTCATTGGCATTTACGATTCGGGCAATGCCTTAATCAATGCTTTTGAAATCGGTCTTCCATTCTAAACCAAATATCTGTGTAACTGCATCAGATGGTCATACAATGTCTTCCACAAACTAATAAAAGGCCTACAGTGCAGCTACATTATAACATAAAACAATAATAGTTGATAAGAATAATGCAACGCATGTCTTCCAAAAAATTGCGAACAAAATGTCTTCCAAACAAATAATATACAATTAGATTAAGAGAATCGAATTATACATTTATATATACATGCACATATGTATATGAAAGAGAAATATTTATGGTATTACTGCGTATTATATTTAGAAAATTTAATTTACCTTATTAAAAAAAAACAAACACAAAAAAAAAATATATGTAAGAAAAAAAAAATCATAAACTGCGAAATGTAATAGATAGAACACATTGTTTGTTACCTATATACCTACACCTTAAAACGACACTAGCATCTTTTAAAACTCTCAATAAAGACGTCATCTCCAGTTGATCCAAAAAAAAAAAATTATAAATGTAATCATTTTTTATTGTTTTGAAAAGTATCATCGTTTTATTTGTTAATGGTAAATTTCGTGTAAAATATATATGTGTATAAGGTATTGTCATGGAAACTTAGTCACTATGTGGATATGGATTAGTGAAGGCAATAATAATTCTTATTGGACTGTTAGTTATTTTGAGGTCTTAAAGAACTTATGTTCTTGAGTACTCCTGGTATGTTGGAATGCACCTTGTTTGATCTTATGCACGGCACACGTTGTGCTTGGGGCAGTGATGTATTCACTTTTATAAAGACTGGAGCCAGTAAATTTGTCATTACCCAGACTAATGGATGATTGGTTTCCACGTCTTGTGGTAGTTAGACGTTCGGTATGACCATGAACACTGTAGGATGGAAAATCTACGCTGCTACTAGAAACATGATGATGGCTGTTACGATCACGATGACGTGTCACTTGATTTCCGCCGAGTCCAAGATGAGATGGAGATGAAAAATCAATACCGCCGCCAGACACGTAAGTCCTTGTGATAGTTGATCTTTCGAGGTTAGACTTACTGTCATTTCCACCACCAGATATGATGCGAGACATTTGGGAAGACGAATCCTTAACATTTTCCTTATGCACACTGCAGCTACGACGTTCACTTGAGAAGCTATCGGTTTCACGGTTTTGTCGATGGATGCTGCTGTAACTCTGACGATCGCTTCCATGAATGGAAGTGCTTGAAGGTTGCTCATGTAGGTTTAAAATACTCTTGCGTTGCATTTTTCCATTAGAAGTAAGGCTGCTGCTGTTTACCGCATTCGACTCAGTTGAAACGTTTTTGCGATGAAATACTGAGTTTGAGAAATCGGCTTCGGAAGACAACTCACTCTTGCGGTGATGAAAGTGTTTGGAAGAGCCGATATGTGATGTTGTGCTGCCGATTACGGTGTTGTTTCCAGTTATTACGCCTGTCGCAGAGTTATCAACCAAATTATCAACTTTACTTTGAGTCGAAATGCGACTCGTTGATCCATCAGTGATATTGCTGGAGATAGTTCTTCCAGATAATACACGGTTTGTAGAATTATTGGTTGCGTTGGTAGTGTTAGTTTGTAGAGCACGTGTTGACGCTTCTGTCCCTCTGATATTCTCCGTATTCACTACTGTATTTTCAATAGTATTGTGAGTTTTTTCAATTGATGTGGATTCCTTGTGTATACTCTGATTCTTTTCAATGTTTGTCGTCGTAGTGTTTTTCGCTACATTTTCTATAACATTTATTTTTGCTGGTCTCCGTACATATTCTGTCTCGGGCTCCTTTTTGTGTCGTCCTCCCACTACAGTAGTAACTTTCTTGGTTGAGACAACTATTAGACCATCAACAGGATTCTGGCTATTTGAGTCGACTTGTTTGATAGCATCCTTTCCAGAGACATAGTTCATTTGGTTTGTTGTCTTAAGAATCGTCGTATCACTTCCCAGGGTAATTGATGAGCTATTATGTTTGTATTTTTGAGTACGTTGAACTTTGTCTATTGCAGTATGTTTAGCGGAAGTTTTATAATCTTCTTTCCTGGTTACTGTCATAGAGCCTTCCAATTTTAAATTGTCAACAGGACGCTTTGGTATCTCTCTTCGTGTTGTTTCCCTTAATATATTGCTGTCCGTTTCGGTCTTCTCAGTTTTACTATAAAACTCTCCTTCTGTCTTAAGATTGTCCTTCGGTTTCTTTTGAATTGGTCTTTCAGCAGGTTTATATTGTGTTTTATCGGGCTTAAAGAATTCTCCCTCAACCTTTAAGTTGTCAATTGGTTTCACCTGGTCAGGTCTTTTAACGTGATGGTATTCCACCTTTTGAGTATATGTCATTTCACCTTCGCTTTTCAAGTTATCTTTTCTTATGATGGTTTTTACCTTATCTGCAGGCTTAAACTTTGCTTTTTCTGGCATAGTCATATCTCCCTCTGGTCTTAAATTATCTTGAGGCTTTTTCTGTACAGGTCTATCTCCAGGCTTGTAGCTAGATTTCTCAGGTGTGTAAAACTCTCCCTCAACTTTCAAATTGTCTTTATGTTTAACAATTGTAACTCGCTCACCAGGTTGATATTTCGGTTTCTCGTGAGTACAAAACGCTCCCTCAGGTTTCAAGTTATCGCTCGGCTTTACTTGTTGGGGTCTTTTAACAAAATGATATTCATCTTTCACTGTAAAAGTCATTTCACCTTCAGTATGCAGGTTATCCTTCCTAACGATTTTTTCAACTTTTTCACCCGGTTTGTATGACGGTCTTTTCGGTGTCACAAATTCACCTTCAGGTTTCAAATTATCTTCAGGTTTCTTTTGAACAGGTCTCTCAGCTGGTCTAAATCCTGGTTTTTCAGGAGCGTAGAAATCACCCTCTGGTCTAAGATTATCTTCTGGCCTAACTTGTGATGGTCTTTCACCTGGCTTGTATTTCGGCTTTTCAGGACTGTAAAATTCTCCTTCTGGTTTCAAGTTATCAGTTGGCTTAACTTGTTCAGGACGCACAACATATTGGTATTCTTCTCTTTCAATAAATGTCATTTCACCTTCAGTACGCAGATTATCCTTCCTGATTATTTTTTCCGGTTTCTCAGCTGGTTTGTAAACCTGCTTCTCCGGGGTCACAAATTCACCTTCTGGTTTTAGGTTATCTACTGGTTTCTTTTGAACAGGTCTCTCAGCTGGTCTAAATCCTGGTTTTTCAGGTGTATAGAATTCTCCCTCTGTTCTAAGATTGTCTTCTGGCCTGACTTGAGATGGTCTTTCTCCTGGCTTGTATTTCGGCTTTTTAGGACTGTAGAACTCCCCTTCTGGTTTCAAGTTGTCAGTTGGCTTAACTTGTTCAGGTCGAACAACATATTGATATTCTTCTCTTTCAATAAATGTCATTTCACCTTCAGTACGCAGATTATCCTTCCTGATTATTTTTTCCGGTTTCTCAGCTGGTTTGTAAACCTGCTTCTCCGGGGTCACAAATTCACCTTCTGGTTTTAGGTTATCTACTGGTTTCTTTTGAACAGGTCTCTCAGCTGGTCTGAATCCTGGTTTTTCAGGTGTATAGAATTCGCCCTCTGGTCTGAGATTATCTTCTGGCCTGACTTGTGATGGTCTTTCACCTGGCTTGTACTTCGGTTTTTCGGGACTGTAGAACTCCCCTTCTGGTTTCAAGTTGTCCTCTGGCTTCTTCTGTACTGGACGCTCTGCCGGTCTAAATCCTGGTTTTTCAGGAGTGTAGAATTCGCCCTCTGGTCTAAGATTATCTTCTGGCCTAACTTGTGATGGTCTCTCACCTGGCTTGTATTTCGGCTTTTCAGGACTGTAGAATTCTCCTTCTGGTTTCAAGGTATCAGTTGGCTTAACTTGTTCAGGACGAACAACATATTGATATTCTTCTCTTTCAATAAATGTCATTTCACCTTCAGTACGCAGATTATCCTTCCTGATTATTTTTTCCGGTTTCTCAGCTGGTTTGTAAACTTGCTTCTCTGGAGTCACAAATTCACCCTCTGGTTTTAGATTATCTACTGGTTTCTTTTGAACAGGTCTCTCAGCTGGTCTGAATCCTGGTTTTTCAGGTGTATAGAATTCGCCCTCTGGTCTGAGATTGTCTTCCGGCCTTACTTGAGATGGTCTTTCTCCTGGCTTGTACTTCGGTTTTTCGGGACTGTAGAACTCCCCTTCTGGTTTCAAGTTGTCTTCTGGCTTCTTCTGTACTGGACGCTCCGCCGGTCTAAATCCTGGTTTTTCAGGAGCGTAGAAATCGCCCTCTGGTCTAAGATTATCTTCTGGCCTGACTTGTGATGGTCTTTCACCTGGCTTGTATTTCGGCTTTTCGGGACTGTAGAACTCCCCTTCTGGTTTCAAGTTATCTTCTGGCTTCTTCTGTACTGGACGCTCCGCCGGTCTAAATCCTGGTTTTTCAGGAGTGTAGAATTCGCCCTCTGGTCTAAGATTATCTTCTGGCCTAACTTGTGATGGTCTCTCACCTGGCTTGTATTTCGGCTTTTCAGGACTGTAGAATTCTCCTTCTGGTTTCAAGTTATCAGTTGGCTTAACTTGTTCAGGACGAACAACATATTGATATTCTTCTCTTTCAATAAATGTCATTTCACCTTCAGTACGCAGATTATCCTTCCTGATTATTTTTTCCGGTTTCTCAGCTGGTTTGTAAACCTGCTTCTCTGGGGTCACAAATTCACCTTCTGGTTTTAGGTTATCTACTGGTTTCTTTTGAACAGGTCTCTCAGCTGGTCTGAATCCTGGTTTTTCAGGTGTATAGAATTCGCCCTCTGGTCTGAGATTGTCTTCCGGCCTTACTTGAGATGGTCTTTCTCCTGGCTTGTACTTCGGTTTTTCGGGACTGTAGAACTCCCCTTCTGGTTTCAAGTTATCTTCTGGCTTCTTCTGTACTGGACGCTCCGCTGGTCTAAATCCTGGTTTTTCAGGAGCGTAGAAATCGCCCTCTGGTCTAAGATTATCTTCTGGCCTGACTTGTGATGGTCTTTCACCTGGCTTGTATTTCGGCTTTTCAGGACTGTAGAATTCTCCTTCTGGTTTCAAGTTATCAGTTGGCTTAACTTGTTCAGGACGAACAACATATTGATATTCTTCTCTTTCAATAAATGTCATTTCACCTTCAGTACGCAGATTATCCTTCCTGATTATTTTTTCCGGTTTCTCAGCTGGTTTGTAAACTTGCTTCTCTGGAGTCACAAATTCACCCTCCGGTTTTAGATTATCTACTGGTTTCTTTTGAACAGGTCTCTCAGCTGGTCTGAATCCTGGTTTTTCAGGTGTATAGAATTCGCCCTCTGGTCTGAGATTGTCTTCCGGCCTGACTTGAGATGGTCTTTCTCCTGGCTTGTACTTCGGTTTTTCGGGACTGTAGAACTCCCCTTCTGGTTTCAAGTTATCTTCTGGCTTCTTCTGTACTGGACGCTCCGCCGGTCTAAATCCTGGTTTTTCAGGAGCGTAGAAATCGCCCTCTGGTCTAAGATTATCTTCTGGCCTGACTTGTGATGGTCTTTCACCTGGCTTGTATTTCGGCTTTTCGGGACTGTAGAACTCCCCTTCTGGTTTCAAGTTGTCCTCTGGCTTCTTCTGTACTGGACGCTCTGCCGGTCTAAATCCTGGTTTTTCAGGAGTGTAGAATTCGCCCTCTGGTCTAAGATTATCTTCTGGCCTTACTTGTGATGGTCTCTCACCTGGCTTGTATTTCGGCTTTTCAGGACTGTAGAATTCTCCTTCTGGTTTCAAGTTATCAGTTGGCTTAACTTGTTCAGGACGAACAACATATTGATATTCTTCTCTTTCAATAAATGTCATTTCACCTTCAGTACGCAGATTATCCTTCCTGATTATTTTTTCCGGTTTCTCAGCTGGTTTGTAAACCTGCTTCTCTGGGGTCACAAATTCACCTTCTGGTTTTAGGTTATCTACTGGTTTCTTTTGAACAGGTCTCTCAGCTGGTCTGAATCCTGGTTTTTCAGGTGTATAGAATTCGCCCTCTGGTCTGAGATTGTCTTCCGGCCTTACTTGAGATGGTCTTTCTCCTGGCTTGTACTTCGGTTTTTCGGGACTGTAGAACTCCCCTTCTGGTTTCAAGTTATCTTCTGGCTTCTTCTGTACTGGACGCTCCGCTGGTCTAAATCCTGGTTTTTCAGGAGCGTAGAAATCGCCCTCTGGTCTAAGATTATCTTCTGGCCTGACTTGTGATGGTCTTTCACCTGGCTTGTATTTCGGCTTTTCAGGACTGTAGAATTCTCCTTCTGGTTTCAAGTTATCAGTTGGCTTAACTTGTTCAGGACGAACAACATATTGATATTCTTCTCTTTCAATAAATGTCATTTCACCTTCAGTACGCAGATTATCCTTCCTGATTATTTTTTCCGGTTTCTCAGCTGGTTTGTAAACTTGCTTCTCTGGAGTCACAAATTCACCCTCCGGTTTTAGATTATCTACTGGTTTCTTTTGAACAGGTCTCTCAGCTGGTCTGAATCCTGGTTTTTCAGGTGTATAGAATTCGCCCTCTGGTCTGAGATTGTCTTCCGGCCTTACTTGAGATGGTCTTTCTCCTGGCTTGTACTTCGGTTTTTCGGGACTGTAGAACTCCCCTTCTGGTTTCAAGTTGTCTTCTGGCTTCTTCTGTACTGGACGCTCCGCCGGTCTAAATCCTGGTTTTTCAGGAGCGTAGAAATCGCCCTCTGGTCTAAGATTATCTTCTGGCCTGACTTGTGATGGTCTTTCACCTGGCTTGTATTTCGGCTTTTCGGGACTGTAGAACTCCCCTTCTGGTTTCAAGTTGTCCTCTGGCTTCTTCTGTACTGGACGCTCTGCCGGTCTAAATCCTGGTTTTTCAGGAGTGTAGAATTCGCCCTCTGGTCTAAGATTATCTTCTGGCCTTACTTGTGATGGTCTCTCACCTGGCTTGTATTTCGGCTTTTCAGGACTGTAGAATTCTCCTTCTGGTTTCAAGTTATCAGTTGGCTTAACTTGTTCAGGACGAACAACATATTGATATTCTTCTCTTTCAATAAATGTCATTTCACCTTCAGTACGCAGATTATCCTTCCTGATTATTTTTTCCGGTTTCTCAGCTGGTTTGTAAACCTGCTTCTCTGGGGTCACAAATTCACCTTCTGGTTTTAGGTTATCTACTGGTTTCTTTTGAACAGGTCTCTCAGCTGGTCTGAATCCTGGTTTTTCAGGTGTATAGAATTCGCCCTCTGGTCTGAGATTGTCTTCCGGCCTTACTTGAGATGGTCTTTCTCCTGGCTTGTACTTCGGTTTTTCGGGACTGTAGAACTCCCCTTCTGGTTTCAAGTTATCTTCTGGCTTCTTCTGTACTGGACGCTCCGCTGGTCTAAATCCTGGTTTTTCAGGAGCGTAGAAATCGCCCTCTGGTCTAAGATTATCTTCTGGCCTGACTTGTGATGGTCTTTCACCTGGCTTGTATTTCGGCTTTTCAGGACTGTAGAATTCTCCTTCTGGTTTCAAGTTATCAGTTGGCTTAACTTGTTCAGGACGAACAACATATTGATATTCTTCTCTTTCAATAAATGTCATTTCACCTTCAGTACGCAGATTATCCTTCCTGATTATTTTTTCCGGTTTCTCAGCTGGTTTGTAAACTTGCTTCTCTGGAGTCACAAATTCACCCTCCGGTTTTAGATTATCTACTGGTTTCTTTTGAACAGGTCTC
Source organism: Drosophila sturtevanti (assembly GCA_018150375.1). Classification (NCBI taxonomy): domain Eukaryota; kingdom Metazoa; phylum Arthropoda; class Insecta; order Diptera; family Drosophilidae; genus Drosophila; species Drosophila sturtevanti. Next base: position 3,096,007 of record JAECWJ010000690.1, read on the forward strand.
TCAGCTGGTCTGAATCCTGGTTTTTCAGGTGTATAGAATTCGCCCTCTGGTCTGAGATTGTCTTCCGGCCTTACTTGAGATGGTCTTTCTCCTGGCTTGTACTTCGGTTTTTCGGGACTGTAGAACTCCCCTTCTGGTTTCAAGTTATCTTCTGGCTTCTTCTGTACTGGACGCTCCGCTGGTCTAAATCCTGGTTTTTCAGGAGCGTAGAAATCGCCCTCTGGTCTAAGATTATCTTCTGGCCTGACTTGTGATGGTCTTTCACCTGGTTTGTATTTCGGCTTTTCGGGACTGTAGAACTCCCCTTCTGGTTTCAAGTTGTCCTCTGGCTTCTTCTGTACTGGACGCTCTGCCGGTCTAAATCCTGGTTTTTCAGGAGTGTAGAATTCGCCCTCTGGTCTAAGATTATCTTCTGGCCTAACTTGTGATGGTCTCTCACCTGGCTTGTATTTCGGCTTTTCAGGACTGTAGAATTCTCCTTCTGGTTTCAAGTTATCAGTTGGCTTAACTTGTTCAGGACGAACAACATATTGATATTCTTCTCTTTCAATAAATGTCATTTCACCTTCAGTACGCAGATTATCCTTCCTGATTATTTTTTCCGGTTTCTCAGCTGGTTTGTAAACCTGCTTCTCTGGGGTCACAAATTCACCTTCTGGTTTTAGGTTATCTACTGGTTTCTTTTGAACAGGTCTCTCAGCTGGTCTGAATCCTGGTTTTTCAGGTGTATAGAATTCGCCCTCTGGTCTGAGATTGTCTTCCGGCCTTACTTGAGATGGTCTTTCTCCTGGCTTGTACTTCGGTTTTTCGGGACTGTAGAACTCCCCTTCTGGTTTCAAGTTATCTTCTGGCTTCTTCTGTACTGGACGCTCCGCTGGTCTAAATCCTGGTTTTTCAGGAGCGTAGAAATCGCCCTCTGGTCTAAGATTATCTTCTGGCCTGACTTGTGATGGTCTTTCACCTGGCTTGTATTTCGGCTTTTCAGGACTGTAGAATTCTCCTTCTGGTTTCAAGTTATCAGTTGGCTTAACTTGTTCAGGACGAACAACATATTGATATTCTTCTCTTTCAATAAATGTCATTTCACCTTCAGTACGCAGATTATCCTTCCTGATTATTTTTTCCGGTTTCTCAGCTGGTTTGTAAACTTGCTTCTCTGGAGTCACAAATTCACCCTCCGGTTTTAGATTATCTACTGGTTTCTTTTGAACAGGTCTCTCAGCTGGTCTGAATCCTGGTTTTTCAGGTGTATAGAATTCGCCCTCTGGTCTGAGATTGTCTTCCGGCCTGACTTGAGATGGTCTTTCACCTGGCTTGTATTTCGGCTTTTCAGGACTGTAGAACTCCCCTTCTGGTTTCAAGTTGTCAGTTGGCTTAACTTGTTCAGGACGAACAACATATTGATATTCTTCTCTTTCAATAAATGTCATTTCACCTTCAGTACGCAGATTATCCTTCCTGATTATTTTTTCCGGTTTCTCAGCTGGCTTGTAAACTTGCTTCTCTGGAGTTACAAATTCACCCTCTGGTTTTAGATTATCAACTGGTTTCTTTTGAACAGGTCTCTCAGCTGGTCTGAATCCTGGTTTTTCAGGTGTATAGAATTCGCCCTCTGGTCTGAGATTGTCTTCCGGCCTTACTTGAGATGGTCTTTCTCCTGGCTTGTACTTCGGTTTTTCGGGACTGTAGAACTCCCCTTCTGGTTTCAAGTTGTCTTCTGGCTTCTTCTGTACTGGACGCTCCGCTGGTCTAAATCCTGGTTTTTCAGGAGTGTAGAATTCGCCCTCTGGTCTAAGATTATCTTCTGGCCTGACTTGTGATGGTCTTTCACCTGGCTTGTATTTCGGTTTTTCAGGACTGTAGAACTCCCCTTCTGGTTTCAAGTTGTCTTCTGGCTTCTTCTGTACCGGACGCTCCGCCGGTCTAAATCCTGGTTTTTCAGGAGTGTAGAATTCGCCCTCTGGTCTAAGATTATCTTCTGGCCTGACTTGTGATGGTCTCTCACCTGGCTTGTATTTCGGCTTTTCAGGACTGTAGAATTCTCCTTCTGGTTTCAAGTTATCAGTTGGCTTCACTTGTTCGGGACGAACAACATATTGATATTCTTCTGTTTCAATAAATGTCATTTCACCTTCAGTACGCAGATTATCCTTCCTGATTATTTTTTCCGGTTTCTCAGCTGGTTTGTAAACTTGCTTCTCTGGAGTCACAAATTCACCCTCTGGTTTTAGATTATCAACTGGTTTCTTTTGAACAGGTCTCTCAGCTGGTCTGAATCCTGGTTTTTCAGGTGTATAGAATTCACCTTCTGGTCTTAAATTGTCTTCAGGCCTAACTTGAGATGGTCTTTCACCCGGCTTGTACGTTGGTTTTTCCGGATTGTAGAATTCTCCTTCTGGTTTTAAGTTGTCTTCTGGCTTCTTCTGCTCGGGACGCTCAGCTGGTCTAAATTTTGGTTTTTCAGGAGTGTAGAATTCTCCCTCTGGTCTAAGATTATCACCATGCCTGACTTGAGTTGGTCTTTCTCCCGGGCTGTACTTCGGTTTTTCGGGACTATAGAATGCACCTTCTGGTTTTAAATTATCCGTTGGTTTTATTTGTTCGGGGCGTACTACATATTGATATTCGTCTTTTTCCATAAATATCATCTCTCCCTCAGAACGCAAATTATCTCTATGAACAATTTTGCTCGGCTTATCACCCTGTCTATACGTTGGTTTTTCCGGTGTCATGAAATCACCCTCGGGTCTGAGATTGTCAACAGGTACTCTTTGAATTGGTCGCTCAGCTGGTGTATATTCTGGTTTATCGGGGGTATAAAACTCTCCTTCTGGTTTTAAGTTATCTTGGTGCCGTACTTGCGTTGGGCGATCCGCTGGTTGATATTTCGGCTTATCGGGGCTGTAGAATTCACCTTCTGGTTTCAGGTTATCCGTGGGCTTTACATAACCAGGACGTGTTATATATTGATATTCCTCCTTTTCAACAAACGTCATTTCTCCTTCGGTACGCAGGTTGTCAGCATGTACGATTTTCTCACGCCTCTCAGACGGCTTATATGGTTCTTTTGAGGGAATCAGAAATTCTCCCTCGGGTTTTAAGTTATCTTCTGGCTTTTTAATGACAATATAATCGACTAGAATGTCTTCATTTGCCTTCGGAATGTTTGTTTCTTTTGTCAAGTCTTTCTTTGACCAAGTGTTAGTACGTATTCTTGTGTATGTTTCGTCAATGGTATCTAGGGGAGAAATAAAATTATATTATTCAATCCGAAAATTAAAATGTTTAAACCATACCATCTGTTTCCACTATAACGTTTGCAGTATTTTTTGTTGTGCTAGTAGAACAATGATGACGTCTGAAATGTAAATGCTTTTTTATAGTGACTTTGTAAGTGGTCAATGAGAAGGCACACATACCCGCAAGTGCAGATTTCACAAATACAGCGTTCACTATGTGTCGACGTCTTATTCTTGACGACTCCGTGCTGGTAAAAAAAAAACATAAGCTTTTTATGATATGTCAATTAATATACTTACGGTTCGTGAATCGTCTAAGCGTTGCTTATCAGTTCGCACATAATCGATCTCATCATAAATATTTTCGGTAATATTTTTGTGTTTCGATGTCTCGTTTAGATTTAGAATGATATTCTCATTGTTTTCTGAAATTGAAGTGTTTTTTTCAATTTCCACAAATTCATCCACATAAATTGTCTTTTTGGGAGTCTCCACAATTTTTTCAATAACATCTGTGTGAACCTTTTCGTCCAGGACACGCCAATCATTTATGCTAGCATCAAAAATCTATAAAATTAAAATTAATTAATTTTAATATGCTTACTATAGGCGACTCTACACCAATACAAGACGCATGACCGACTGCTGGGCCACATGCCTAATAACATACCTTAGTCACCTCCGTGGTAGTTGTTATGTTTGCCACATCGGTATTATCTTTCTCGATTTCACGAACAATGTCATTGGGCACAAAAGCTTTCGTATCAGTGTACGACTTTTCGTCCACCACAGTCCATTTACCAAGCTTTGTATCATACACCTTGGTTGTGTATGTTGTTCTAGTAGTATTTATGACATCATCTACTATTTCGGGATAGCCCAAATCATGGGTGCTATCAACAGTCCGTTCATCCACCACGCGCCATCTATTGTTGCGTCTATCGTATATCTTTTTCTTGTATGTGACCTTATAGCTACCATCGGATTCCTTGCTAACGTAGCGCTCAAAGGTCGGCTGCTTTTTGTTGGTAGTGTGGGTTGTGGTGCCATCGCTATACTCACTCCAAGTTTTAGTTTTCACATCATAAACCTCTTTCTTAGAGCTAGATTTTAGTTGTTTAGTGCTGCTACTATGAGAAGTACTTTCGCTGAACTCCTGGCTGGTATTGGTCTTCTTCGCTGTGGAACTCAATGATGTTGCTTTATCACTAACAGCTGTTTGTGACGTTGCCTTTGTTGTGGCCGAACCAGACAGAGTGGCAACCGGTTGTCTCTCGTGCGACGACGTCACTGTTGTTGCTGCCGTTTCAGCTGTTTTTGTTGTTCTTGCTGTTGATGACGTACCATTAACACCCACAGCGGAAATTTCTGCCGTTGGCACGCTCCGAGATTCTCTCAAATTAATAACACTGCGGCCGCCGCTGTCGTCGCTGCTGCCGATTTTTATGTCTGTGTTTGTGCTGGAGTCGAAGTCGAAACCAACCTGTTTGTTGCTCGATGATGTCATACCGGTAATAGCAGCAGCGTTAGTAGCGGTGTTGACTCTCTCGCTTTCAATGAGCATTTCATTGGCACTCCGACTAGAACTGGTTGTGGACTCAAAATAACTGGAGGTACTTGCCTGCTGCTCCCGCTGGCTCGATGAAGAGGAGGTAAAAGTTTTTGACACATTTCCACCGCTGGACGAGCCGGTGATCTCCACAACATCAATGGGTACTGAGAATACAGGTTCCTTTTTTTCACTTTCAAGCAGATCGATGGACGAGATGATTTTTTCGTTTGAGTAATCTCGGGAGATCTTTGAGCTGCTACTATACTGAGATTGCGTTTTGTAGGTTTGCGATTGAGAAGTGGACTTTGCAGCCTTGCTACTATAGCTACTGATGCCAGCAGCTGCCTGTGAGGTGGACGGCAAAGACGAAATCCCACCGCCATACGACACAGATTCATGCTCCATTGAGGTGGAGCTCGTGTTTGTTGTCAGAGTGGCTTCAGCATCGGGTCCCAGTTTTTTGGTTAATTTGGTAGCCGAGGCCGTCGACGATGTTGTTGTGGTTGATGTTGCTGGCGGCAGTTGATGTTGCTGCTGCTGCTGCTGCTGAGACACTTGTTTCTTTTTATTGCTTTTTGATACCATTTTGTTGGCGTTGCTTTGACACAGATGAGGTAATCACTGACACTGACTCTGCACCTGAGATAACTTTTGCTATTTTAATGGCTTAATTGGGTGAATTTTTAGTTATTTGTCGTTTTGATCACTGTTATTAATCACAATAATGGCTTGACACTTAAATTGTTGAAGGCGTTGTTTTCATTTTTACTAGTGATTAGGATTATTAGTCGGCTTGCCTCATCATTTTCACCGCGGAATGTCGAAATACTTATTTTTAAATTATTATATTATGTATATATACGTATGTGTCTTTGTATATAGAGACACTGACAGCGGCGACGACGACGGCGACACTCTAGCGTGTGTTAGTGTTGGAGGAAAAAAGCTTAGCACGCACACAGATGTATCCGAGTCAGAGATACTTTTTTTATTGCTTAGATGCTATGTGGCAGATTTTGGTATTCGAATGTTCGGATATTTTTCGTGTTCGGAGCACTTTTTAAGATCAGCAACCGTCGCGAAGCACAACTCAAACCGTACTGATCACTCGCTGCGGTTGTCTGGAACCACTTTTAGACTATCTGTGCCGATGGCAGCAGCGTCAGCGCCAGTCGAGCGTTCGCTTTAAGCTTTATGGTTAATAGGTGCGAGCGGGACACAAAAAGGCTAAAACAAAACAAAATATAAAAAGACGAAAAAATAATAATAAAAAGCCAGGCCTGGCGTAGGTAGAAGAGTATCCGACTAAAGCGTAGGCCGGTTGCTTGCTTGTCTTGCCACGCAATCCCGAGTTCAATAAGCCAATGAAAAGCGACAAAAAACTTGGCACTTTTGTGAAAGTGCCTGTAAGCCCGAATAAACTAACAGATGCATGATGATTGCCAGTGGCATCGGCATCTCTCTCTTTCTCTCTCTCGATCTCGATCGATCGATCCGTCACCAAAATTGGCCCGTCTCTCTGACTGACTATGTCTGGCGGATGCACAATTAAAATATAAATAATAACTGACACTGATTAGTCAGCAACATGTTTTCTAGATTTTGTTTTTTTTTTTTATTTTGAATCGCCCCCTCCAACCGGCGCTACGTGGGCGCCTCTCTAGACTTAAACTCGGAATGGCAAAAAAAATATATATGCATACAGTACATATATACATACATACATATATGTAATATATAGTACCTATAAATTTATGTATGAATGTGTTTAAAGAATTTTATTGACTAATTGATTTATACCGGCCTTTCTGGGTGGGTGTAAATGAGAAATAAATATAAATATGTATACATATATTTCAAGTTGATATATCCAAATGTGGGAACTTTCAGTTCAAACTGCATCATAAAACGTCTCAAGACCCCAAGTTTAAGTCTAAGCAATTTGACCTCCAAAATTAGAAGTAAATCTTGGAAGCCATTAAAAGTCAAGCAAACTCAATTGTTGTTTAATTCAGAACTGACGTCATACATGTACACATATATACATACATACATGCATAAATATATACATACATACATACATATAACAAACTAAAACTCATTTTCATGCCAAGCTAAAGCAATCAAAACTTGTTTGCTGCCTGGCTATGGGTATAGAAAAAAAAGATACAAATGCAAAAATTAAATTGGAAAATATAAAACTGGCGCACAGTGGAACCTGCTTAAAAATTCAAAGCATGTGCTCAAAACAAAACCTAAAGAGCATATGGGGCTTGTCATGTAATTTGAACTAAATTCGAGTACAGAGAACATGCAGCCATTTGTTGCAAATGCCAATTTGGGCGCCGTCCAGTGCTTAATTACTATATGTACATATACTTATACATACATATAGAGGGAAACTGGAACAATGCCTCACTGTGAGATAGAAATGATGACATACCCCTAACCACTAGCCATCTCACATCTTTTCCTTGGAATTGAAATTGAGTGTCGTGTCTGAACGTACTGGAAATTTATGCGCTACATTTCGGTTGTCGCTCGGCTACAAGTTCAATTAATTTCAATTTAACAATTCAAGGTAAAAATAAAGAAGGTCCATGTCAAGCCCTTATTTGGCAGCACTCGAACAACTAAAAAATAAAATACGCAACTGAATTTAACTCTGGTAATGCACTTTTAGGGAAGAACTGCATTTTTTTGCATCAAATTATAAAAGGAGCACCTTACATATTAAATCAAAGTAAAAATGACGCAATCTCCTATAATGTAATCACGTATGTAACTTTAAAAATATTTTTTATATAAATCATTTACCAATTATAATGTGCTAGCTCATGAATGAATGAATTGTAACCACCATACTGATCGTTTTGAATTTTAATCAACATTTGCCTACGTGCAAATTTGGCCAACATTTCCATCTAGCCGACCATCTGGTCCGAAACGCTGTAAGCCCACAACGTGACTTTTTCTTCTGGTTATAGCCAAACCTTAAGTTTTTTGAACTATCTATAGACATAAACATATTCATACATACATGCATACATACATATGTATCTGGGAGGAAAACAATTATACCAAAAAAGTTGAAACATTTTTTCGGTTTTATCATCAACTACAAAAGCATGGGGTATCTTATCTACAGAGTAACTTTACCAAAAGCGCCATGAATTATAAATTATGTACCCACTGCTGGGCAAAACGCATAATTTTTTCTTTTAAAAGAGGCCATATAACTAACAATATACTAAAGAATTAGCCATGAGACTTCCTTATTATTACACTTATGACCCATTTGTTTATTCCTCTTACGGAAGTCATATTAAGTTAATGATATTTCTGGATTGACTCATTATCATTGACCGCAGGGGAATATTTTGTGTGCATAATCAGCAAATTTAGAAATACATGTATACTATTTATACAATTGACATACTGTTGAATTATCGATTGGAAATTCTAATCTTAATAGTATATAGTATAGATTCGAAATTCGCCATGTTTGTACAAATTTTTTCAGTAATCAGGTTAATTTTAAGATAAGACAAAGTGAAAGATAGTAACACACACACACCCGTTTACATACGGTGAGGTTGTTTTTTGCCTTTAAAGTTTAAACTAAACTAAAAGAATTTTTAATAGTTTGCCAAGCCATTAAGAAATTAAGAAATTTACATACATACATATGTAGCTTCTGTTATACATAATTGGACAAATAAGACGAGATGGAATGAATTGTATCTAATATACGAAAGACGTAAAGACAAATCTGTTTACAATTAGTCTTGATATCTACTGCTCTTGCACTTCATACTTGAACTTTTTGATTACTGATGCAGCTGAATCAGCAATTTCAAATGATGAAATAATAACTGTAAACATTGGTATAGAAAGCGTCCACAAACTTAAAAGCAAAATTTTGCAAGTGCGCCCGGCAACATTTAAAACAAACAACAAGCCGGGTAGAGAAAAAACTAGAAAGATGGACTAACTTCGGCCGTGCCGAAGTTCGTATACCCTTGCAGATATTCTCTATATAATTCACCGGAAGCATTATTGTAAATTAAACATACCAAATTTACAAATTCAAAGCTTGAGAAAAAATTTTTCATACAAAATTTTTTTTTGTACCGATTGTTCCTATAGCAGCTATATGATATAGCAAACCGATTCTGATAAAACTTGATTGAAGTATTAAGATGCATATTAAACTCACAAATATCAAATTTCGTGGCATTCGGTTGAAAAACAACAGAGTTATTGAGGATAAGCCTTATTCATGACCGATCGGTCCTATGGGAGCTATATAATATAGTCGTTCAATTCAGATCAAACTTGGTTGAAGTATTAAGAAGTATATTAAACTCACAAATATCAAATTTCGTGGCATTCGGTTGAAAAACAACAGAATTATTGAGGATAAAGCTTATTCATGACCGATCGTTCCTATGGGAGCTATATAATATAGTCGTCCGATCGGGATGATTCCGAGATATACAATGCCTGCAGGAGCCTGTGCTGAAAATCTCAGCTCTGTAGCTCTTATGGTCTCGGAGGAGAAGCTGTTGATCCAGACAGACGGACAGACGGACATGGTCATATCGACTCGGCTATTCATGCTGATCAAGAATATATATACTTTATATAGTCGGAGATGTTTCCTTCTGTGCGTTGCAAACTTCTGACCAAAATTAATATACCCTCTGCAAGGGTATAAAAAGTAGCAATCGCGATTCCGAGTTCGTTGGCAAAGGGACGCTTACTCAACGCTCAAGCAAAGATCCTAAACGGGATCGGAAGCACATGCAGCTGAGGGAGGTATAAGAAGAAAAGAGAGAATCGCGAGCTCGAGAAAGGGTCACGAATGTGTGATTCCGCAACTGGGAGAGGAAAAATTCCCAAACTCGAATTCGAGGATGGGTCATAAATATGCGCCCCTCTGCCCACAAACTGTGACAGAAACATAAGGGAAAAAGTTTTGGCGAGTTAAGTAAGCCTCTACGTGCCCGCCCACCAGTGCTTTAAAGTTTTAGTATCGTTAGAGACCGCCAATAATATGTTTGATTTTGTTCAGAAAAGGTACATCAATTGTCAAAAAGTCACTGCTTGTTTGCCCTAAAAACTGTTACTTCTCTCAGCTTCTCAGATCCGCTTATGATATACTCATATCCACGTAAAGGGCAGGCAAAGCCACTTGTCTTTTCTGACCCAAACACAACAATAAGCTTCTATTGTTCACTTTATTTGCTCGCCGGTCGCTGTTGTTTTCTTGTTTAATGCTTTATTTGAAAAGTATTACGCCGGGAACTTGGGAAAAAACGAATATCTCCACAACCATATTATTATTAGCTCTCAAACCACTGTTCTGAATGGCTACTTAATATTCAAGGTCTTCCTTTTAGTATGTTTTCCTTGGTGACTATTGTGTGCTCGCATTGTGTCTCTGCGCGGGGGTTAGTCCGGATATAATAAGTTTATATTTCACTAAAATATCCGGTAATTACTTTCACTAGACCACGTGGCTTTCGTGTAGCCTGAGAGGTTAAACAATTTATTATTTAACAAGAAATAATTTGTTTTTTGTTTTCTTACTTGTAATTGTCAAAATTGGCTTTTTACTTTTAACACAAGAGGAAAACTCCAATTACAATTATAATTTTCTTTTTATTATTCAATATTGGTTTTTATATTTTTATTTAAGGCTTACATATTAAAATATATGCTTAATTTAGGTTCATTATTTATTGTTGTGTTTTTATTATTATTATTATTATTATTATTATTTATACGGTTATAATTGTTTCTTTTTGTTGCTGTTGTTGTTTGTTGTTGTTGTTGTTGTTGTTGCTCTTGTTGTCTGCCATCTTATGCATTTTTTTTCCAGAACTTAAGGTATACGATTTTTACAGTGTGATATTGATTTTCCGTTTTGTGTTTTATTCTTTTTCCTACAATTTCCTCTTACAAAGCGTGCTTTGTTTCGCATATATATATATATATATCTATGTATATATCTATATATATGTATATTGGTATCTTTCGATTGCGTTTCGTGTAACTTATGGCTAGAAATAATTTTTTGCTTTTCCTTTTTATCTTTTATTTTATTATTTGTTGTGGTTTTGTTGTTGCTGCTGCTTTAACGAGTTTTTCATGAGACAATTTTTTTTTTGCTTTTTTCTTAGTTATTGTGCCAGGCACCTACATTTCAAACTCCGGCTATACTTCACATCCAAGACCTGTTTTATGACTTCTTCTACTTCTTCAATATTTTTTTTCTTTACCTTTTCTTTTTTACTGTAACTGTGTATGTACAAACGAAATATAGAAGTGCACCAACGCTCTTGTCTGTCTGTCTGTCTGTCTGTATATCGGTCTGTCTGGTCTAGTCTATCTTTAATCTGGGGGAGTAGAGTAGAATAGAGTAGAGCAGAGCAGAACAGAACAGAGCCAGAGCAGAGCAGATTAGATCAGGAGGGGACGCCTACATGCTTTCCCTCTTGCCTACAGACAAGATCGTGAAACATTGTATATTGTAATTTACGTACATATCTCTGAGTGCAATGCCTGCTACTGTATTCATAATCTATTACTTATTTATGTGCTAAAATGTGTTGTAATGCATAAAACCAATTTAAAAAATGTTCATTTTCGTTTTTCTTGTAAAAACTTTCAACTTAGACACACAGGTTCTTGTTTTAGATGCGACCAACGCATCACAAAATTAACAGATACGATATATGTAGGTGTATAATTATATATGTATATATATATATACATATATATATATATATATATATACATATATATATATATATATATATATATATATATAAATATATGCATTTACATATATAACTCTAGTTAACTAATTAATGTGTACAAAGTAAATTTATACTTAGTTTTAAGGCTAAAGCTAACGCTAACTAAAAGATTATTACAACTAAGGGAATCGCTTGCAAATGTCTAAGTGTTGGATGGGGGGGTTGCGGGGTTATGGGTGGTTTATATTATTCTCAAGCAGCTGCCCTCTCTTGTCTATGCATGTGGGTGGTGTGTGTGTGTGTCTGTTTTTGTGTTTGTGTGCGCAAGTGCCATATATTTACAAAACAAAGAATCTTAGGATCTCTCTCTCTCTCTTTGACTCTTTCCTGCTTTCCTTCTATATATATATATATATGTATATGTGTGTATATGCCTCTTCCGCTGCCTTCTAATCGGTATTCATGCCCGATTGCTGCTGTTGTTGTTGTTGCTGCTGTTGCTGTTGTTGTTGTTGCTGTTGCTGCTGAGCTGCCTGATCCTCCTGCAATACATTTCGGCATATCTCGTACTTAATAACCTTGCCATGTACATGACCATCGGGTATTATCTGCACCTGAACTTGCTGTGTGGGCTGTTGTTGCTGTCCGGATGATGCCGTTGATGTGGCCACCACCACCTGTTGCTGTTGCTGAGCTCCCTGATCCTCCTGCAAGAGTTTTACAAACTTTTAGCTGAACGCTCTCATCACATAACAAAACTAGAAAGATGGACTAACTTCGGCCGTGCCGAAGTTCGTATACCCTTGCAGATGTTTTCTATATAATTCACCAGAAGCATTATTGTAAATTAAACATACCAAATTTACAAATTCTAAATTTTGAGCTTGAGGAAAAAAATTTTTCATACAAAATTTTTTTTTGTACCGATTGTTCCTATAGCAGCTATATGATATAGCCAACCGATTCTGATCAGACTTGGTTGAAGTATCAAAAAGCATATTAAACTCATAAATATCAAATTTCGTGGCATTCGGTTGAAAAACAACAGAGTTATTGAGGATAAGCCTTATTCATGACCGATCGGTCCTATGGGAGCTATATGATATAGTCGTCCGATTCAGATCAAACTTGGTTGAAGTATCAAGAAGCATATTAAACTCATAAATATCAAATTTCGTGGCATTCGGTTGAAAAACAGCAGAGTTATTGAGGATAAGCCTTATTCATGACCGATCGTTCCTATGGGAGCTATATGATATAGTCGTCCGATTCTGATCAAACTTGGTTGAAGTATCAAGAAGCATATTAAACTCATAAATATCAAATTTCGTGGCATTCGGTTGAAAAACAACAGTTATTGAGGATAATCCTTATTTATGACCGATCGTTCCTATGGGAGCTATATGATATAGTCGTCCGATTCTGATCAAACTTGGTTAAAGTATCAAGAAGCATATTAAACTCATAAATATCAAATTTCGTGGCATTCGGTTAAAAAACAACAGAGTTATTGAGGATAAAGCTTATTCCTGACCGATCGTTCCTATGGGAGCTATATGATATAGTCGTCCGATCGGGATGATTCCGAGATATACAATGCCTGCAGCAAAAAGGAGCCTATGCTGAAAATCTCAGCTCTGTAGCTCTTATGGTCTCGGAGGAGAAGCTGTTGATCCAGACAGACGGACAGACGGACAGACGGACAGACGGACATGGTCATATCGACTCGGCTATTCATGCTGATCAAGAATATATATACTTTATATAGTCGGAGATGCTTCCTTCTGTGCGTTGCAAACTTCTGACCAAAATTAATATACCCTCTGCAAGGGTATAAAAATTAAACCAAAATCGTATGGAACTAAACTAAAATACGCTCAGGCAAATAACTAAGTAAAGGGTATCGAAATGAAGAGAGTGTATTATAGGAGGAAACAGGCACAGACAATAAGGAAACAACAATTATAAATTATAATAATCAACAACAACATTAATTAACGAATAATATATCAAGTTCATTACAATATATTTATGTATATTTATATATATATATAGAGTACATTTAAACGAAGCCACTTTTATCTAGCTTCGTGTAAATGTATATTTAAAAAAAAAAAGAAAACAAAAACTTTAATTTTGAATTTTTTATACAGACCTAAACTCGCGCACACACTGAAGGCCCTTTTACATTTTGCGTACGTATTGTAGGATTTCATATATATGTATATATATATATATACATAGATGTTAATATATATATATATATATAAATATATATACGTTATGGTTTTTTTTTAGTCTTTGATTCTTTGATAATTTGCTGACACATACACACACACTCACACATACACACACACACGCACATACACAGGACTACACACAGGATGTAGGTAGTATATATGTATATGTATGAGGGGGGGCAGCAGGCACGATCAACAGAATTTGAGTTATCAATTTATCGTGTTTGTTTTTATTTTTTTTTTTTTTTTTTTCTTTCGATTTTCGATTTCGAACTTTCAATCTGAGAGAGGAGCCTTCGCCTCTTGTGTGTGAGAATATGTGCGCATCGAGAGTACGAGAATTTGAAGAATGGCATTCTTTTCTTTTGTTTTGTTAAATTTTTATATTGATTTTAATATTATTGATTTATATGGTTTTGTTTCGCTTTTTCATTTTTCATTTCTTAGTAAGAAGTAGTTGGTACAACAAGCTGCAAGTATTGGAAGTTAAAAGAAATAAGGTAATGCGATTATGTTTAAATATTCAAAATTTAAATCGAAATGGTATAGTATAGTATATAAATGTGTCTAGTATATATATTGGGTCAAGGGGCGGTGAGGGAGGGACGGATATTTGATAGACAATCATTGAATAAACAATATAGATGTGGCGCGATCAAAGATAATAACAGAAAGTTATAGAGGAAATTATAGATATGTTTATCTTCTCTAAATTGATTCTTATTGTTTCTCTTCTTCATTGACATTTTTTTTTGTTTTATTTTTTTTTAATTTATTTTAGCATTTACTTTTTATATTTATGCTGCATAACTCTCGCCTGGATTTTTTCATTAAAGTATATATATCTATCTTTCTGATTTCTCTTGTTTTTGATTTAAACATTAAATGTAAAACATGTTATTCATTTCTTTTGGCCTAAACTCAGAGCTTAAGTTAAACAAAACTGAAGAAAGATATATAGCATCATCATATATCCTCTATATATATGTATATTTATATGTATATGTATATATATATATATATATATCAGGAGTAAGATGTGGGGACAGCTAGCATACCTGTTGCTGTGATATGGCTGGCTTTGTTTCCAAATGCTGGCGCTGATGCAGCATCAGATGATTCTTCTGGAAGAAGGCCTTGCCACACTCACAGACATGGGTGCGGACTGTGCAACCCCCGTTTGGATGTCGACGATTATGCTGCATTAGTCCATGTTTGGCAGCGAATCCCTTGCCGCAGCTGGCACAAAAATGCGATTTTGGCTTATTGGCCGGGGCAACGGTGACCACTTGCTGTTGATGTTGCTGCTGATGCTGTTGCTGCTGGGCAACATGCTGTAAATGCTGCTGTTGGGTAGCATGCAGGGGCATGTGCGGCACTGCGGTAACAACAGCCTGCGGATGGGTCGAATTGGCGGCCTGCACCAGCGTGGTTTGTGACATTACCTGGCCGGTGGACGAAATGATTTGCACTGGCACTGGACTCTGTCCCACCAAATTGGGATTCGCTGTAACAACAGTGCCGGGATTTAGACTTGCTGTGCTCAAAAAATGTCCGGGTAAAGCTGCCGTCAGGGCGCACAGATCTGTCATTAGACTCTTATCGCCAGTGTGCAGACGCAAGTGGAGGGCCAAAGCTTCACGGCTATTGAAGGCGCTACCGCACTCACTGCACAAAAAAAAAAAGAAAAAGAAAATAATAATAGATTGGATATATAGAATGATATCTAGGTTGAATGCTTCCACAACTTACCGGCAAACAAACTGTGGTCGTGCCACGCCATTGGCATCGGTTGTGGATACCGTAAGTAGTGTAGAATTGCCTGGATTGCTCACCACGGTTATGGTCTGCGGATGAGACGGCTGTCCCGGGTGATGATGAGGCTGTTGCAGCTGCTTGGAAATTTCAATTTTTAGTTCAAAAATTAAATTTGAATATGTCAACATTGGATTGGATCTTACCTGTTGATTAGCTATTATGGTGGCGCTGCTTGTATTTGGATTAACTCCATTGTGAGCGGCACGAACATGCTGATGCAGTTCGGCCTTAGTGGGGAAACCCTCGCCACAGCTCACGCAGGGATGGGCCTGCTCGCCCGTATGTACGCGCCTATATAAAGACAATTAATAATATTGTAAAATGTGTTCACCTGCTATCTTTACTATTCACCTACCTCATGTGGGAAACTAGGGTACGCTTTTGTAGAAACTCTTTGCCGCAAACGGTGCACGAATGTGGAATTTTACCGTGAATACGTCCGTGATTTACCAATTGGAATTTACGTGGAAATGAAGCACCGCACTCAGAACAGACAAATGGATTCAATGACCCGTGAAAGCTTAAATGTTAAAAATAAATTTTTTTTTTGTTTTTGAAATGGTGATGGATTTAGCATTATCTGTACTCACCGCGAGTGCATAATCAGGTGATTCTCCTGGGCAAAACTTTCACCGCATTCCTCACAGACGTATGGACGTTCGCCTGCGTGAAATTTACTATGAGTGACCAGGTGACGTTTAAGGGGAAATGAGCGGCCACACTCCTGGCACACAAATGGCCGTTCCCGGCTATGAACTCGCGAATGCGTCAATAGATGATGCTTAAGGGTAAAACTTTTCTTGCACTCCTGGCACTGATATGGGCGGTCTGTTGAATGCAACAGCAAATGGGTATTTAGGCAATGTTTGTGGGCAAAGCTTTTGCCGCAATGGGTGCAGATATGTGGTCGTTCACCTAAAAAATGTGTAAAAAATATAACTTGTGGTTAGACCCGCTCAATTTGCAAAAGGGTAACGTATTAGGAACATTAACAACCACCTGTGTGGACGCGGGCGTGTGTGGTCAAATGATGCTTGAGCAGAAAGGACTTGCCGCACTCGTCACAACTGTACGGGCGTTCCTTCTTTATAGTGGCGTCCGTCTGGAGATATGCAGAGAAAGAGTAAGAGAGAGAGAGAGATAGAGAGAGAGAGAAGAAGACGATTGACGATTACTTATCATTATATCTCTATATATATGCATAACACAACAAATGATTTGGTGTTTATTTTATTTTTTTCATTAATTTATTTATTATTTGTTTGGGTTTTTACGCTTACTTCGCTGAAATGCATTGATTCCTGTAGTTCGGTCTTTGGGGACAACTCTAATGTGCCTGGCTCCAACTTTAAGTTGGGTGCGTCGCCCTGTGAGTCCTCGTTCTCTTCGAGTCCTTGTATTACTTTCTGTACTTGAACTGAAATACCAGGAAGTATGTCACCTAAGAGTGTTGTTGCACCGCCAACGGAATAGAAACCAAGTTATGACGAAACGAAATAAACAAAAGAGAAACGAAAAAAAAAGAATGGAGAAAAAGAAAAACAAAATCAAAGTACGAACTCAAAAACTAATACTCAGGAGAACTAAAAGCCGGAACTAAAATTTAAGCAACCAGAACCGGGTAAATACCAATGCCAGTTATATATGCATATGCACAGGACATATCAGGTGGGTGGTGTGGGTGTGGGGGTTGGGTGTACGCGCGTACACGTTGACGTACACACGTACTGGTACTCCCATCCCCAAACAGTGACAGGGACAGGACAACAGAATTGAGTTTGGGAGATGCTTACTTGGTGTCGCGCCTGGCGCCGTGCTATGATGATGCGCTCCGTCGGCGGTGGTGATTGTGTGCGTCTGATGATGGCCGGCAGCGATGGCACGCTTTATCAATATCTCGTTGCACTCCTCTTGTGTGAGTTGCAAAGCACCGATTGAACCTAAATGGGATTTGGCAGCGGCAGCAACAGCTGCGCCTGTGGTCAAAACGGTTTGTCCTGTCTTGGCATCAACAATGCTACCATTCGTCAAAGTATGATGATGGCCAGCCGCCAAATCACCGGCAGCACTGGCTGCTGCAGCTGCGGCTGTGGCCTGATCGACCAGAAGATCTGTTCGTATGTATGTAGTTGTTTGTGTGTGTGTGAGTGAAAGTATGCGTGTTTATTTGTGCGTGCGTATGTATGTATGTATGTATGTATATTCGTGTGTCAGCCCGCCACCCGCCGCCCGCCATAAATTTTTTTTGGTGACATATGAATGAAATGTGTATAAGTGGGTGGGTGGGTGGTTTAATGGGTGATTGGGTGGGTAGTTGTGGAATTCAATTGAATTGTTGTGCAAAAGCCAGGCAAGACATACAAGCGCATATATTGAGAGGATGTGGAAATGTGGAGGTAAAGGAACAAGTGGAGCGAGTAACGAGTAACGAGTAACGGCAACGGTAACGGTAACGGTAACGAGATATAGGAAGTAAAGAGAGAAAAACAATCAATAAGAATTGATCAATTACAACAACACAGCCACAAATGCGTGCAACACAAGTTCTTTGCTAACGGATCCGTTAAAGGGATACAAAAAATATCGATAGATAGGCGCAGCACCAAAAGCATCTTGCTTATTTAATTATTGTCTTGGATGTACCGTCGAAAATTACAACAAAAGCATAATATTTCATGTACAATCATAGGAATAATTTTAATTGTACATATATGCATCAGTAGTGAAAAGACAAGACGACATTACAAGAATATCTTTTGGAAAACAACAAGAACGATCCTGATACGAACGGATGATACAACTATCGTTACTTTTTGACATCCCCTATACGTCACGCGTTGGTTTTTTTGCTTTTCTATTTGTCTAACTAAGAATGTGACGACGACCACTTACAGTTCTTATCGAGAGAATTTATGCTCAACACCTGTTGAGTGGTTGAGTCCTGTTTCTTGACCACCGTCGAGGTGGCGCCTGTTGTAATTACTCTGTGAATGGATAGAGGGGAGCAGAAACACGGAATTGGTTGAGAAGCATTTTTGATTTTTTTGTTTCTAGTATTTTTTTTTTTTGGAGATTTACACAAAATTATGTAAATTTGGCTTTCATTCAACAACGCACCTTTGTGTACCATGCGGAAATGAGGAGTCGTTCACCACGAACATGCGACGCACGACATTCGCTTTGTTGCCAGCAGCAGCAAGTGCACCTTTAACATCCTTTTGTACGGCCAATGATCCATCCGTGGATAACAGATAGGGCATCTAGAATGGTTGGTTGGTTGATTGGGTTTTGATTGTGGAAGATGGGAAGGAGGAGTTTGCATTTACTCAGTTTTTTTAACCAGTAATCATTTTTGTTATTTTTGTTAGTTTTATTTTTTTTTTTTTCGTATTATAGCTTAATTCGTTGTCCCCAAGAACCGAATGTACTGGAATGCAATGATCAAACTTTGTTTGATGTTTCTCAATATCTATCTATTTCGTATTTATAAATAGTATTTAGCCCAAAGAGAGAGAGAGAGTGAGAGAGTGAGTGAGAGGGAAAAAGACAGGGAGTACAGTTGGTCTTGGGTAAAGTTAGTGTTTGGATTGATTTTCGATTTTGATTTATTAGACGGTAAACTACACCTGCGCGCCGCTAGGCAGCGAGGCGGCAACAGTTTGCCAAAAACAAAAAAAAAAAGAGAAGGGACAGCCGGGAGGTAAGGTGGCAGAAAAGCGCGCGCTTTTTTGTTGTGTGTTTGTGCAATTGGACTTTTTGAAAGTGTGTGTAAATTTGTTTGTTGTTTGTGTTCGCATGTGTATGTGTGTGTGAGTGTGGATGTGGGTTGAGGCGCCAAAACTGAAACGCAAGTGTAATCAAAACACACGCACAAAAACACACGCATACTAACAGAACACGTCAGCATTTGGTATGGTATGCGTTAACTGTATGCGCCCGTGTGTGAGTGTCTTATCAAATCGCGGCGAATTCGTGACTGGCGCACACACATACAAACAGAATTGCAGAGGGCAATACCGCGCGCAAGTGCGGCGAATTCATTTTGGTTGTATTAAACACACAGTCACAAGCACAGTGAGCGAAAATAGTTAGGACACAAAAACGTGTTGTGAATGGAAAAAAATTTAATTTCCGAATTAGTAACTGCTAATTAAATTGTTATTTGATTAAGTTTTAAATCAAAGTTATGTTTGCCATTTCGGGATTCTGAACATTGGATTTTCCCAATTCTTGCGCATAATAGTTTAGGTTGTAAAATTTAAATTTTTGAAAATTCGGAAATAAGGAATCGAGTGTGTCGGTTTTGTAAAAATTGAATAATATAAATAATGAAATTATGCACACCCACACAAAAAAGTAAAATGGTAATTTAAAACGTTATTTCTCAGAGATTTAAATTAATTTCAAGTAAAACATGAACTAAGTAATTACAAGTTTAATTGATTTAGGATCAAGAAAGATATTCGCTGCACAGAACATTTTAACATGAACTCTTTTACCACCATCTCCTCCTTTACAGTCATCTCATCCATTGAAAACATTTTTTTACTAAAGTTAATTAATCGACGGGGCTTTGCTCTGTGTTACATGTTGGGCAATTTAGATAAGACTCTAATTTACAGATTGGTCTGTGCTTTAACTCGTTGCGCCCCACTGTATGTACTGAGTTACAGAGGGGAGCAGGGAAAAAACTCAATTTTTGGGACTCAATAATTGTACAACAAACAAAATTAAACGAGAAATTAAATGCAAAGAAAAACTATAGAAAAATATTCTTTGATTATCTTAACTTAGAATTAAA
This sequence comes from Drosophila sturtevanti, assembly GCA_018150375.1. Lineage (NCBI taxonomy): Eukaryota > Metazoa > Arthropoda > Insecta > Diptera > Drosophilidae > Drosophila > Drosophila sturtevanti. The sequence goes on from JAECWJ010000690.1 coordinate 3,116,424, forward strand.
TTAAAATTTGATTAAATATAATGAGAAATGGTAATTGAAATAACGTCCTTTTTGTAATATCGACTGCTTTTGCTTTTGCTTATGACAATTGATTATTTTTCTTATTAAGATGCATTTGACCCCTTCGATGCCTACATACCTATACTTTACCATCCCTCCCCGCCTATCGCAATACATAACGCATCACATGTGCGTGGTGCGTTGATGTATTGTGTGTAAATGTGTGTTTGCCAAACACACGCATACATGAAAAAATTTACAAATACCAAATTATGAATGTTTACGAATGAAATGGAAACGAAAAAAATTTGTAAAAGAAATTCTAACACACTCGCTTCTCACCCCACACTCACATATATTATATGTATGTATGTATGTATGTATTCATTCGCGTGAGCAGCGAACGCAGTTACATAAAAGTATATGTGCATGGTTGTCATTTTTTCTTTATGTATTATTCCTCCACGTATATCGTACGTGAAACGGCCGAGCGTATACATACAGGCTACATGGGCTGACGCACATATACATACACAATGGCGGCGGTCGACGACAACGACAGCACAAAACTAGCGAGTGAGTGAGCGAGCGAGCGAGCTAACAAAACTGTATGTATGCGAGCGTACGTACGTACGTAAGAGTTCGTCTGTATATTATCTTGTACATGTGTGCGTGTGTGTATGTATGCTTCTATATGTATGTATCTAGGTACGTATGTATGTATACGGAGCCTTATGTGTATGTGGCGGGCTAGCTGCCTTGTTGTTGGGGCCACATTCTGAGACAGAGACACACAACACGATTCTCTGTGGGAAAGCAGCAACAACAGCAACAGCACACTATTACGTGGGCGGAGAGGTGAAGAATAAGAGGGATGATTGTGGTGGGGGGGTGACATCGATTTGGTATTTAGTTAACAGCTTGCACTTGCAAAAGCACTCGATATATACGTATCAAAAGGAATAAGAAAAAAAATACGTTCATGCTAATTATAATAAACTATAGGTACAAAATTCAGATTGGAACTTACCTCCCCACTAACAGTGTAATTAATATTTGGCGATATTTCCAATACCGATTCGGCGGTACGGCTGCCGTTGTCTGCAAAGCCCCAAGCGTAGCCAAAGGGCGGAGGATTGCTCTGTGCAGCGCACATTATACAAAATGTAGCAATAAGAAATAGAGAGAGGGAGAGGAGTTGGAGGTGGCGATGGCGGTGGCAGAGGTGGGGGGAGAGAGAAAAAAGCGCAAAATTTCCAAACGCAAATGTATAATTGCACTTTTCTTGTTGCTTTTTTTGTAATTATATTTAGGTGTATGGTATTTTTATTTATAAATCACGTACAAAATACTAGCCTCCGTGTTATAAATGGTCAAAACAATTCTCTTTTTCACTTTTTCGTCATCCGAAGACTTTCACGACTCAAGAAAAAGTTGCGGGCGCCATTTTTTTTCTTTTTCCCTCGATACGAAAAAAAAATTCACTTCGCAGCAGCGTCAGACGTCAGGCTCCGACTCCCACTCCGAAATCCATTGATAACGGGTCGCACTTTCAATTGTACATATATATGTGTGTATCTTATTTGAGTATTGGTGTGTGGACGCACACCATTGAAAGTTATATGTGCAGTATTTGCAATTAAATTTATAAACAAAAATTAACGCACACACAGTTTTTTGTTCACAGACACACACGTTCGCAGCAGTGTTGCCACAAGACAGACCGTTCATACGGCAACACGGAATTTCTATAATCGATAGAAAGCCACGAAACCCGATTGTTGTATAAAAATAGTGGTGGCCCGTAAATGTTGGTGTGTGTAAGTTTTGAGGGAATATTAGCTATATATCGTTAGTCGTAACAGACATTTTACTCGTGAATTGATATTGCGCAAGCCAAGCGTGACTTCCTAATTAGCACATGTAATACTCACATCACTAACATTCTTCGCACGCTATCGGCATGGAATTCAACGAGCGTTGCCACATCTGAATCAACTATTATATATTATTATTTCTATTCCAATATCCTACATTTTACTTAAACCTGCAGGATGTCTCTTTCTCCGGCCAGTGGTATAGGCCGCTTTTACAAGCAATCGGCCAAAATCATACGTTTTGTGCGACAAGGCTGCACAAATCGACCATTTTATCACATAGTTGTTATGGAGGTAAAGATCACTACATTTTTATACATATGGGCATACATCTTGTCCCAAAAGAGTATATTAATAACTTATGCGTCTTTCATTTAATTTCAGAGGCGCAAAAATCAGCATCAGCCAGTTATTGAACAAGTGGGTTCCTTCGATCCCTTGCCCAATGATTTCAACGAGCGACTAGTGGCTCTCAACACAGAACGCATCCGTTACTGGCTGGGAAAAGGAGCACATTTATCCGTGCCGGCTGCCGAGTTGCTGGGGATCTCGGGTCTTCTACCTATACACCCACGCACATATATGACTGCCTGGCGCAACCGCCGAAAATTGGCCGAGGAGGCAGCATCGAATACGGAGAAAGCGGCGGAAACTTCTTAGTGAAATAAATAAAAGGAAAACATGTTGAGTTTTAATTGTACAACAAGCGGAGATTTTTTGTGGCTAACAAACGCATTCAAGTGTATTTAAAATTAGCAATATTTCCAAATATAGCGGGTCCTTAAGGGGATTCCCAAATGCTCGTGAAGGAAGTAATGGGAAGATCATCTAGTCTAATCTGACTTCAGCACACTGGATACCTTCTTCATACCATCATCAATGATATTGTCAACAGCTAGATTATAAATAAAGTTTTTCGATGCATTTTCCTTGAAATTAAATAATCATCATCAAGGTAACTTACAGTGGTGGTGCTTCAAGAAGTAAGGTCGAACCAGTTTATTGTAAATAACAGTGGAGCCGTTCTGTTCTGTTGGTAGCATGCACCAGATAAGGAAAGCGCACTAAAAGTGTAGATAAAAGAAAAACTCGGGTTATCTTAATTTTCATAAAATCAAAAAATAATTAGCTTTATCACATACTTTCAGCAGCCAATAAAAGGGTATGATGTGGGTCAGCAAACCCGAGAAGAACTCAATGACCGTGAATATGCCGAATGTTACCCAGTAGGTCAACCATCTGGTATCATCCTGCTTAGTGCTCGATTCAATGGCATGAATTGAAATATACGCAGGATACAGCACACCAATAATATTGCACAGGAGTTGTGCCCCAGAGGCAAAAATCAGGTACAAGGCGCAAACGATAGTGACACCTGGAATTAAATTAAGAATAACAAACTTGGGTCACAAAATGCTGGATTTCGAATATGTACCATAACGCAGAATGGCATGCTCCAGGAATAACTCAATTAGTTTGCTTTCCAATGCCTCAAATGCCATGATTTCTAGTTCGTTATCCACACACTTCTAGCTAATAAAATTAAAAGAGCCTTCTTTATTGTCCCATAGACAACCACAGGTGCGGATAAATAAAATAGAAGGGCCACATGAAAAGGGCCTACATATGGAAAGCTAATGAAAATCTTAGAATCGAAATATTAAGAATGTTAACTATTATACGAAAGATGTAAAATAAATCTTATTCGCTTATGTCCTAACATTCAAGTCTTAGCATTCTTCTAAGAATCTCAAGATCTTTCTGTACTCACTTTAACTTTAGTTATAGACTAATAATACTTAATCGAACTCATTAATGATACAACTTAGCAGACCGACTATATTGCCGAATCTTTTAAAAACAAATTTAATTATTTAACTTTAAAAGAAATTTTAAAATTCATTGCTTTATTTCCGTTCTTTTTTAAATTTCATTCAAGTTTGGTTAAATTTAAGAAAATATGTCTTTGAAATCTGAACATATCCTGTTATATATACAATGTATGTATATACATACATATCTACGAAACTATAACCCATTTATTGACCAAATATCTGCCGCCCCTGTCTCTTGGTTATGCTAAAATTAACCATTTAGCTGTTGTCAGAAAAATGTACAAGAGTTCTGCAGTTGATTCTAATCCCAGACCAGTTTAGCATTGCATGCCCGGATGACCGCAACAATCGAAGGCATATATCTATAGTGTTTTTTTTCTTATTGCTCATTTATCATAAATGATGTCATGCCTAAATGAATTATACATAGATATCGAGTGAGTTTTGCCCGTTTCGCAGAAGGTGTCAAGAGACGAATATATGAAGGAACTAATTGGGGCGTAGCCATTTAACTAATTCACTCATACTCACCTGTGCCTATATTGATAATGGGAACCCTGACATTGCGTTGTACCGTCTGGCGGTGTTTAATTTGCATAATATAATCCCAAAGCCACATTCGAGGGCTTTTTCATGAGTGTTTGCTGGCTAGTTGGCTAGATAGCACACATACACAGGTAAAATATATTTTTTACACGTGTGCACCAAAGCGCCACGAAAGCAACGCCAACTTGATCAAAGTCGAGTCGAAGCTTGAGTTAAGGCTGAGCTTTGACCCCTTGTTGGTCAACTAACCAGGTGTATTAGTTGAATCAATTAAATTTATATTTTTTTTCCTTTGAATTTCTCTGCCTGCTAATAGCACACACAGTACAGCAACAACGTAGTAAAGAAAATCTTGTACTTACGAGTAAAGTAAACAAAGAAAAGCGCAAAAAAAACAAGTACAACAAATTCAATCCCACGTGTATATGTATAGGTAAAAATCATATGTATGTATGTGTGTATGTTTCGTGTTAGAGCTGCACATGACTACTGGAGGACAATTAATTTTAACTAAGCCAGTCATTATTTTCATACAATTTGATGACTGTTTATCACACCTCCTCTACCCCCTTCAATTTCAGTGGTTGGCCTTGCTAAATATGTACATATATATCAGAAAAAAGGCTATTTATAAATTTCTACAGCATAATTTTTTTGTATTATGTCTAGCCACGTATTACGTAGTCATCATAGAACTCATCTTGCGGTCCTGATGACGAATCCTCATTGTTAGAATTACTCACCAAAGAAAATACGGACACGCGATAATCCTGTTTTCTGTTCCACCACTTCAAGTCCCTTCGTCCAAGGCTTGGCGGGATCGTAAAGAGATTTTTCTACCGCTCCCTTGTACTGGTCAAACCATTGTTGCACTTGACTGAATTGGGCTGCCATTGTTAATTCTTGTATATGATTTATTTATTTAAACTTTAAATTTCAATTGTATATGAAAGATAATTAATTACAAAACGCCGACTTCGTATGCCAGACTAACTAACTATCGTTATCGATATGAGTTTTATTTGTATCGATAGATACTTCATACGAATTAATAATACGTGTTGAATTTAAGCCTAACTAGAAATGGTGCAGCTTTTAATAGTTAGTTAACTTTTTATATCTCGCATATGTAGATATGTTGAGTTTTACAAGCGAGGTTAAAATAATGATGAATAATTTACGAATTTTATAATGGAATAAATGATAAATTTACAACTAAACTTTCCTAACTAGTTCGTTTTGAATATTGGAAATGTATTTCATTTTGAACGGAAAAAATCACAAATTTTCTAGTTTTTCTTAATCGATTTGTTTTTTAATCGAGAATGGGGTAGTGACGAGAAAGTAATATTTATGGACAGTAGCCAATCCAAAACACAGTTAGGAAACTCCCGAATTAATCTTAAATACAATTGTACTTTCTTTGTCTCCAAGAAACAACCTATTCTAAGTGCGCCATCTATTTTTAAACCGTCTTTTGGATGGGGAAAACTTGTTCTCTCCTTATTAAGCCGCTAAATTTATAATTGGGAAATTTAAAGTTAATTTTTTGTTTTTGTAGAGAACCAAAATGTTAACAAAGTGGTAATCTGAGTTTTTTGATAAATCAACTAATAATGATTTGCGTTTATCGTCAACTGAGCACTTTTTGGAATCTCTTTAAATAGTCAGTAATGTCAATAAAAATACGTACAGGCGAAAACCTATATTTAAATCACCAGAGTTGGAAAACGACTAATACAGTAGAGGTTGCCATTTTGTTTGGCCAGACTGCTTGATTTTATTTCTGGCTCATTTAAACTTAATCTATTATTTTATAAACCAAGTCTATTTTCTAATACGAGATAATACTTAGTAAACTAAATACATCTATGTATGTAATTGGGAAAAATCTGGAAATCTCTTCTGGGAAGAGGAAATTCTGGCTTATCGATACCCCAAATCGAGCCATTACAAATCAGAAATTTAAAAATATTTGCTGTTTAACACACGCTTTTTCAGAATTAAACTTTCGAAGACTCCAGATTTGACAGGATAAACGAAATGTGCAGTTAAATTGCCAAACTAAACGTGGCAATATTGGCGTGAAAATCCTCGCAAAGGTGTGATGTTCCCACATTATGATGTAATTTTTGATCAGCTGAACCTAATTGTTGTCAAGAGAACCAAGCTAACTTTTTGAGACTTGAACGTTAGTTATGTATCTATATCGCATCGTTGAATTCGTGAATTTATCTTGTAATATGATATGTTAAATCAATCGCAGCAAATATATTGATAAATTAGTATTGGATTTATTTCATTACTTAACTACAATTCGTGCTATTAAATACAAATTTAATGAAAAAAGACTTCAAATTCAAATCTAAATTCGTTCATGTTCGTAATTGCTGTTAGAAATAATTCTGATGATTAGGTCTGTACACTGATTCCGGTTTTAAAACTGGCGCCATCATTTTACGCATGGTCATAGTTATCGTATTTGCAATAACTTAAATGGGATAAAAGTCAGTGAAAACAATAGATATTATTATAATATTATTTAAACCTTTTTTTAAAAAGTTTTCCTTAATTTAAAAAAGTTAGTGCCCAAATATTTGAATCAAGAAAATTAACTAAATTTACCATTTAACGCTATTCTACCGTCGCTAACTTGACGTACATCATGATTTTTTGGTCCAAATTAGAGTACCTTGCCATGTCTGAAACAGGCAAAAAAAATCGATGAAAACAATGGTATTATTTTTAAATTTGATCTCCTTTGGTTAAAAAAGTCAGAAGATAAATATTTGAAAATAGAAAAATTAAAAAAATTAAACTGTGGGTTAAAGGACATTTAAATACTAGTTACAGAGCTGAATGTTAGATAGCAGAGAATCTTAACAGAATCGCCTTAACAGTGCCCTAACAGCGCACACTTCTCATTACAGTTACAAAACGAGCAAATTTAGGCATATAAAACTGGCATAAGAACCGGCATAAATTGGCATAACTTTTGATATAGAGAAAAAGCAAAAAAAAGTAATAAAAGAAAGTAATAAAGAAAAGTAGGCGTCGTCGATTTGTCAATTGAAATTCGTCTGTCATCGTGCCAAGTATAGTTTTGCGAAGCTAGAAAAATTCATCTATTTCCATAAAAGGTAATAAATAGTTTTGTTTGCCGACGGGGACTCTTTTTGTGTGCAATTAATTAAAAGTGCTCGTTGCGGTTGCCGGAATCGAAGATTTTCGTGTCCTTTTGGTGGTGGTGGAGATTCGCCCATCCTTTGTCCTGTCTGTGTCGGCGAGATTTTAAATCGAGTGTAGATAAGATTTTTGCTAATTTTTTCGTTTTGTCTTTTTGGTTTCGATTGCAGAAAGTATTAATCAATCAGAATGTGTGACGAAGAGGTTGCTGCTTTAGTTGTTGACAATGGCTCCGGTATGTGCAAGGCCGGATTTGCCGGTGATGACGCACCCCGTGCTGTCTTTCCATCGATTGTTGGCCGTCCACGTCACCAGGGAGTGATGGTCGGCATGGGACAGAAGGACTCATATGTGGGTGATGAGGCTCAGAGCAAGCGTGGTATTCTCACCTTGAAATATCCGATTGAGCACGGCATTGTGACTAACTGGGACGATATGGAGAAAATCTGGCACCACACCTTCTACAATGAGCTTCGTGTGGCCCCTGAGGAGCATCCAGTTTTGTTGACCGAGGCTCCACTTAATCCAAAGGCCAATCGTGAGAAGATGACTCAGATTATGTTTGAGACCTTCAACACTCCGGCTATGTATGTTGCCATCCAGGCTGTGTTGTCTTTGTATGCTTCTGGTCGTACTACTGGCATCGTTTTGGATTCTGGTGACGGTGTCTCCCACACTGTGCCGATCTATGAGGGCTATGCATTGCCCCACGCCATTTTGCGTTTGGATTTGGCTGGTCGCGATTTGACCGATTACTTGATGAAGATCTTGACTGAGCGCGGTTACTCATTCACCACCACCGCTGAGCGTGAAATTGTGCGTGATATTAAGGAGAAATTGTGCTATGTTGCTTTGGACTTTGAGCAGGAGATGGCCACGGCTGCTTCAAGCTCATCTTTGGAGAAATCGTATGAATTGCCCGATGGACAGGTTATTACCATTGGCAATGAGCGTTTCCGTTGCCCCGAATCCCTGTTCCAGCCATCATTCTTAGGCATGGAGGCTTGCGGTATTCATGAGACTACCTATAACTCGATCATGAAATGCGATGTGGATATCCGTAAGGATTTGTATGCCAATACCGTCCTATCTGGTGGCACCACCATGTACCCTGGCATCGCTGATCGTATGCAAAAGGAGATTACCGCCTTGGCTCCATCCACCATGAAGATTAAGATTGTTGCTCCGCCAGAGCGTAAATACTCTGTATGGATTGGTGGATCAATTCTGGCCTCTCTATCTACATTCCAACAGATGTGGATCTCCAAGCAGGAGTACGATGAGTCTGGACCATCCATTGTCCATCGTAAATGCTTCTAAACAACTCAACCCGATGCGGCTGGATAACTGGGCGTGCCTCTTAACCACAATAAAGCACACAGTTCGTTCGATTAATACCAAGAAGAAGAGAGAGGGCACGCACGCAAAGCGAAATGCAACCGCATGATGATTGCATTCCAACAAAAACTACTTTTATACACAGTTTTATATACAAAAGACCATAATATACATACGATCTAAACACATGCATACATATATATATATATATTATATATATATATATATGTATATATATATATATAATATATGAACGCATACAAAATGAAACAAACAAACCTACACCCACACCACACACACGCATACACACAAAGAAACAAACACAAAAACGCACCCACACAAACACACATCTATACAAAATATACATACATATACAATTTACACATTAAGGAAAAGCCCATTTTGTGTTCTAATATCGAAATTGATAAAGTTCATAACGCACATTGGCATTTATAAAATAATCATATTTGGCATTACAACAATATTACCACATTACGATACTTCCAATGCATTCCTATTACATACATACATTCCAAACATATACCTACCATACCATTCTAATTGTAACCGCTTAGGCAAAGAATAAAAAAGCGATGAAGAACTGAAATTTTGAAATGTCTACATCTATATATCTATATAATAATACATACATATATGTATGTATATATATTGTTAATGGCATGACTAAATGCTGAATATGATGATGATTTGGATGCGGTCATTCGGCTGGTATGCCATTGGCGAGGGCGATAAACATGCGCTCATTACGTATAAGGAAAACTAGTTTGATTTCTACCAATATGAAACAGTCAAAAAGAACGTTTCATATACTCCAGTTAACAGGAAGTTGGACGCCGATAAGCACCACATGCGGGCGGACGCTTGTGATTCAGTTATTCTTCGCTTGGCTTATCAGGAACCACGCCCCAAGATTTAGCGGTATTTTCAAATTGATCGATTACAAATCGTTCATATAGTGACCATTTTACCTTATATGGTCAGGCATTGTACAATTGTATATATGTGTATATAGAGAGAAGAATCGGCAAATAGCAATAACAGAGCGCAAAACAAAACAAAACAAAGGCTGCTGACTCACCCACTAAATGTTTGGAGTTGCAATCGAGCCGAATCGAGTTGAATTGCTTGCTAGTCATTAAGTGGCATTGTTTTTGCTAACCATTTTTGGGGGATTCTCACAAGCACACACGTACACACACACACAGAGACAGATACATAGACACATACATACATAGATATAGACAAAACGCACCCCATTGACCATGGTCAATGGGAAGAGTGTGAGCAACATTTTTGGGCAGGGTTCAAATCAATCAAATGCAATTGTTCGAATTGTCTGGTTTTGGTCTAGAAACTCGCATTGACCAAAATCATTCAAGCTCAACTATTGACATGGAATTGAAAATTTTATTCTCGATTATCCATAAAAGTATATTTTGATATGGACGGGATCCGATTATCAAATATAGCCATAAGGAAACCCAAGAGAATTTCAAGTACACATACTCTTACATATATACATATGATTTGATATCTTAAGTAGTTGGCCTTAACTACAATTGATAAGAATTGCCTTGGCCTAAGATCATTAATAACTATTTGATAAGATACTATTAATTATCATTGATTCATTCTTTTAAATTTAAACTATAATTATTAATCAGCAGCTATTGGAAGGTTTAACTTGGCTTATAATAGTTAGTACAAGGACAGTTTTTATTTCTTTACCCAAAATGATCTTAATGGAGATATTCCAACACTTTATGATCTGCGACAATCCCTTGATTTCCTAAAAATCGCTTGCTTTTGATCAACTTTACCTGTGTGTGTTAAATCAATTGTAAATTTTAAAAATTAAATTTATTTTAAAATGAAAAGGTATCTAAAAGCTGATTCTATTCCACCTAAAAGTTTTTCACATTGAAAAAAATTGATAATAATTTTGAGCCATTTTGCAAATTGTTTGGAAAACTTTTCGAAACTTGGAATTTGTGTATGTATGTATATATTTTACTGTGCACAATATGGAACTGCATTCTGTTATGTATAAATCATATACATATAATATATACATATGTGTATGTATTTCTTATCATTAAGAATGCGTTCTCAAAAAAAACCCAATGAAACATTTCTTGTGCCAAAATGTTCTTTAGATTAACTCGTTTTAATCTGACGAGTTGGGTCAATCAACGCACCAAAGACTTGATTAATGACTATAAATAAGAATTTCTTATGTATATAATTTGTTGCTGATTGCACATATGTATGTATGTATGTATATATGTATAGTACATAGAATTTTAAAAAACCCCAAAGTTCGTAATATTTTTGATTCCTCAGCTAATGCTACAAATTGACGCACAGGACGTTCTTAAATTAGACATGATTCATTAGTAGAATCGATTAATTCCGTGGAATTTTATTTCGTAGAATGAACCATTTAGTTTTTTATGTAAAATGTAAGACATTATGAATCGAGTTATTAATTATAAATAGAATTATTAATTAATAAAAATGTCAATTGCATTTTATAGAATTGAACCTGCATATCATTGTATAAAAATTCAAGATCATTATATAAAATAATTTACAAAACAAATTTTTCATAAGAAAATTAAAAACACAAGGTTCGCTTTGAAATCTATGTAAGTATTCTTGTAAAAGTATTTTTACATTAAAAAAATTAACACTTAATTTAAATTGATCAAAAAACGAAAAGTCCGAATTTTGTATACCCTGGCAGATTGTCTCTTTGATAACTATAAGTATTTAATTATTTCTGTTTTATTAACTATATATATAAATTGATTTTGATCTGATTGGTCTTATGATAGTCGGTTGATTCTTTTGAAACTCAATATTTCTATATACATACAACGAATGAGCATGTCCGTCTGTCTGTTTCTTCGTATCTTTTCGAAGTTATATTTTGAGGTACGTGAATAAATGTTATATCATTCTGTTCATTGATCATTTATCTAAATCAAGTTTAAGAATTGGTCGGATCGGAAAATAAATACAGAATATTAAAGCTATCCACTGTATACCAAACGTATACGAAAATATCGTAACAATCGCTTCAAAACAACGAAGTTATTATTAATCTAAAACTTTATTTTTTACCGATTTTACCTATCAGAGCTACAAGATATAGTCCACCGATTTTGACCAAATTAAAAAATGTATTTTAAATTAATAAATCCATCTACAGAAAAAAATAGGTTTTCAAACTATAATTTACCGATTATTCCTATAATAATTAAATAATAAAAAAATTGGAAGTGTTTTAGAAGTATATCCAACTCATAAATATATAATTTTGTGACATTCCCCTTAAGAACGAAAAGAGTTATTTCTTTAAAACCTTATTCTCAACAGATCGTTCCTATGTGAGCTACATATATAATATAGTCGTCACTATTCACTGCGTGCAGCAAAAAGTAGGCAAAATTTTGGACTCGATTACATTGATACCACACAAACGGACATCGCTAGATCAAATCAGCTCGCTCGAAATAAAGAATGGAGAGGCTTCTTTCGTACTTATCATCAAGATTAATATACCCTCTGTAAGGGTATAATTAATTAATATACATACATATGTACATATATTAAATTATCTAATATAGATCAATTAGTTTAAGCACTCAAAGGTAAAATAAACTCGTCATTCACCTTATTTTTGGCTATCAACAATGACTCATAATTTAATACAATATTAAATAAAAAGTATTATAATTTTAATCGCAAACAAAATCGATAACCAGTTGTCTTATTTATATACAATTAAATATATTAATGAAATAACTTTCATTGGTAAAATCATTCAAAAATGAAAGTGCTTAATTGCCCATTAATTTAATCAATTTGTTTATGGAATTGATTTAAAATTTGAACCCTTTTTGTTTATAAATATTTCCGTTAAGAAAAAGATGAAACATGCTGCAAATGTTTAAAAAATATTTACTTGTGCCTTTATTGGTTATTTTTCTTTCTTATACATTTTCCGTTCGTTTTTATCCCCTTTTTGTTTCATTTATCTTTTGGTTTCCTGTCTTATATATCATACTCAGAATCGTTTGAATCGTTATACATGGATTAAATAGGCGATTTTGTTACATGAATTGTGTTTGGGTTACAAAAGGTTTGCTTAATTTTTTCCATAATTTGTGTTTCTTTTTATGAAATGAGAAATATAATGCTAATCATAATATTATATATATATATGAATTTGATTAGATCTGCAATATATGTATATATAAATACGAATATGCAATGTGTGTATGTTTTTTTTTTGGAAGCAAAAATTGATAATACAAGGATACAAGCATATATAAAATCAGCCTTCAATTCATTGTGTGAATACGTAGAATTGGCATTAAAATTAATTATTGATTATATACTAGAGATAACTGAAAAATAAAAAGAACAGATACTTACACAACAGAAATAAAGATTTGAAATTGAGGCGACTGCAAAGAATTTTTCGTTTCGGTTCATTAAAAATGTGTCTTAAAATCATATCCATTTATTCCAATTATTTCAATTGAAAGTAAAAAATATAAAAAAATGAACCGAAACAAAATTTAAAGTCCATTTGCAGTCATTTCAACATAATAAAAATAAAAAAAATAAATTCTTTTTATAAATTATATAAGATGACATTTTATTTTGTGGTTTTGTTTTTTTTTGTTCTAAATTTACATGTAGGCGTGTGTTCGCGGTTGCGTGTGTGTATATTTGAATTGTATATAATATAATTAAAAAATTTAAAAAATTACAATTAAAATGTATAACATTAATAATATGGAGTTTAATTTATTGCATTAGGGTATATAAGATGCTAGCACTTGATTTCTCAAAATGAATTTTTTTTCTCTCTTGATTTTAACTTTTTTATATATATAAATATATATATGATTCGTATTATTAATTTGTTTTGTCGTTGATAATGTTGATTGTGTGTTTGTGTGGGTGTGTGTGTGTGTGTGTATGCATGTATATGTATGTATGTAAGTATGTATAAATGTATGCAATTTATGTATAGATAAGATAAGACACATAATGTTTTAACTAAAACAAAGCATAAATATGGATTCTCCTCTTCACTATCGCTCTTTCTTTTTTCTATCTTTTCTTCTTTCTTCCTTTCCGATTATTATTGTAATGACTACAAAACTAAACAAGAAGGATCTATTGTAATGGATAAGGGTTATACAATTACTGCATTCTTAGCCGAGAATAATAATCGAATATATTATCTGTGACTTTTTCTTTTTTGTATTTTTATCTGTGACTGTATATATATATATACGCATATATATATATATATATATGTATATATATATATATATGTGTGTGTGTGTACGTATGCATGTGTTATATATGAATAATAATACATTGATATTGTATATATGCATCGATATATTTATTTATGTATGCATGTATATAACCTTTTTTCGATTTACCAACACATAAAATCATTGGACATTATTACAAAAATAATAAATTGGATAACACTAAAACACAAATTAATGATTGTTGGATTTTCGTATATGTGTGTGTACGCGTGTGTGTGTGTGCTTTTTCAAAATACATACAAAACATATAAGAAATTTAAGGGGGGACTTTGCTCATTTTACATGCACTTGGACTTGCACTTGCACTCACTATTTTTTCCACTTACTTAACTAATTTCCTCGCTTAAATGCTAAATAACATGAATTCTATATAGATAGAAATGGTATGGGGGGGGGGCGTGGGGCGTGGTATTTCATCATACATTTCTCTTTCTGTTTTTTGTTTTCTTTTGTTTCTTGTGGGGATTCTCTTAGCAATTTCTGTGCAAAAACTCAAGTAACTACCATAACTAGATAAGAATTGTCCGTTCATTATTATTCTCATGCTATCATTGCTGCTGCTTGTTGTTTTTCCATTAGCTCCTTGATCTTGGTACGCTTTGTGCCGGCCGTGGCCGCATAAAGCATTTATCAGTAAGCCTGCGCTTCCTTATAGTCACTCTGATCGGATGTATAGAAATCCTCTAGCTTCCATTGGAGTGTCTCGAATGTGGGTCTACGCATGGGATCTTTGTGCCAGCATTCTAACATTATCTCATACAATCGCTGTTCACAATTTGGTGGCATTGGCATACGATATCCATGCTCAACCTGGGTTAATACTTCAGCATTGGTCATACCTAAATAGGGACACAGAGATAATTAGTTGGAAATTGTTAAAAATGAAGTTTTTAATTAATTTACTCACCTGGATATGGTATGCGTCCGTAGGTTACCAACTCGGTGAGCAGAATGCCAAAGCTCCAGACATCAGACTTGATCGAAAATTTACTATAATTGGCTGCCTCTGGTGCAGTCCATTTAATGGGGAAGCGTGCACCAACTCTGGCCTCATATTCATCTTCTTTAATAAGTCTGAAATTGAATCAATGGAGATTAATTATATTAACAGATTTTCTATATAATCTAGATGTGTGTACTAACCTGGCCAAACCAAAATCGGCTATCTTTACTATATTGCCATCACCGACAAGAACATTACGCGCCGCTAAATCTCTGTGTATATAGTTCTGTGATTCCAAATATGCCATACCGGCAGCTATTTGGGCGGCCATATCGATCAGCGTTTGCATTTTGAGGCTTCGACCTTTGCCTGCAATGGCTAAAAGATATTAAAGAAAAAGAACCAAAAAAAAAAGAAAAAAATACAAGAATAATATTGCAATTTGCCATGAGACATGAGAAAGCGAGCGAACGAACGAACGAGCGAGCGATTGATTTAGCGAGCGAACGAACGAGCGAGTAGTAGTAGAGGACGGGCGAGCATGAGGGGAGTAGCGTGAAAAAATGTATAGAGAAATGTTATGTTATTGTTGTAATCTCGTTTGATTTGGGTTAAAAAAAAAAGAAATGGAAGCGTGTTAAATATGTTTAAAAATGTCGAAAGGATTTAGATATAGATTGCTCTCTTCACATACCTTGCAGATATTCCAATAAGGAACCGTGCTTCATCAGTTCGGTAATAATATAGATTGGCTCCTCCACAGTGCATACGGCATACAGTTGAATGAGCTTGGTGTGGCGCAGTTTCTTCATTATTTGAGCTTCGGCTAAGAAGTCCTTGGGATCCATAGTGCCTAGATCGAAAAAAAAGGAAACATTAGTTATCAATATTAACGGTTAATTACCAGTTTAATGTTATCGCTTAAATTACCTGATTTAAGAGTCTTAATGGCCACTGGAGTTGTATTATTCCATAGACCCTCCCAAACATCACCAAATTGTCCGGAACCCAATTTACGTACAAATTTCAGCGAAGTTCTATCAATCTCCCATTGATCCCGGGTTCGATGCGAGAGGCCTTCGGTGACAGGCTTTTCAATCTATTTTCGTATCATATTTTGTAATAAATTTATAAAAAAAATATAAATTAGTAAATTTATTGATTGTCGTCTGATTTTGATTTGTTATGATTATTAATGATTAGAGTATATTGTGGTTATCGGTGCCAATTGGTTAATGAGATTGTAGCATATATAATCAGGCTGGCTTTATATACAAATCGTTTGAATGGCTAGCAATTCGTTATTGATCGATTGATTTTAAATCTGGTTAAGATTGGATTCCAAGCAGCCATTCGATCAAAGTGCAAATGTTAAGAAACAGAAATTTAAATAAAATCGAATCGAATATTTTGGAAAATTTAGAATATTATAAAGTATATCCAATGCAGTCGTAATAAAATACTTTTAGGTTTGGTTTGCCTAAAAACTTGGTCCTGATAAATATTCTTGAAGATCAGATTTTTTTTTTAAATTTACATATTGTTGTAAGTGCTTGATCAGTTTGATATGCTTATATAGCTCATAAAGACATGATCGCTTTTCTATATCTCCTTGAATTAACATAAGAACTTGGCCATTTGGTTTAAGCTTCTCATTTAAAGACAGACAAAAGAATCTGTGTAAGATTAGGGATACCTATATATATTTTTTTGTTAATATTTGTCAATATAAACATGTTTAGTACAGTGGGTAATAAATATATTATTATATGATCCTAAGGTCATTAGAATCGATTGATTTTATAACTATATAATATAATAATAATAGTTTCCTTATAGATCATACATAATCTAGTCTAAAATCTTCCTCTTTTCCTGATTAAAATGAAATCTGATATGAAAAATTTTATATAATCAAATTGGTTATTAATTTAAGGTTCCAAATAATAATTAATAGTATCTGTAAAGATTAAGCTGGAAATCTTGAGGTCTTGCATTTGTTTGCAGAAATAATAAAAAAGATATAGAACAAATGATGAAAGTCGGACGACTATCATATATATAGCTTTTATAATCAGTAAGTTAAGTTTAAAAGCCTTTGTGCAAGGGTATGAAAATTTAATAATCTACTAGATCAATAATTTAGAATTTGCACTTTGAACTGAGGGACTGTAAATGGTAGTGAATGATAATATTTGGTATGGAATATTAAATATAATATATATACATATCTAGTTTATATATATATATATATATATATATACATATACTCGATTAGATAGATTTGTGTTGACGTGAGAGTGGATTATTGTGTTGGTTCGTTCATTTGGATGGGCAATAAACACACACGCACACATTATAGAGAATCAATCCTACCTCAAAAACACCCGAGAAAGAATTTGTCTTTTATTTGTTAGTTTATTTTGTTGTTTAGTTTTAAGTTTTCATAATTCGAAAATTTTGTTAGTAGTTACAAGTTAAAGTTCGATTTAAAGGAAAAACGTATGCCGTAAAAAAAGAAACAAAAAAAACACACAATAATTGTAGTTTAGTATATAAATGTGTTAAACAATGCAATAATGGATTATTAGTAAATAATAATAAATGTTTGTATGTGATAATAATGTCAATGTGGATGTTAAATATCGAAATATGTGAATGAAAATGTTTTATATATACATATATCTGTATATATATGGAATGTTAATGCTAATGCTTAACCAAAATTTGAAAAACAATGAGCATTTGAGTCAATCTATTGACCAATTGAAGCTTACCTGTACACAGGGTTTGCATAAATTGACGCACAGGCCATCCGAATCCTTGGAATAATGCTCAACCAGCTCTTGCAGGGTTCTACAAGAGAGAGAAAGAGACAGAGAGTGGGTTAATTAAAGTTATTAAGAAAAATTTAATTGGAATTATAATCAAAATGATTAACTTACCTGAATGTTGTACGTCTGGCAATGAAGAAGCCGCCCTCATCCAATTGTCTGATACGATAATGCTTAACCGTATCTCCATCGCGCACTGCGAAGCAACAAAATAATATTTTATCACATTAACAAACATTCATTCATTCTATCAATGTATGTGTATATATATGTATACATATATATATATATATATAACTCTTCTATATAGTATGGTCACGCACCTGATAGCGAGTAGTCATTGTGACGGCTCTCGGAATCACGAATTAAAAATGCACCATGTTCATTCTCTGGCAGTAGAAGTTTTTTCTCAGCCTCAATGCGTTTGATTTTGCGGAAGTACCAACTAAAAATAAAAAAAAGGAAATATAAATATGTAGATTAAATTTGAGACTGTATAAAATTGCATATATACATATAGTACAAATCAAGTCATAAAGACATAAATTTAGTTTTTGAATTTAATAATAGGAAATTAGTTATGAAAATGATATAGGCCTACTCTCCTTGAATAGACACGCACGTGGGTGGACAGATGCAGTCGGTGCACACACCTTAAACGCATGTTAAATGACTCACTATTTGTGGGTGTTGATATCTCCTACAAGTTGAATATATGTATACATACATACATATATATACATTTTTTCTTATTTTTTCACAAATATGTGATTAGCTTTTTTCTATTCTGTATTTTTATGTGTTTAGGGTTGCCTTCTAATTCTAAATTCCATTGAAATAAACAATATTTTATTGAGATCAATCGAAATAAGAATTGATATAGATTTTATATTATTTTTACATCAATAAGTTAAATGGTAGATCATAACGTATCTTTATATACCATTATATTATACTTATATAACCAGATGATTTGGTATCGATTGAAGAATTAGAAAATCTTTCACTTCAGCATCAAAAAGGTGAATGCAGTAAGACATCGTATCCTTATATACCACTATATCATACGTATACAGATAGTTCTAGATCACATAATGTGATATGCAAGTCTCAAGGAGATTTATTTAAAATGAGTATTAAAAATGAATTTCTTTTAAAAAAAACTTTCATCTATCTTGTCAAAGATTTATTATTATTATTATTAAAGTATAGGATATAGTTGTAAAATATCAACCTAACTATATTTTACAAGCACTGGCAACTAAGGCCTTCGGCTTAGACGAAAACTACATCCATGCACTAGCCTGGGATTCGAATCAGGTCCTCGTTGTTCAGTTCCCTAAATGACTAGGCCCCTTAGACAACTCATCTACCGAGGACTGCTATCTTGTCAAAGATATAATTGTTCGATTTACTAAAACATCATAATAAAAATGATTGATAAAACAAAATAAAAGCATAACTTTTCGTTACATATTCTGTCCTAGTCAGACGATTCAACTATATAAATAATACAGGTGATTACATGGAAAAATAATGTCAGGTCATCTCAGTCTAATAGTGGATAAAAAACTAACGCTACAAGATCATGTTAAAAGTACCAATGTAAGAGTTGTAGTAGATAGTTTTATGTACATACTATTTATTTATTTTTGCCTCCAAGTACAATGTTTTTTTTTGTCTTTTTATCTTCTTTTTATTCTCTGTTATATAATCTATCAGTACAATGATTTTTTTTGTCTTTTTATCTTCTTTTTATTCTCTGTTATATAATCTACATATGTTAACTCGCTACCTTCTGTTGAGATCTTAATTCTGTTAACTTTTACTGTTAGTAAACAAGTAAATAAGCTTTTCTCAAATGATCGTTAGAGTTTGAACCAATCATCCTGCCACAGAGTAGACAAATAAATTATTCCTAACTAAATACAAAACTAGAAAGATGGACTAACTTCGGCCGTGCCGAAGTTCGTATACCCTTGCAGATTTTCTCTATATAATTCACCAGAAGCATTATTGTAAATTAAACATACCAAATTTACAAATTCAATATTTTGAGCTTGAGGAAAAAAATTTTTCATACAAAATTTTTTTTTGTACCGATTGTTCCTATAGCAGCTATATGATATAGCCAACCGATTCTGATCAGACTTGGTTGAAGTATCAAAAAGCATATTAAACTCATAAATATCAAATTTCGTGGCATTCGGTTGAAAAACAACAGAGTTATTGAGGATAAGCCTTATTCATGACCGATCGGTCCTATGGGAGCTATATGATATAGTCGTCCGATTCAGATCAAACTTGGTTGAAGTATCAAGAAGCATATTAAACTCATAAATATCAAATTTCGTGGCATTCGGTTGAAAAACAGCAGAGTTATTGAGGATAAGCCTTATTCTTGACCGATCGTTCCTATGGGAGCTATATGATATAGTCGTCCGATCGGGATGATTCCGAGATATACAATGCCTGCAGCAAAAAGGAGCCTATGCTGAAAATCTCAGCTCTGTAGCTCTTATGGTCTCGGAGGAGAAGCTGTTGATCCAGACAGACGGACAGACGGACAGACGGACAGACGGACATGGTCATATCGACTCGGCTATTCATGCTGATCAAGAATATATATACTTTATATAGTCGGAGATGCTTCCTTCTGTGCGTTGCAAACTTCTGACCAAAATTAATATACCCTCTGCAAGGGTATAAAAATTCATTTTCATTCTCACATTAAAAATATTTCATGGGTGCCTTAATATTTAGTACAAAGCATTTGGTACCGGCTCAGTTTAAATTTAAGTATTTTAGTATGTTTTTCGTTAATTTTTCCCCTACCAAATAAATACAAATACGAATACAAATTATCATAAATATTTCAAAAGATTTGAGTAGAATAAGCCATTAGCCTGGAACTCTTAATTCAATTAATGTTAAGTTTACAATTATAAATCATATAAAATTTAAAATGAAAACAAAAAAATTAATAACTTTTTGGTTCTTAAAGACTTTTCTCTTGCTTTTCAACTGTCATTTACACAGATGATGGGGGATTAATTTTTAATATGACTCAGAACAAATAATTCAAAAGAAAACTAAAATCAATATTCATATTGTTTTTCTATATAAGTAAGTACATATATAATTAACTGTAAGTTTATTATGATTCATAAATTTCATTCAGATCACATCTCATTATAGTTGGATAATTAAGTTTTCCCCAGTGTTATTCATCTCTCTTTATTTTTTTTCTCTTTTTTTTTTTAATCGAATAACAATTTAAATAGTTATTTTGGGTGTGAAATTGAAATATTATTGCAATTAAGTACTTAAATCATCATTTAAAAGATAAAAAGTACTTAAAATATTGTTTTTGAAACGGTTGAAATGTTCTAAAATTGCTTTAGTTATTTTTTTTTTTTTTCATAAATTTCACCATTTTAGGCAACAAATGGAAAATGTTGGAAAGATAGAAAGATGGAAAGGTTTATAATACTGCTATATGATTAGCCACAACACACATGAGTTAATGTTGAGAGGGAGGTGGAGGAGAAGTAGGAGGGTGATGTGAATGATGAATCAATCTCATTTAAGTTTGACGAAAGCACTTCAATCCAATTTGTTGCGGCATTAACATTGACCTTAATATCAGATGATAACTGATGAAATTGTTTAAATATTTCTCTCTTCTTTCTTTCATTTTTAAAGTTATTTCAGTTGATTGAGGGGGGAGTTGTTTGCTTTGTCTTGTTACTGTCAAATGTTTTTTCTTTTCTTTCTTTTCTTTTTTGTTATATAACAAGTTCAACGGTTGACAAAGAGTTAACGGATGATGAATGGGTTGGTTGTGAATGATGGAATTTCTGTCAGTTTGTCAGTTTTGCAAAGGAAAAAGAACAGATATATATGTACATATAACTTTTCATTTCAATGCACAAAGACAGACAGACAGAACCAACGAAACGTAATCCCTGTTCCTGCTCCACACAAGGGCATATTCTCATTCTCATATTTTCTTTATGGGTTTTTTTTTTTTTTGGGGGGGGGGGGGGAGGTGAAAAGAAAAGTGAAAACCACTTTTATGGAACAGTTCTAGTGCAGTTGTTTCTCTCTCCCTCTCTTCGAAAAGCACCTCTAGCAAAATTTTTGCATAAATTCAAAATCTTCACCTGGTGAAGCATCTGCTAGCAGCACATTCAAGGTATGCAAGTGGTCGACCGGTCGGTCGGTTGGTCGGTCAGTTAGCTATCTTCTTCCTCTGCTTCTCATTCAGTTGGGTACGTACCATAAAGTGGCCTGGCCACATGCTATCTTAGGTGAGGACTATAACTATGGTTATGGCTGGCTTGTCTCTTTGGTCTGGGAGCATTCAGTTCTATTGAATTTCACTTTGGCTCTCTTGTTGGTTGGCTTCTTTTTTATGAGTTTTGCTGCTGCTCCTTTTGGCTAACATTTTAACAGGAATGCAATGGCCAATGGCCAAAGCTGCAAAGTAATCTGATTGTGCAAAAGCCATTTAAAGGTATTATTAAAAGAACTTATGTATGTGTGTGTGTGTGTATCTTGACTGGATTTAATTGGCTGTCTGTTTGCAAGCTAAAGGAGCAAAGAAAGAAAGAAAAAAAAAATAAAAGAAGTGGTAAACTATTTGGCTTTTGGTTGCACATTTGCACACATGTTGACGTTGTCGTTGCCATTGCCGTTGTCATCAACAACGGTTGTCTGCCATAGCCATCGCCATTGCCATCATCATCAACATCAGCAACTGCAGCAACAGCAGCAACTAACTGCAGCAACAGCTCTTGCAACAAAGTTATCCAGCAATTTGCCAGTCAACAGGATGCCAACTGGTAACTGCCAACCTGCCACTTCCTCCACATATATCCACCTCCTACTTATGTGTGTCTAGGCCTAGCATTTTACTCATGAATGGGAGAGACACAACCATCAAGTGCTGCATACAATTTGATTGATTGGCGACCTGAAGCTAGTTGTCCCAGCCTCTTGCCAGCACGTGTCTATTACGCCAATAAACGTTTATTAGACGCCATTAAATTTGCTCTCAAATAAAAAGAAAACAAGTCCCAAATAACTACACTGACTCCTATAGCGAGGGAGGAGAGGGTAGGGTAGCGGAGGGAGGGAGGGAGGGAGGGAACAGAGCCAATTGTGGCAAGTCTATTTTAGTTTATTTTTAGATCCTGATCGTTCAGTCATGCATGACTTTTATAAATATGCAATAGGTGGACTTTAATTACTCAGACAAGCATGGACATCCTGTGCAAAGAGTGAGCCTAATGGCTAACCAATCTGGTCAACAACAAAAAAACAAAAAAAAAAAAAGGGGGGGAAAGACCAAAATAAAACATAACGTTTATTAAGCAGAAGAAATCGGAAATTATCGGATTATGTAATACATATATCACTTACAGAAAAAAATACGAAAAAAATATAAATGAAAAAAATTGTACTTCGTTTTAAATTAATATAAGTCTGGTTTAAACTCGATTAATTATGAGTGTAAATTAATTAATTAAGATGATGATATTAAATAATTTCTTAAATTCATAATTGTAAAAAATCTCATATTAGACCAACCATTTTAGTTTGTAATAAGATTTGGAAATTATGAAAAAAAAAACATTTTTGATTCGAATTGAAGCAAAAGTTATTAACGATATTTCTATATAAAGGAAATGTTAACCTATTATTTGATTTTGATATAAACTTTTAAACTATAAGATTATTTCAAGTTTTTATTCCTTTCCTTACAAAATAGGATTCATTTTAAGTTTTTATTTTAATATTAAAAAAACTGTTATGTATGTTATGAGCAAACAAATAAAATTAAAAAGTAATCCTTGATCTTTCTATATTGGTTGCTGATGAATAAGAAAATTCAAGTTGTAATTTTAAGTTTTTCCAAGGGAAAATTTCGCTTATCCCCTTAAAATACAGAAAATCTATTAAATCGTTATATCTCATACATCATAATATGGATATATCGTCGTTAGTTAGTAACATATTTAACATCTAGATAAAAGTTAATAACTAAACTAACTGAAAGCCCTTAAGATTTTAAGAATATGTCTTAGCGAACTGATTTTGGTAATAAAGATTGTCTCTTTGTTATTTTCTTATACTGAGTAAACACAAACACTTAAACCTCTTTATGATTGCTATTAATTTTTCTAACTTGCCATTTTAATTTCTCTCAGTGTAGAGAAACATCCATATCTATGTATGTTTTGCCATGGCCTATCCATTCATTTTTCATGATTGCAGGTTACAAAAACACACACAAGAAAAATTGGTCTAGAAAACTCGACATGTTTATTTATAGATAAATGTGGATATATGTACATATAGACAGGCAAATACCAAAGTGAGTGAGAGAGAGAGAGGGAGGGAGAGAGATGGAAAGAGAGAAGCTCACTTGTCTCGAAGCCATAACCAAAACCGAAACCAAAATCAAATGCCTGGTCGTTTTGGTCAAAAGAGTTGTTGTTGCACATGCTCTTCTAAATGTTGTTGTTGTTGTTGTTGTTGTTGTTGGTGCTGTTGTTGCATGTATTCATGGCAGCAAGCGGTCCGCGGGCGTTGTTCAAATGGCCATTTCGGGCTCGTCTTGGAGGCACAACTTTAACTTTAACTATTTTTAAAACATCGCTTTAAGCAATGTAATGCGATTTTGTCTAAAAATATCCACATAACAACTGCAACAACAACAACAACAACAACAACAACAGCAACAACAACAAGATCAGACCGCAACAAGATCGTCGTCTACAATTTTTCTACGTTCAGTTCAGCCTGATGGTGCATGGTGCATGGTGTTTGTCTGCCTGTTTTTGGCCATGGTTAGTGGAACGAACGACAACAACAACTTTGGCTTGTACAAAACTTTGGCCTAACATGTTTGTCTTGTTTTTTTTTTTTTTGGCTCAGTTTGTTGGTTTGAATCTGGCTAGTAACTTAATTGCAAAGGCACCGAAGAGTGTGTGTGTGTGTGTTTGTGTTTGTGTGTGGACCATGGACATGCACTTTAAAGTTAAAATTAGATTAAGTGAGATCGATTGATCGATGGTTCGGTCAATCGAATGTTATCTTTCACATATATATATATATATATATATATTTACATATATAGGTATATCTAAATTCAAGCTGTGATTGTTCCAATTTATACACTTGATGTACCCAGTGCCTGTGTCTATTTTGATTGACATATGTACGTTTGTGGCTTGTAGCTTGTAGCTTCTGGCTTGTGCCTTGTTTGGGCCTAGTTTTCACCGTGCCCAATTCTAACTATATAGGTATATACATATATGTGTATATAACAAATTACAACAGCAGCCGCTCTGCAGTCACACAATTTGTGCCAAAAAGAAAGAAAAACTATTCCATTAAACGGTTCTCTTTGACTGGCTCGCCTTTTTCCATTCTGGATTGTGGCAATTGTTCGATTCGATTAAATGGGACAAAAGTTGAAATGAAATTTGTGCTTGATAAACATTATTAAATTTATTGAAGCAGGTCAGAATGCCGCCCCTTCCCCCCCTCCCTGTACAATGACAATGATCATTTGGATGATATATTATCATTGATCGTTATGATGCTGCATTGTTTGTGCAATTAATTAGCAAATATTTTTTTTTGAAATGAAACGGAATCAAACGGGTTTTCCGATCCTCAGTATTCGCACTCACAACTAATAACGTCAATGGGGCATGATTCATAAAATATAAACCGGCCAGACAGACTTTATCTCATCATCAGCATCATTATCATCAATTGCTGATCATCTTATGGCATCTCATTCATTAATTGTTTATTATATAATATTTCGAGGAACTTGTGAACACGTTTTTCGAGGACAATTTGATTAATGTCTATTCAACTCATATTTCTAGCTAAATTTGTAATTCCATTCAATTCGATTTCACGATTATTGTTGATTAACAGAAATTTCTGATTTTGCATATTAATTGGAGTACATTTTTTTGGTTTTTCTCTTTCGCTGGTCACGACACAAAATGCAGTAATTGAAAATTGTGATATATATGTATAAGAGTGTGTGTATTATGTGTGTGTGTGTGTGAGTAAGTGTGTGCACGAGTGCACTGTCACTTTCTCTATATAATTGTCTTCTCTTGGCCATGTGTATTGCCTTCCAACATCCGTTGCCCTGCCTATGTGCATTTATTTTTAAATATTTAATTAGAAACATTTAAAGCTAAAACAACTGAAACCAGTTACGACTTTTAATACCCTGCAATTTAAGGCAATACCATAATCATATATTTATTTTCTTTATGCTTCGTAGAGATGATTATTCGAACTCTATATCATATTCAGAAATCTTCAGTTCTTGTAGACGCTTTGCCGCAAAAGCAAAATAATTATTAGCAAATTTATTTAATTTGATTAATTAATCTTTTTCGTCTTCGTTATTTGTTTTCCACTTTAAATTATATATGAAATATTTATTACTCAAACATAGTTAAAAACATAAATGTAAAGATTTATTGAAAATGGGTCGGGAGATCTAGCCAAGTGCTACAAATAAGATAAAGAAGTGTTTTCCGCATTTATTCATTGGTATAACCGGAACGAAATCAGACCAAAATAAAGCAAGCAAGACATCCCTATCGACTTTAAAGTATACCCTGTACCAAGTAGCGATAATTCAAAAATCAAACTCTCTTGAAATTGTATGCTGCAACAGCAAATGCATGACCAAAACTGATACTGCTTGAATAAAACTACACTGCTTGCATAAAAAGTATACTGCTTGCAGAAACTTATACTGATTGCAGAAACGTATACTGCTTGCAGAACAAAGCAGGATATGGACCTGTGCGTACTTGGGATTTCAGTGCAAATATCTGATACTTATATGTATATATATAATATTTTTATACATACATATGTACTACTTATATGTTATACATTATTGTACATATACCTCCGATATTGTTCAATTTTAAGATAAACTTGTAAATATTGCCTATATAATTGATTGTACTAAATAGATCATAACTCTAGTTATTCGCTTTTTCTATTTTGCATGGCCGGAAGTGGGCGCCGGAAAAATTTATATCAAACTAGATCTGTGTAGACTATAGGCGGATGTTGACACCCAATTTGGTTGCTCTATCTCTTATAGTCTCCTAGATCTAGGTGGTCATACGAAGAGGCACGCCGAAATTGTTATATCGACTCGACTGTTGATGATAATCAAGAATATATACACTTTATGAGGTCGGAAATGTGATCTTCTGCCTATTATATACATTTTGGCGACTTTAATATATATTTTACCCTATGAGTACAGTATAAAAACATCTACATTTCTTAAATAGAGCCTACAACTAAACGACCTATCAATCCATATATCAATATAATATCTTTTAGATGTTAGGTTAGATAGATAAGATTCGAAATGAGAGATTCAACAAACAAATAAACGTTAAAAAAATATTCACTAGTATTAACACATATTTTGATTTTGAATCAAAAGAAGATGAAGAGCATCTCCTTATATAAATTTAACATACAAATTTAGAAAATTCTGTATAATACATAGTATTATCTGTTTCAGGAAGGTATAGGAAAGTCGGTACGCGGGTTGAAATCACAATTACCACTATATGTATATTAATTAATCTCGATATTGTACTCAATTAAAATATTGTACTCTAATCATTTGCTTATTATTCTAGAATAATTTTATTTTCTTTGTAATACTTAGCCAATATATTTAAATTTTCATTCTGTTTATTTGTCTGCCTGTCTCTCGACTGGTTTTAAAACTTACCTGAAAAGGAAAGTAGATAGAAAATATAATACATTATTTATAATTCTATAAGTAAACATTTCATCAATGGGTCATAATCTGGAATTTACTTTTGACACGCGACATCATAAAATTACAAATGCAAAATTATATATGAATTAAAAACAAATTTATAATTACTTGCAAATAATGCCATGCAATTTCCACTGATACCTCAATTTTAATTAGTGCAAAGTGCTGACTGACAAGGGAAAACCATTCACACACACAAACATTCACACACCCAGCGAACTTTTATTCATTTATGACGTTGTCAAATTGCAATCGACTGAATTAATAAAACGCAAATTAAAGTTTAATTATTAATTTAATGTATCATATCAAGGCTTATTTTGAGGGTCTGAAACTTGCGAAAAGATTTCAAAGTCCAAATTGGAAACTGGTTGCCCGATTTATAAGATTTTATTTAAATATTAATTATACTTTTTAAACCCTTGCAGAGGGTATAATAAAATTGATCAAATGTTTGTAACGCATACATAAAATAAACGTTTCCGATCCCATAAAAGTATATATATTCTCGTTTCTTGAGATATCTCAAATTTGGTATACAGATGATAATTCTACTTTTACACCATACCAGTTAGTTTAAATCAGATCGGATAAAAAGTACAGATTTTAATTATTTTATATGACGGAGAAAGTAATTAATTAAACTACACAGCCGAAGTTAGCTCCTTTGATATTTTAAATTAAATATGTAATATACATATATGTTAAAATACCCAATTTACTTGGTATCTCATTATAAAGGAACAAAGTCTTTTTTCTTATGGTTATTTGAATTTTACAAACTGTTAAATTTTCTTCTATAAAGCATAAATATTCTTGATCCATAATCTAAGCCCATTTATTTTGCAGTTTTAATATGATATAATTTTTAGATGAATTTTAATTTGTTTAATTTCTGTTGAAAATATTAGACAGATCAAAAATAAATATGTAATACTTAGTTATGATAAAAAAGAACTAAGCACAGATCAGGTGATATATACATCTCTATGTATATATCACTTAATTCTCATAGACGAATCTAAGAGCTATAAAGCAAAATCTTATTTAAACAATTGCTAAGATTGAATTTCTATTTTGTATGCATTAATTCGAATTCAAAATATCTACTATATATATATAAATATATATATGTATTACCAAAATTTCATTCATTTCGATTTTCTACACATTCATCGACAGAATTTTTGTTTACCAACTCAACTAAACAAAAAATTCCAAAAAATATGACTTTAAAATATAGAAAAAAAGAAATTGAATCATTTTCTATTTATAAAATTTAATCGTGATTACCCTTTCAAAATATTTCCTAGAAATGGAGTTTTAAAATACATTCGACGACAATTTCACTAAAATAATTTATTCAATTTGTTATGAATTTTAATATATACATAATAAGCAATATATATATACATATATATCATATTAAAGTCTAGTTTAAAATCTTTGACTTAAGACTTAAATGAATGAGGTCATAAGTAATTTCAAAATTGCTTTCAAATGAAAACCTTTTAAAATTTTGCATCTGCAAGGGCTAAAAAAACAAAAGGTTAATTATGTTAATAATTAACTAAATAAATTTAATTAAACTGTAAGGGTATAATATGGAATGGAATGACGTAGCAAATGTTTTAATGAAGACGTCAACAAAATTGTGTAAATAGCAAAACAAATTAGTCAACAAATGAAAATAAATAAATTTTAATTGCATAAAGAAACAACCAGAAGAAGAAGGAAAATAAATAGAACTACAAGCAAAATATTTAAAGATAAAACAAAGACTGATGGGATTAAGAAAAAAAGAATAAATCAAACAAATTTATCAATAGCTTTCATTTCAGTTGTTAAAGACAAACTATAATTGTGACTTTAACTAAATGCAATACATTTCCTGCATTTTTTCCCACTTTTTACACACACAGAGAGAGAGGGAGAGAGGGGGGGCAATTGTGGTGGAAAATTGTTCAGTTGGTTTGTTTGTTGTCTATTTATAAAACTAAAACTAAAACTAAAGCAAAAGTCATTCCCCACCACACAGATTGCCACACATAATTGTTGGATGGCGCCAATTGGCAACTAGGCAAAGAAGTTGGTTAACTAGGAAAAAAATAACCAAGCAAGATGCAAGAAAGAGAGATATAGATAGAGAGAGGGAGAGAGAGGGAGATGCAATAATAGAGGTAAAAAATGAATGGGAATTTTTAACAAGTCGAATGCTGTTTTTCTAGTTATCTTGTTTAACCAAGACAATGATGGCTTCTCTCTAGTTAGTGCAGGATGCTGCTTAATATATGTATGTATGTACATATATACATACATAGTAAGCCATATTAAATGGCATGCTAGTAAGTAACTAACATTAACCAGACTATTTCATTTAGATTTTTATGCAGAAATAATTTGTTAATTATTGGGGCTTTCAGTTTTGTTTGTTGTCTGTTTAATAAGAATTTGCAGCTGGCAGTCATGAAATGGGGTAAAAATAGAAAGAAAAAAAAAACAAAAAACAGTTGCATTTCCTTTTGTTTTCAAGTGAAAATGTGCAAATAGAAAATGCTGTCATGACTATAAGAAAAACACACTCACACACACAGCACAAATACACACGCAGAGATACATATTTAGAAGAAGAAAGAAATTATCAAGTTCCGGCTAAATGTACCAGCAGTAACTTTCCACAAATTTCAAGCTTCTTCTTCATCTGATGTATGTATATATATATATATATATATATGTATATTTTTTTTTCTTTTGTAGTTCAATGTCATTTCCATTATCCATAGCTATTGTTACAAAAATTGACATGATTTTACTCAAATATAGGCAAATGTTTATTTACATTTATATGATATAAAAGCGCCATCAAGTTTTTTGTTCTAAAAAAAAAAAAAACAAAACAAAACAAAATAGACTTGAAATCAACAAAGACACGAGATGAACAAAACACTTTTTTTCCGATTTTTTGGGTAGGTCCAGAAACCCAGTTGATAGTGTCGTTACGCTTCAGAGAAGTTTACTTAATGCCTAATATTTACTTGTCAAATTGAAAACTGATCACCGTAGAAAGAGATAGAATGAAAATGAAATGGATAAATCAAACCAGATATAGACGAGAGACTTCCCCACGTGCTCACACTGTATACTTATGTAAACCGATATCAAGACTAACTGCTAATGATCGTCATTTGTTTCATAGGATTTATTTATTTATTTTTTTTTTTGGGGAAGGTTCTGTGTAAATTATATAGTAAACTGGGGCGTCGTCTAGTTCACATATACATACATATATATACGTAAGCCTGCACATTTAAAATAGAAGAAGAAGAAAAAAAAACGACACTAACCGCACCCAGTTCATTTGTAGTTACTGTGGGTCATCAGCGTTATTTTTTTTTTTTTTTTTTTTTAGCAAATTACTGGGGAGGAGACACAGACATAGATATAGACATAGCCATAGACACACATATGTATGTATGCATAATACGGGTAGATATAGAAAAAGTGGTATATAGACATATGTATGTATATACTTTTTAACTACTTCCAACCAATTTGCATTCTAACAAAATCATATTAGTGGTTTACATTATGAAATTAGTTGTTAATTTCTAACTATTAGTGGGTTAAAAGATAGATAGTCCATAATGGCTCTGTTTACTCTATATATGTATATACTTATATATGTTCGTATATAAGGAAACGATTACATTCCCAAGAATATATATGTAATTGTCGAAATGCAATAAATGGATAGTTGAAATGTTATGATAGATTTCCAACATTATCTTTTCTATTAAGGGATCCACAGCTGTTTTCTCAGCCAAAAGTATATGCAAAAAATTTGCACTTAGTTTTTTTTTTTTTTTTTTTTTTTGTTTTTTGTTTTCTTTATCATTATTTGTAACTTTCATTCTATAGAAATCTATAAAAACAACAGTCAAGAGAAGACGGAGACGTCGGCGACAATGTCTGACTAATGCAAATGCTATTAGCAACAACAACAAGTCATAATTTAAATTCAAAATCGGTTAACACAGCCAAGTAGCCAAGTTAAAAGTCCGAAGTCAGCAAATGTGAGATATATACATATAGAGAGAGAAATAGAGAGAGGAGAGAACATTTAAGCTTCTCTTTCTTCATCTCCCATTGGAATCTTTTGGGTTTACATTTTGGGTTTCGCCTCATCTTTTTCTTTCTTTAACTTGTTGTTGGGTTGTTAACTTTTTCTTCTTTCAGTTGCTGTTTTCTGTTTTATTATTTTTTTTCTTTCTTTCTTTCTTTTTCTTTTTATTGTATTTTTGGAGTGTTGTAATCGCAACGAATACTCGGACTCTTCAACCAAGACTCAGACACGTTCAACAGACAGACACGTCGTCGTCGTCGTCGTCGTTGACGTTGACGTTCAGTTGAACATTTATTAACCTGCAAAATATTTGACTATCAAACAAACACACAATTGCCTGGCACATGCCTATATACATATGTACATGGGCGTATATATCTACATATATGTACTAATAGTACAAGAGGGGAGGGGAAGGGCATATAGAAGAGTCTCCTAGGATCCAAAGAAGTTCATTTAATGACAACGAAAGTCGTGACAATTTTTATGACATGCTGCTTGCTTTTAACAATTAATACCCCGAAATTTAAACATTGCTCGACACATTTTTTTTTTTTTCTTTCTTTAATAGTGTTTGAGGAGCTGAGCTTAAGTGATGGTGATGGAGGCATTGGCGATGGCTTCGGTTGGTGTGTCCACCTCACCTCATCCAAGTTTTTTGTGTGCTTTTGGTAGTGGCGCTTATATTGTTTGTATGGCGTTTGGGCCAACACGTGTATGAAGTTATTTGTATGGCATATGCAAATTTTTGAACAACTGAACCAATTTGAAACGTTTTGGCCTTGAAGTTTGTTGCATTTGTTTCACACAAATATGCCCATATTCGGGACTTGAAATGGAAAATTTTGGCATAATAATGAATGACACGACAAACAATTGCCACCAACAAAACGCAAATAAAACAAAAAAAAAAAAAGAAACAATGTAAAACACAGACAATTTAAACAAATTCGACATAATGTTTGTTATTAGAGACTCAATCAAAGCAGATACATATATACATACATATGTACTTAGAAGTAGGAAAAAAACGACTATGGGTAAAGTTCACATATCAAAAATTGGCAAACTTTGTTTCTTAATAAAGTTTATAATAATTAAAATGAATTAAAGCATTTTTTTTTTTTTAGTATTTTTGTGTTGTAGAGGTAAAAAAGAGAAAAATGTGAAATTCGAAATTTTGCCTGTTGAATATAAAAAAAGTTAATATATTTCATATAAGTACAAAAAACCCCAAATCAAATATATTTCCATTAAATTAACATTTTCATAATCAATGTTTAATTGATTTAAATATGTTTAATTGTATGAAACTTGATTGATGAAGAAAGTTTTTATATGAAAATTTCTTTTTGCTATTTCCTAATTCTCATTGTAAAAGAAGATAACAGGAAATACTTTAGTATCATTTATAGAAGGAAATTTAGTTAAGGACTTTTTTTTAAACCCAAACAAACATGAAATATAAATAAATATGTATAATTTATGAAAGATTAATTCCGAATTGGAATTCAATTTTCAATTTTAATAAATCGAATCGATTTATAAATTAGAAATTAATTAATTTGGTGTTTTGAAAATATTGAATATATTAAACAAGATTCTGGCCTAATGGTAATATGTTTTTAAAAATTTTTTTCTGACTTAAAATGTTGTTTAAATGCATAATAAATAACTAAATTCTTATAATCTTTGACTCAAAAATACTAAAATCATGTATTATTTATCAAAATGTAGTCATAAAATACCAAATTATGATAACATTTGACTCAAATATACAGAAATCAAATAACATTTATCATATTTACTCATAAAATACTAAATTCTAAACATGTCTGATTCAAAATCCAATCAAAAAATACTAAATTCTAATAATATTTGAATCAAAGAATCTAAAATTATATAAAATTTATCAAATTTAGTCTTAATATACTAACTTTATTTTATTTGACTCAAAAATACCAAAATACACTAATATTTATCATATTTAACCGGAATAACCCTATGTAAAAGATAGATTTAAAATTCGAATTTTAGTTTATTGAATAATTTCTACATAGCGAGCCAATTAATAAAAATTATGAAGTATTTATTTATTATTCCTTAATCTTTGAAAAAAATATTTATATTTCTATGGAAAAAAAATCCAAATATACATAAATAGAAATATGTATGTATATATATAGATATAGATATATATATATTGTATATTTGTCAGGTATATGAAATTTGGCCTTAAATATTACTGAATGAAAAAAACCCGATTTGGTCGTGCTCTAAACATTCAAATAAACAAATTGCATTCAAATCGTTTTTAAGACTGAAACTTACGATTTTTCATTTAAAAATTCACCGCGCGTAAATTCCGAAAGTCGTCGCGATTTGCCTTTCTTGGTGGCTTTGCAATTGGATTTTGTTGTTGTTGCTGTTGTTGTTGTTGCTGCTGTTGTTGCTATTCCTATTGGATGGCAATTTAGATGGGCACACGTTTGAAGGCAGGCGGAGGCGAAGGAGTTGGCGGCGGGCAATGAGCGGCTTTTCTCAATGACAGATGTCAGAGCAGGATGAGGAGGATAAGGTGGTGGGGTACAAATACATTCGTTCTCATCCTTTAGTTGTTGTTGTTGTTGCTGGTGCTGGTGCTGCTGCTGTTTCATCTCTGGACAGCTGCATTTAAGTGGCGTTTGATTTGACCATCGACGTAAAGGCTGTCTAGGTTTCGTTTCCAACGTCATTGTCAGACAAGTGTCTAGAGAATGTTTCTTCTTTTGGTTGGTTTGTTGATGACGGGATTGCTGCTGATGTTGTTGTTGTTGTTGTTGGTGGTGCTGGTGCTGGCGCTGTAGCTGCAGGCATTGATGTTGCTTCAAACTACGACGTGGTCGTGGCGGTGAGGGCGTGGTTGGAGGAGATATGACTACTGACATGGATATGGCATCCAGTGAATTGGATTTCATCAACGAATGATGCTGATGATGATGATGATTGCATTCTGGATCGCTGCTGTCATTTGCCTGTCTTTGTTGGGCTATAATGCGAGTATAAAGCTCCTCAGAATCCAATGGTAACAACAGATTGGTCACACCAATGCGTCTTTTTGCCTGACTGCGCTTCTGTTTGGATTCGGATCTTGCATCATGGCCAACATCTGTGGCATCGTCCGTTGCCGTTGTTGTTGCTGTTGATTTGCTATAACTTAGGATATTGGACAGGCGACGCATTTTATGGGGCTTGGCTTGGGATGGCTGTTTGCTGTTGCTGTTGGCGTTGTTGTTGTTGTTGCCTTCCGCTTCAACAACGGCCATTGCCATTGCCGTCGGCTCATCCACTTGGCTGACCACAAAGCGCGTTGTCTTTGCAACTGGTTTTACTTCCACTGATGATGCACCACCACCACCACCACCACCATCTCCTCCACAAATTGTATCCAATTTCTCTCCTTGTAGAATATCATAAATTAGTCCCAAATTGGCACTACTCTTTGCATTTGTATTTTCTACAGCATCATTGCTAATGATAGTCAGAGAATTTTGTTGATGTTGCTGTTGGAGCTGTTGCTGCTTCTGTCGTTCCTTTTTCTTAACAATATCATAGATCACATCATTCGATAGGCAATTTTCCCGTTCCAAAATTGAACTAAGACTCTTGCGTTGCCATTTGTCACAGGTGAATGTGGCCGAGGTTGTTGTTGCTGTTGATGATGAGGATGAGGATGAGTTCGTTTTACGATATAGAATCTCATAGATTGTGCCATATGTCATATATTTATCATATTTCTGATATGTCAGCTGATATATATCATTTTTACGCTGTATTATATCATAGATAGTGCCATAGACCAATTTATCATAGATTTTAAAATTTCTACGATACGATGAACTCGATGAAGATTGTGAATTACTTTTTTGTGCCAATTTAACATAGGCCTGCAATTGTTTCTCCTCAGATACATTCGGATCATTTTGCAATTCTAGCTCTAGCTCCAATTCCATATCTTTCTCCTTTTCCTTTTCCTTTTCCATTTGCTTTTCCTTCTCTTTTTCTTGATCATCTTTTAACTTGTCCTTTTCTAGTTCAGTCTTTCGTTCTTTGGTCGAGTTGCGTCGAGGCAAAAAGTAGCTGGCAAAACTTTTACGTTGACGCGAATTCTGTCGTTTCAATGGTGTGGCACCGCTACCATTACTGGTTATAGTGGGTGAGTCCATTTCACTGGGCTGAATTTCCTTAACCAAACGTTTAAATTCCTCATATGAGGTGCGACGTTTATGTGCCTTGGCTCTTTGCTCTTTGGCCGCAAATTGTTGATCAAGAATTTGTGATAGAAAATCGGAATTCTTACGCATAACCTCTGTGGTGGAGGTTGTTGGCGGTGGAGCTGCTGTTGTTGCTGTTGCTGTTGTTGCTGCTGTGGTTAATGTTAGATCGCCATCAGCAGCATTGTCAGCGTCGCCGGTATCCATTTCATCTGCCTTAAACTTGTTTACGCAATCCGGTTTAGCTCTCTCACCACCGTCGCCACTTTTGCCGCCTTCATCGCTTGTGGTTTCTTGTTCTGAAATTGAGGCAAGCCCTATAGTTGTTGTTGTTGTTGCTGTTGTTGCTGTTGCTACTCCTGTTGCTGTTGTTGTTGCTGTTGCTGTTGCTACTGGTACAACAGTTGTTGTTGTTGCCATTGGGATCACAGTATTGCTGTTGTTGCTGCTGTTGCTACTTGTTGTTGCGTCATCATCTTCCACTTTGGACATCGCTTCCGTTGCATTAAACATGGCTTTGAACTCTTCATAAGATTTACGACGATTTCGCGACTGAGTCAAACATTCTTTATAATTGAGTCGAGCAATTTTCTCGCTAATATTTGATGTTGTTGCGGTTGTTGTTGTTGTTACTGTTGCTGTTGCAGTTGCTGTTGCTGTTGCAGTTGCTGTTGCTGCCGCAGCAGCTGCAAGTGCATCTAATTTATTTTGCATTTCCATAAAACCCGAATCCATGGAACTTAATGTACAGGTGGAATCAAAGCTAGTCTTTCGACTTGAATTTTGACTACCAGGTGAATTTGGTTTGGGTGGAGTTGGTGGCGGTGTAACCAATTGTGCCAATATTAATAGCTCTTCATCATCCTGATTGGGTAAGCACAATAGATCAACATTTTGTTGCTGTTGAATTTTATTATCACATTCATCAATTGGTAAATTACCTTCCACCACCTGATCATGATCATTATCATCGTCATCGAAACTAATCAAATCACGGGGCTCTTCCGGCACAGCAGCTAGCATAGTTATAGGCATTTCCACCTCCTCTTCACCAACTGTTGTCAATAGGTGATGTTGTTGTTGTTGTTGTTGTTGTTGCTGTTCCTCGTCTATTAGTTCAGTCTTTGTTTGAATGTCGCGTTTTTCGCGTTTACTCACCACAGCGTAAAGCGGGACCGATGATGATAATGATGTGGACAGAGCGGCTGTCGGTATTAAACTGAACGGCCCATTGCTATTGCTGTTCGCTCTAGTGAACGATTCCGTCGAGACATCGACATCGACGCCGACAACGCCACCACCACCGCCACCGCCACCGCTACAACCGACGCCTCCACCACTGCCAACACAACCCACTCTGGTCACATTGCATGCACTGGCACTACGATTATGAAAGATCTTCACACTGTGCATGGGTAATTTATGATGACGATTATTGGCCGATGGACGATTACGGGCAATGCCCATCGATATAGTCCCTGGCTGTTTATGTCGCTGCTGTCTTCGATTATATTTGCTGGCAATGCTGCATACAGGATCATCTATACCGATTGATGGGTCATTGACCATCATCAAATCATAATCCGAATTGCATCTATTACTATTTCTTAGATATCGTTTCAATCGACGTCCAGCACAGGAACCATTATGTTGTTGTCCCCCATTCTGTTCATTCATACATTTGGCACAACAAAGAAACTCATATAAGATATCATCACCATCCTCTTCTTCTTCTTCACCATCCCCATCCCCATCCCCAACCTTAACCAAATCTGTATCAACCACAGATGGTGGCGGTGAGGAATATTTCGGTTCTAGCAGAAATTCTAATTGTGCTGCTGCAGCAGCAACAGCTGCTGCCGATGGTGTTACGGTCATCGATGTTCCCACCGATGAACCCTTCGTTTGATTGCCACTGCTGCCGTTGCCGCTACTCACTGGCATCAGTATATATGTATTTTTGGCTGGAGGATTGGATGATATTGGTGATATTTGCTCTTTTTTGGCCATTATTGAGCTCTCAATGCTGACACCACTATCGAGGAGCATAAATGTTCCATCCGATGGCAAGATAAGGCGTCCCTCAGCCGCTGCATTAACAAATTCTCGCAGGGCATGAACCTGCTTCTCGGTAACATTCCCCTGCAATTGGATGCCATGTAGAGCAAATGCTGTCGGTTTATTATTAACCGAGTTGGGATCGGTACACCACACCACGGGTATGGCAGTCATTATTCCAATCTGATGAACGAACAAAAACAATAATATTAGTCACATTTAAATGATTCTAAAACCTATCAGTGAATCCAAAGTGAGTTTAGTTGTGAATTTGGCTATTTGGCTTTCGTTTTTCATTTCAAAATTTTATCTCTTTTTGACCGTTTCGTTTCTTTGGCTGGAATTTAATTCCGGTTATTCGATTATTTGCACAACAACAATAATAGATAAGAAGATTGCGTCAGTTATATACATATGTATATACATAGGTACATATATGTATATATGTTTTGAAATATTCATATATGTATGTAAATTACATAGAGATCATATCTAATAAGAATAAGAAATTCTATCATCAACCTTGAGCTTTTTTTTTTACACATGTGCCAAAACATTAATTCAAATTCGTATCCAAATAATTTAAAATGATCGTTGCATGTCGCACATTTAAATGAAATTTATCTTATTCTTCTTTATTATTATTATTATTATTTTGGCTATTTTTATGCATTTGGCATGTGCAGGAATGATATTTAGATACAGACACAGGGCCGTTCTAAGTCATATGAATTTCAATTTATTTATCAAAGTCTGGTTCCTTATCAAAAGAGATTTAAATTTAATTTTAAGTAGTTTTTAACATTTGCATTTGCAACGATTCTTTGTCATTTTACCTGATTATATAGAATAGATAAGAGAGAGAGAGAAAGATACGAAATGTTAATTAAATTAGTAACCTCTTTACAATCCGACTTTAATTTATATTTCTACTAATCAAATTTTATTTACGATATTAGCAGATTTTAATTAAAGAAATACAGGTCCGGTCGGTGGGTCTAAGAAGACCTACACATTACATTTAAATTAAATGTTTTATTAACATTTTATTCTCAGTTATGAAGATGTTATACAAATTCCCATAAAGAAAGTATAGAAATAATATTTATTTACTTTCAATTAGATAAATAGATAGATTAATAATCTATTCAATATAGACAATAAGCAAATTGTATGACGAGTATACATAACATAGCAGGATACGTGGCAGTACGGTAAGTTGAGAGATCATAAAGGATACAATTGATAATCACATCTGATAGAGAATCCAATTAAAGTTAAACCATTTCTAAACATTAAAAACTAGCAATCGTTTGATTTAATATTATTAACTGAATTATTTATGAAACATCTCTACTTGGTACTGGGTATATTGCAAGTCGACAAGAACGAGACTTGCTTGCTTTATTATATTATTATTATCTATATTTTTCCTTTTTTTCATAACTATAGTAGAATATGTTTCTGAATTAAAATTAAATTGAAAATTCCTTCCATATTCAGTGAAATATAAATCTTAAATTCCTTTTTATAGGATGACTTTCGGATGGATTAAATTGCTAGACAATTTATTATTAAATAATACATACATACATACCCTACCTCAAATGGAAGGCCAACTTAAATAATATAAAATCCAATTGTTATCAGATTAAGAAAAATTATTTGCCTGCTATTATATTATATATAAAATTCATATAAAGTTAGACTTAGATTAACCTGGATGGTAAATCGAGGGGAAAATTTCAACGTATTTCTTACTTAAAATTTCATATTATACATGAGAAGGGAAGGGAATGCGAAACATTTTTAATTTTTCAGCACAAAATACTGTTAGAAATAATTATTCAAACTTCATCTGTTTATTTTATAAATTATCTTTCATAATATTATGAAATACACGCGTATTTCCCATTAATTGCTGACTAAACCGAGGAAACTCCGAATACGTTTTGTTTTTCAAGAGAAAATGTCCCAGATAATAGAGCTAAATCACTTTTTACAGAGAAAAGGGAACAAACTTATTTTCATACCGATTAATAGAGACATCGGTTTGATAGGAGCTAGGATAATATAATCTAAAAAGGATATTTCTGATAGGAATTTGCATTTTTATTTTGCCTTTTAAGGCGAAGTATAATCAGGTGACTTTTTTTTGAAAATAGATCTGAGTACCAATTTTTTTAGATGTACATGTTATAAATATTTTAATTTAAATAAGTTGTGTAGATCAATAATATAATCTTGAATATTTTTCAATTAAATCAACTGATGCTGATGTAGAGAAGAAGGATATATGAAGTATGAAGAATAAGTAGAACATATTGTTATATACACATGTATATTGTTACTAAACATATGTATATATACTTTATAAGATCAGAAATTTCTTCTTTTTTCTAATACAGAAATACAGTTCAGTTAAATATACCCTATACCATATAGTACAGTACTCAAAGTAATTTTCAAAAAAAACTTCTTTTGCTTTTAAATATAAAATATTTATTCTACTTAGAAAACAATTAAATTTTGAAATGTTTCATTTAAAAATTTTTTGATTTTCTACATCTATTT
Source organism: Drosophila sturtevanti (assembly GCA_018150375.1). Taxonomy (NCBI): domain Eukaryota; kingdom Metazoa; phylum Arthropoda; class Insecta; order Diptera; family Drosophilidae; genus Drosophila; species Drosophila sturtevanti. The sequence goes on from JAECWJ010000690.1 coordinate 3,157,243, forward strand.
CATAAAATTTACTATTAGAATGAAATTTTCACTATATACATATATAATGACTTTATTGATCAACCCTTTCTTTTTTAGTGAAGTTTACGGTGACTGACGGCTAATAGTTCCGACTAAAGTATCTAAATTAATATGTATGTATATGTATCATCTAACTAATCAACGGTCTGGCATTATAACTTCCTTGTATTGTGGCATTATCATTGAGGGAAACCCCTTTGCCCCTATGGGTGCCAGGTGTTAGTTATCTCCATATATAAATAAATAAAACAGAAGCGCACCACAGCAGCAGATTCATTTTTTTTCTTTTTTTTTTTTTGACAGCTGAATAAACAAGTTTTGTTGTTGTTGTTGTCGCTTTTTATTGTTTTATTAAGAGACAAATTATGGAAAATTTCATTGTTAATTTGTTAGCTGTTTGACAGCAATTGGTAACAATTATGTCATACGTGTTGGCGATATATATGTACATACATACATAGATATATATACATATATGTATATGTATATGTACATCATATACATTGACCCCTTGGTACAATTCATTGAATATCTAGTTAAAGTTGAAGGTGGCTTCTAGGCAATTTGCTGACCGTTGAACAGACGCAATGACAATTTTGCTTTCAATGTAAAAGTCAACAAAAACAAAAATTGTATTCAAGGCTTCGAATGCTGCCCATAAATGGCAGCCATAAGTTTGGCTTAAAAGTTATGGTCTATGGTTAAGCCGACAAACAAGGGATGGGGATAGGGTTGGTGGGGGGAAGCCATAACCCCCATCGCCTTCGACACCATAAAACACTTGAGACAAAATGCTTAGGTAGTAAACATCCTGTAGAGCAGACAAATCTTCTTGACGATCAGAGACAATGACAACTCGCAGAGAAAAAGAAAGAGAGAGCAAAAGAGTGTGTGAGAGAGATAAACTGAGGCAAGAAATGGTTAACATCAGCAAATGTCAATGTCAGGCCATGGAAAAGCAACAAAAAAAAAATCTCCATACATATCTGTATATATTTAGTGGTATATATGTATATAATAAAATAAGCGATAAAATAAACGATAAAAAAAACTGCATCAAGGCATCGCGTCACAGTTTCTTTAAAAAGCAATAAATATTATTGAAAATTGTTGTACAGCAAAATCTTATGCAAACATTTAGTGACTCATCGATTGGTCGTGAAAAGTAAAAGTTCAAGATCAACCAACGGCAATTTTAACTTTAAACTTGATCTAAACTTTTCAGTTTAGCTTTAAAAAAAAAAACAAACTTCCGATAATCGAAATTCAAATGATTTTGATTAGATTTTCAGAAACAAATCAAAATTTAGATTTAGCTCTAATTAAAGAGTGTAATTAAAATGTGGAAGTTGTACTATTCAGAGTTTAGATAATGGATGATAGATTGGAAAAGATATTCAAATAGAGAATTAAAATAATTTCTTTATGATATTAAGAAAATTTTAATTTTTAATTTAATTTAATTTATTAATTGGCCGATCATTTTCTAAAATTTATTATTTATGTTTGTATGTATTACTCTTTATTGATATCTTCATCAATTTTAATAGAAGCGATCAGTAGGGAGAAAATATAAACCACGATACGAAATAGCGATAGTTTCCTTACATCGAATTTAAGGTTAATTTTTTACTCTTGAAATAACAATATTGATATATATAGTCTGCGGCCCTGTTTATTTCGATTGTTATCCGTCTAGAATGTATCGATAGATCTAATAATCTACGATCTAATAGTATAACTTTCTATGATAAAGCTAGCTTCCCTCTTTCTGATAAACTGTCAAAGCGCGGGGATGTAAAAACAAAACCAAATTAAAATGTCTTTTTAACAAAAAAAAAAAAAAACATCTACTAATCTATCTACGTATATAAGTACATAGATATATGTACAGTAAAAGTGTTTCACTATATCTGAAAAATCTTTATGATCGAGTCTCTGAAAGGTGTTGGATTTTCCTTTCTTTATAGAAGATTTCAAATTGTCCGATTTAGTCATTTCTTAGTTTGAAGGCAGCTTTATATCTTTATTTGAGATTGGATGAGGTCGCTATTGGTTATACTTTTAATAATCTAATGTCTGCTTAAGTTTCCATTAATCGATAATAATATAGGCGCTTTGATAATTTGCTTTAAAATATATATTTCGATTAAGTTCTTGCAATCGACAAAATTCCATAATAGGTTTGATAATTCGATTTGGATTTATCTATATATATTTATTTATACATACTTATTTCTATTTTTATCATTTATATATTTATATTTATTTATATATACATATTTATATTTTGACTTTTATATATTTATCATTTTTATATTTTTATTTTTAGGTTTTTAATTTTGTCTATTTATTTTTTGAATTTGAATTCTTAGATATTTATTTTTATATATTTATTCATATAAATTTAATTTGTATGAATTAGTTTATTTTCATATATGTATATTAATTCATACATCTTTATTTATATTTATTTGTATTTAATTTATTTATTTATATTTAATTTCATATGTTTATTTATATTTATTTATTTATATGTAAAAGTTACATGTATTTATTTATATATATTTATTTATATATTGTATTTATTTTTATATATTTACATTCATATAAATTGAATAGACTTTTCCCATACTCATTTGCTTTGCTTCACATTTTATATCTTATCTTGAAAATATTTCTTTTTTTCTCTCTTTTAGTGGCTAATTTCTAGACATTCATTTACATAAATTTTAAACAAAGACAAAAACAGCTGCTGATGTGAGAAACAATAACAAAACATAAAAGTTAAAGAAAGAAAAAAAATAAATAATAATGAAAACCTGTTGAACCAGAAAGAAACACAAGCCAACCGCCCCCTCTCCTCCTCCCCCTCACCCACCCACCATCTGTCTGTCTCTCTCTCTTCTACACTCACAATTAAAAAACAAACAACAAATGCGATAAGATGCAAGTCTTAAAAGAACTTGTCTGTGGGGTCGGTCTTGTGATCTCGAATCAGTCATTTATTTATGTATTTTCAATATATGTATATATGTATGTCTATATGTATACATATATAATACCGTTAGTAAATTCGTTCAGATTACCTTAAGCTATATGAGTATGCAAAATTAAGTTTGTGTATTTGGCTGGCTAATCGTTGTTTAATAAACAATTTATTATTATTCTGTGTCTTTGATATTTTGTCCCCATCATTTGTTGCATTGCTAATGATGTTAATGCCAAATGTTTGGCATTAGAACCAACAAGGTTAGCCAATTGTGGAAGGTCTTTGCTTGGCTCAAAGGGTGTATCCTCCACATATATAGAGCCGAGCTGACCTAAGGTAACAATCAACCAAGCAAATCCAATACATTACAAAACAATTTATTGACCATTTCGATATGTATTGAGAGTGTTTTTTACAGTTAAGTGTGTGCGCGTTAGTGTAGGTGTTGACTTTTTTTTTTCTTCTGTGTTGTTTTTGGTGTTTTTGTTTAGCGCGTGCCAAGAAAATTGAACAAGACCAACATAATAATCACGACCATAATGAGACGCGCTCTGCTTTTGGCTCTCAACTTAGAGCCGCAGCAACATGAGCAACCGCAGCACCGATCGGAGTAAAGGTAACAATTGCACTCAAAAGTACTACGACCCAATTTGAACCGGTTTTTTGTCTATATAGATATATATGCATATATATATATATATATATACATATGTACATATACAATATACATGATGTTTGTATAAACTCTTTTTTTCTTCTTTTTTTGTTTTTGTTTTTGTCTAGTTGCGGTTGTTGTCAACGTCTGCTGTTGTTTGAATGTTTGTTGCCAAGGCTCAAGCTCTGACTCTATGCAACATTGTTGCCAAGCAAAAGTTGCTATTACTTTTTTTTTTGTTTGTTTCGTTGTTGTTGTTGCTACTCATGCTGCTGCTTGTAACTTGGCATTATGAAACAACAAAAGTCATACAAATTAAACTCAAAACTAACCACGCCCCATTCAAATCAATAATTATCAATTGATTAGACAAAGAGAGATGGGAAAAAGACAAAGAGGGAGAGAGAGAGAGAAAGAGAAAGACTAAACTTCCAACTTGTTACTTTCTCCTCACACAAGAAATAACAACAAAATTTAAGCAAACGCAACATTAAATATAAGCAACGACTTTAAGATACCCTATACATCAATAAGGGATGCAAATTGAAATTTTTTAAAATTAAATGATTACAAGAATTAATAAAATGGTTGTGTGTTTAATGAATGAATTTTGACTTTTGTTTGAAATTGTATATAGGAAATTGTGAAAGTTATATACAATATCCTATATCTTAGCCAACTAGCGGTCGAATCCTTCTCTACTTTGCTTTAAAAAATTCAATATATGTAAATAGGATAGAGTATTAGAAAACTTAAATGCTTTTCTAGTTGAGAATAAAATAGAAAGCAAATTTCAAGTACATTGAACTCCTAATCTCGTCTATTATAGAATCTCTGATGACTCATCTACTAATTAAACTTATTATATGGCAAATATAGCTGTTACCCCATTATCTAGGCTATATATACATAGATATACATACATATATAGTTTTATGGGATACTTAATTCAATTTCCTTTTATCTTCCGCTCCCCCTGTTTTGGGGAATCACTATATACCCTCATTTTACATAGCCACAGGGCATATAAACTGACCACAAAATAGTTTTTCTTATTTTATGCTGTTTCTTTTTTTTTTTTGTCTGTTTTTAGCTCCATTTATGTGCAAATTGATAGTAAAAACCTTTAAACAAAAAACGAAAAAAAAAAAATCGCTCTCCAAATGAGTTTGGCTTTGATTTTGGTGTGTGTTGCCCATGATTTAGGTCATTGCACAATGGTAACCAGAGCACAAGACTGACTAAATTTAGTAGCTTAAAAACGACAACAACTACACACACACACACACATACACCAGCAAACAAACAAACCTATACACATAAAAAAAGAGAGCAGAAAAAAGCATTGTTTAATGAGCCTGAAACAACAAAAAATGATTATTTCGCTTTTTTTTTCCTTTTCTTGTTTTTGGTTTTTGTTTTTAGCTAGTGGTATTCCACATTACAATGAGGAACTAAAAATCGAAAGCGACGGCTAAAAAGGAATTGTGAAAAATATACAACCTGTTTATACCTTTTTTTTCCATTTTTTGTCTTTTGTGGTAGTTGTTGGCATGAAATAAGCGAAACGAAACGAATCGCAAAAAAACAAAGCATACAAAAGATAATTTTTAGTCTTTTTTTTTCAAAAATCAAAATTAGAGTTTTCCAAGAAGTGCAGTCACATTCGATTCCCCATTCAGCAGATAGCCAAGGGAAATTCCCACAAGTTCATAAATTTATAAACAGAAAAAGGAAGGATGAAGGGAAAAAAAACCCAATCAATATTCTGAGAAAATTTTCAAGTGCAAATTAAAAGTTTAAATAATTTAAATTTTGGAATTCGGTAACTTGTTTAAAAGGTGTAGAATATATATATATATATATATATATACATACATACATACATATATTGCAAGGCAATCGAAAAAAGGCCAAATTTTTGGTTAACATAGACTTAATAATTTGTATAATTAGATAAACTGTTTTACTTGTTGAGAAATGTTTAAAAAAATAAATACTAAAAGTAGAAATCTAAAAACTGAATAATTATAAAAAAAAAAACAATTTTTGGCACCGAAAATTTTATGAAATTTCTTTAAAATATATAAAATATACTATTCAAGTTGGAATTTTATAATTTAATTATCATTTTGTCAATAAGAACTGGCAAAATATATGTATGAAGTTAATGAGATTTACCCATTCTAGATATTCTATAAATTCTTACGATATAAAAACTCTCTACAAGGATTAAAGACCACAAATAAATATAAATTAAAGGCACTTTTTCCCTCTATTTTGTACGCCAGAATCTATGGAATTTTAAAACTTAAATGAACCAGAAGACGTTCGTGTCAAGATAATGCTTATAATTCCGGGGTGATTGAGCTTTAAAAAAGAAAATATTGATGGACCGGATGATGCTCAGAAAAAAAAAGAAATAATACAACTTTTCGTATAGGTTGGTAATTTACCAATTTTTTAAACAATGAAAATTCTGACGTACTTCTTCTATAAACAGGAACTTTTTGGACAATTTAATTAACATTGACATTTTTGCATTATTATTATTATTTTATCATTTTTTCTGAATAAGAATCATACGAATGAAGAAAATAAAAATGCATTATAATAAAAAGCTATGCAAAAAATACAATGAATTGAGAGCTGACTGAATTGTTTTTGCCCTCTCGATTTTTTTGTTGTTTCTGTCTCACTTGTTTTGAGTTTAAAAGCAATTTTCATGTGTTTTCAAGTGAATATATATATATATATATATATATTTGTATGTATGTATTGTATATATGCATGCATAAATATATGCATATATAGCTGTATCTTTATCGTTTTTACTGCTCGTATGGTACATATGACTCATATGGGGCGTACAACAGGAAATTTATGGCCATGGGCAGTAACAACAAAGAGAGAAAGAGAGGGGGAGACTGCAAAAGCGAGTAATAACTATAACTATAGCCAAATCAAAGTAAGTTGACTTAAAACCAAAAAAAATTAAGTTTTTCATTTTTAGCTAAAGGCATACACAACAAGTAAGTCTGTTTAATGATAGGCAGCATTAAGAAGAAGAGAACTTTTAATTAAACAAAAACAAAAAAAAAAAAAACAATTATTAATGCATAGATCATTTCGGAATATGCGCTTAATAATGCAATGTTCAAGTCACGTATAGGTATATATAAATTCTGATATGGTGGAAAGGTTTAAATGGTTTGAGAAACAGCTGAAACTAAAGAAGAAGGGGAAAAAAACAAAAAAAAAAAACACACAAAAGTGGACTAAGTTGAGTTTGAAACAAATATATAGACCATGACTCTATATACTTCAATATCGGCATTTAATTATTGTTGTAGTAGTAGTAATAATAGTTACTTGTATTAAATGCATTTAAGCACATAGCAAATGATAAAAAAGAACAAATTAATAAAAAATCATTGAGTAGGACTTATATAATGTCGGTATATATACATATATATGTACATACATACATACAAACATATATTTATATATACATACATATGTATATACATCACATTTAAACAACGGTAAATGTTGCAAAACGTGTTTTTAATATGCAATATAGGGAAATGAGAATAAATTCCATTCCTTCTTTCATTCTTCTTTTTTATTTTCTTTCTCTCTCTTTTTTTTCTTCTTCTTACTACTTCTTTCAAACCTTATGAAATTGTATGTATTATGTATTCGAGCCAGGAATCCGAATCTATTGTATTTTATGAAATTCTCTTAATTGAAATTCTAAAAAGCCAACACGAAACAGTAAAGAAAATAGAAAGTTCTGTGTCTAAACCTCACTCACTTGGATAAGACAAAAGCGGCGGCAACATGGATGGCGCTCAAATATGAAATGTTGCAAAGAAAAAACACACAAACATCATCATCCATCTACGTATATATATGTATATCTCTCTCTCTATCTCTAACTCGTTCGCACATATATAAGCATCACATTGTTGCCGCTGCTTTGGTCTAATTGAAAAAAAATGATTATAGAATATTTTTTTTGTTGTACCTTTTTTTTTTTGTTGTTTCTTTCGGTATATTGGTTGTAATGACCTAATGCTGATCCATATTCAACTTTTTCTTAGTATTATTTTATATTAATTAATAAACATAGAAAAACGACACTGAAAAACACCGTCTCACAATGCACTTTGGTGCTTAGTTGAACAAAGAGAAACACTGTGTGACGGGGAGTGGGGGAGGGGGGGAGGCGCGAATAAACGCTGCGCGCATGCGTCTTGTGAACTCGTTGTTGTAGTGTCGGGAGTCGTTTTGTGCGGTGCCACACACAAAACGTTTGTGTGTGTCTTGCTTAGCCGAGTTTCAAGCTTTGGTTTTAACAATTTGATTCCATTTGATTTCCTCTATCTCTATATACAATAATATGCTTACATACATATATTTATATATATATATATATATATATATATATGGTATACACACGCGGATTACATACGAAACCGTTCCCCGTCGTTTTTTTTTTATGTGTCGTTGCCGTGTCGTCGTCTTCCGTTTAGACGTCCGTTTAGTACACCGTTTCGCAGACAACTGATACGTTTATGAAATTTTTATAGAAAGGTTTTTAACGCTCACATTCAACACTTGCACACCACACACACACACACACATCTGTATATATATATACATGTGTGTGTGTGTGTGTGTGTATGCCATTTGAGCCAAGCTTCGCTACGTTTCGGGTCTTCGGTCTTCTGCAACAAGCTCAAGTAGTCAGTCAACCAGTCATTCAATCTCTTATAATATTTGTTAACGTTTTCAAGAAACCACTCTATACGAACGAACAGCTGATCGTCGAAGAGAGGCCAAACAAAATTGGAAAAATTTTCTCTCTCTCTCTCTCTCTCACACACTCTCTGTGTGTGTGTGTCTCTTTGAAACGATTTGTGAGATAAATGAGTTTATTACAACCGACAACATTTGCAATTAGTCACATTTATAAAGTGCGTTAATTGCAAAGATCAAATCAGGTTGCAATATATACATATATAAATAAATCTGTATAATTAGTTGTTAACAAAATGTCAAAAGTTGTATTAATTTGTTTATAAATAAAAGTTTTAAATGCCATAAAAACAATCAACATCGCCGCTGGTATTGTCATCGCATGATTTCTTCTGAACGCTATTGAACTCGCATATAATTGATAAAGGAATGGAATGATAATATATATATATATGTATATGTATATGTATATGTATATAGTAGTCGTATATAAACATGTGTGCCTGTATGTCTGGCTGTCCAAGCATAGCTAGTCTAAGGAATATTAATAAACCGACGCGATCCAAACCCATGTCGACTGACTACGATACGTTTCACCTGAAAATTTATGGTTTCTGCAAACATTGTTTATATTTATATGAATGGACAGAGTCCATATAAATTTATCCTGAAGATTACTAGGCAACAAGAGGTACTCATTCGATCATATTACCCATCAAAAGTAAATTCCAAGTGAAAAGAGTTTTTCCATTATAATTTTTAGTGTTAACTTACCTGAAATTAGAAAGAAAGAAAGACAATATTATTAATAAGCTAAGGGAAATCGTTAAAAAAAAATATATATACATATATATTTATATTAAAAGTTAGATAAACTTTCAAAAGAAATGACTTTCTATGAATTGAAGCGCCTAAAAGACTTCTTTAATATTCGATGCTAAATGAGATGTTATCCTTGAAATAACAACACGATAAAATATCAAGGATATAGGTTACTTATTTGCAAATTAGTTAAAAATACTTCAATTATTTATCTACTTTATCTTATAGAAGGTAATAGAAAAATACACCCAAAAAAGAAGTCAGTACGGACTGAATAATTTAAAAAGAAATTGGAAAAATGAGCTAACTTCGGTTGTATCGAACTTCGTATACCCTTGCAGTTTGTCTCTTTGACAACTATGTATATATACATAGTTTACTATAACTATTTAGTAGCTTATAACCCTAGTCAAATTTATATTTAACGTCTATTGCTTAAGAAAAAAATTTTTCCCAAATAACAAGTTTTTTTGGTGGTATTGTTCCTATGTCATATGATATATATGCCAAACCAAATGCCACTTAGCTTGAAAAAAAAAACATTTTTAATACATATAGTCGGCCAATTTTTTTGAAACTCAACAAACATATGTACATATGTATCTCTATACATACCCCATTTACAAATACCAAATTTCATATCCCTAGCTAGGGAAACAAAACATTTTTCATACCGATTGTACCGATTGTTCCTATAAAGTTCCTAAAGTTAAGTTCTATTTATGATGGATTGTTCCTGTGGGAGCTATATGATATAGTCGTCTGATCGGGATAATTCCGAAATATTCAATGCCTACAGCAAAAAGAAGCTTATGTTGAAAATTTCAATTTTCTACAGTTAAAAAGGTATCGGAGGAGAGGCTACTGATCCACACAGATTGACAGGACTACATCGACTCAGTTCATCACGCTGATTAAGTATATATATACTCGATAAAATTGAAGATGCTTCCTTCTGTACGTTGCAAACTTCTGACCAAAATTGATATATTCTCTCCAAGGGTATAAAAATGGGACAGGATCAATAATATAAATTTTGAAGAGCAACCAAAATATATATGTAATTCGATCCCTTATAAAAAGCTTCGCATTACTAAATATAAAAAATATTATTAATATTAATATTATACTTTTATTAGCATTAAAAATTTCACCTTAAAAAAAAAGTTTCTATTGAAAAGAAAAACTTTCTTGTACTAAGAAATTGTTTATTGAAAGTTAGACCTTAAAAATTGTATCAATTATTATAAGGAAATTAAAAGAATATGATTTCATTAATGCATAATAACTTTATTAATAAATTGTTAAAAATTAAAGGTTGAAGTTCAAATCATCAATTGAAAGTTCTAATTATGAAACGAAATTAGAAAAGCGAAAATATAAATTTTGTCTGAAATAAATCCTAAACATTCAAAAATCATATAAATAAATGAATAAAAAATCCTTAAAGATAACTAATAAAATCATATTTAAATATTTTATAGATCCTATAAATATAAAGTCCCTCAAGGACTTCCATCATCTTTTAAACGAAAGTTGAAAGTTAATTGTTGTTGCATCGTAAATTCTAACATTTTATGTATTTCCCATTCATACAAAGGTCGTCAGGAAAGTTTAACTAACTAAAAGCTAATGTAAATGAAATGCAACGCAAGTTCCAAATATCGTTAAATTAAATGCCTAAACTACTTTCCCCTTCTCTCGTTCCCCCTCCCCATACCCCCTCCTCTACGAGTAAATGACAATTTTGATATCTCAATTAGTTTAATAAAGTGAGAGTGAGGCGAATACGGTGCCACCTTCCGCTTAATTGTAAATTTACTTTAATTTGTTAATTAGTTGTTGTTGTTGTTGTAGTAAAATTCATGTCATAAAAATTCTGTATTATTCGCTTCCTGTGCAAAATTAAAATTTAATTTTTTTTTTAGCTAACCGTTAAATGTGTTTTGTTTTTCCAGTTAAGTGAAATAAATATTTATTATTAATGGTTAAATAATGCTCAATTTTTTTTGTTTTGGCCTTCTGCAAGAGCATTGCTCTGGCTTGGTATGAGTTGTATCTTCTGCTGTTGCTGACAAATTATTTAAACAATTGTCTTCTATTGAATATTGTAAACACATATTTAGCTTGTTGTTATTGTTGTTGCTGCTGTTGTTATTGTTGTTGTCAATAACGTGTCATGACAACAACGCAACATGAATTGAAACGAATCGAAAAAAACAAAAAAGATGAAAATAAAAATACCACGCAACAATATTGCATATATATAACCCAATAAAACAATAAGTATATATCATATCAGAATAATGATGATGATGATGATGATGATGATGATGATGATAATAATGATGTTGGTGATAACAACAATAAGAGACAAGTTCAATGACATTCTCTTGCTGTCCAACACACACTTTTAATGTTCAATAGCAATTCCAACAGACTTCAGTCTGACGACAACAGCCAAAATCAATTTCAATTATTATTATTTACTTAATGCACTTTATAAAAACAAATGAAAAAATAATTATTAAAAAGTACCGCAGCAAAACAACATAATAAACAAAACTCGATTTAAATTTGTTTTTAGAATCTACAAAAATTAAACCGCAATTTCAATTTAATCACAAATTCAAATGTAAATTGATAAAAATAAATAAATTTCTTAAGTAAAGTCTAGATTTTGACAACTCCCCAAATGGCGTGTTTCATTTACAAGTTTCAAGTTTCGTGTCAAGGCAAACAGAATAATTAGAATTAAGAAATTGACTGAACTTTCCTTTGTCTTTTAAGAAATTTTAAAGCTTTTCGTAATTGTTTTAACTAAAGTAGAAAAATATTAACTATTGTAAACTGCTTATTTAAAAATGTAACTCATAATCTGAAAATTTTTTTTACCTCAGGAAAAGTTGCTAAAACGTTCAAAAATGCATGAGAATTTCTTTTTTTTAAGTTTTTATTTAAAATTAAAAAATAATAATAATCGGAACAAGGATTTGCTCTACCTATATAATATTCATATAAAGTGTAAGGGATTCTTTTTTATGAAAAACTTGCCAAACGTACAAAATATTTTGATTTAAATTGATTATATAGTATATTTTTTATATATGATTTAAACTTACTGGCTATAAACTATAAAAGTAGCATTATCATCTGTATACTAATTTTGGTTGAGATAGCTCAAAAATCAAAAAAAGTTTATTTCACAAGAAGTGTTTTGAACAACACAAATTTTGACCGAGGTCTTTTTCTGATATTTCCTATTTTTCTATACCTTGCAGTTGTCCGATCTGACCAATTCTTAAACTGGAGTAAGATAAATTATCAATGAAGAGAATCATATGAATTTTATTTATGATGTTCAAAATTTAATTACAAAAATATGCAAAGAAACAGACAAACGGACATGGTCATATATTTCGGCTGTTGATGCTGATCAAGAATATATATACTTTATGGGGTTGGAAACATTTATTTCTATGCGTTACAAATATCTGACCAATTTTATTATACCCTCCGCAAGGATATACAACTACTTCCAAATGACAGTTTACGAATCCTTTCAAGAAAATGAATTAAATCCAAAGAAATTAATATAAAACTTAATGAAACTGTTTAAATTTAGAATATATATTTTTATATATTTTTTCTTAGCATAGTAATGTGGAAAATAATAAAAAGTCAATAGTTAATCGATTGGGAACTTTTAGCGAATTTCTACAATTCTTTGTCTATTTTGTTGCCATTTGGCATAACTTCTTTAAAAGTATTTAAACTAAAGTCGTATCTGTTCAAAAAATAAACAAAAAATACCTGATATTTTATGCCAAAATTTTGATTACTTTTATTTAATTAAGTAAATTATAAATTATTTTTTATTTAACTTTTAACTGAGACTTGTATCAATTAAGGCATTAATATAAATACATATGTATATATATATTCTTTTTCTTCTTATAAACATTTATTTACAGATTAAGATGTAGATCAAGATGAAAACATTCAACTATACATATTAGTAATTTCTTAAATGATTCTAAAATTGGGAAGTTGTTTGAAATCTGCCTAATTTAACCTAATTTTAATCAACACAATCTCTCATAATTCTACAACTTGAATTCCTTTAATTTAATTAATCCTTGGAAATGAATAATGATAAAAATTTTATTTAAAGCGTTGCAACTAATGCGACTTCTCGTTTCATAATTGGATATCAAAGAAGATAATACCTTTTTTTGATATTAAAACTAAATATCAAAGGCGACTCTAGTCTAAAATATCAATAATTTAGCCGCTTTGCACTATCTACGTTTAATTTATTGAATTAAACATAAATAAAAACCAAAAAAAAAAAAGGAAAATTAATATTCATACAATGAATTAGTTGCTCACTGACATTGAAATTTGCCAAACAAAAAAAAAAATCACACAAACAAATCGGATTGAAACTCATTTCTCGCTGCGATAATTTCGCTGTGTGTCTGGGTCTGGTGTCGTCTTCCGGATCGGAAGATGAAACTTTATAATGATATCGTACAAACAACAGTACGAAATAGTTTGTATTAACATACATATGTACGAAAAATAACACTATCAAGAAAACAAAATCAATAATCACAATAGAATCGCAATTGTTTCATTATTTCAAATTTGCAATTTTAAATTGCATGAGCTTTGCATTTCAATTGCAAACGAACAAAATAAATTACGTACATATTATATGTACATATATATATATTCAAGTTGGATTCATATCGAATTTGGCGATGCCCTGTACAAAAATCTCCTCTTTAACTATGAAAGTGTGAATTTTCAATTTCCTATTTTTCTCCAATAATGTTTTGGTTAAATATTGAAGATCATGAATTAAAGGTAAAGTTAAAGTTTTATTAAGAAATCTTGGCTTATTCCAGATAATGGATAAATCCATGTTTAGAGGATTTTTTTTATCTAGTAAAACGAAGTGAACTGAGTGAAATAAATAAAGTATAATTTGAATATAGAATTTGTCTACTGTTTTTCATTTTGCAAAGAATTACTTGACAAACTGTATAAATATATTTGATCACAACTTTGGATCTATTACAGATCGAGGTCACATATACATACAATACTAAATAATATATACAATAAAAAAATGTATATATAAACTATATATTTCTTGAATCTTATAAGCTTAAAAATAAAGATCTAGATTCTAGACCAATTGTTTTATTTTCCAAGCCGATAAATCTAATACATATACATATATAATGATAGTTTTTACCGTCTCACAATATACCTTCTCACTCTATTTTTAAAGGGTATAATAAAAAACAATAACACTTTATTTGCTGTCAAATTGTTTTTTTTTTTAACTGTGCGGTGATTTATGGGTTGATGAAAACGATGAAACTCTTTATGGATTTTGAGGTTTGTAGGTGGCATTTTTTTTTTTATTTTTATTTTTTACATATAGAATATCTTTTATTTTTGTTTATTAAATGTTGGTCTGTCGGTTTGTTGGTCTGTTGGTCTGTTCGTTAAATTGAATGAATTGGGTTCATTGTGCTACTGAAAAGAACTTCCGATCCTATGGAAACTCATTGATAGTCTGACTGTACAGTGAGACATCAAGGCATATTTATTAGCGATTTATGTGGCCAGATAATGGTCATTTGTGTATTTATGACTAAAACGTTTAGCACATGGGCAAATAGTTTTTGCTTTAAATTTTATTATTTTTCCCACCATCAACGGAAGTTGGCAAAAAAAAAAAAAAAAAAAAAAACGACGTATAAAAAAAACAAAGCAAAGGCAGAAACTGCTTTCCAGGTATTTCCCCACTTAAACAAAAATAAAGAGTGAAAAAAAAAATGAAATTCACTTGAATTAAAATCAACATTTAACCTCGTCTTCAGATTCAAATTCGCAGCCATTGACGTCATTGCGGTTCAATGTGCTGCAGCTGCTGGCGTTTCCCTTCTCTCCCCCACACCCTCTGACCTACATAGGTAGAGAAATTCAGAAGATTGGTCAATGCACACACACACACACACATACGCACACACACACATTTGCCTATGAACTCTGACCACTCCCGGCACTCCCCATTTGGAAAAGCTGTCTCTGCATTTTGCAATCCATTTCAAAACGAAAGCCATAAATATGCATAAGAAATTTTTTATTTTATTTTCTTTATGACAGTCACGGGAAACTGCATATAGTATACGGAATTTGTTGCAAGTTTTGTCAGTTGAAACTCAACAGGTCATATAACAAAAAGATTTTAAGATATTAACATATCGAAACTAGTTTTAAACAATTAAAAAATGAGGAAATGCAACACAAAGTTCATTTATTTATTTTATATATCCAATATAAGTTCTATAGTTCTACATATTGTAGATCTATACATAATACATACTTATATATATCATGAACCAATTTAAATTGAGTATATATCATAAACCAATCATAAACCAATCTCAATATTGATAAATAAATTGATTTGATTTAATTTTTATAAATATATTTATTTTGTATTTAAAGTTTTCTTTGCTTAAAGTTTATGAAATACTCTATAAAGAGTAGAAAAATGTAATCTTCAAATGGATCCTTTAGTAACTTTTATAATAAAATTTTGTACAGATTCCAATCCTCATTCTTAAAAAAAACTTTTAGTTGATTTACCTTCTACAGTTTCCAGTCAAATTAATAAGAATGATTATATAATATATGTAATAAATATATCAAAATTGATTTTACTACAAGAATAATTCCTAAATGGATAAAAATTCATATAAATGAACTTAAATAACAAATCATTTCTAATTTCTATATCATTTCTATATCCTCTATTTGATCTAGTTGCCCCATTTTAAACTTCAATAAAATATAATACAAAAATAAACCAGATTATTTACAGATTACGTATAAAAGCAATAATTGAGAAATAAGTTTATCATGACGGGACGTGAGGGTGGCAAAAAGAAACCATTGAAAGCTCCAAAAAAGGATGTCAAGGATCTGGATGATGATGATCTGGCATTCAAGCTAAAGCAAAAGCAACAGGAGAAGGCTCTGGAAGCTGCCAAGGCGAGTGCAGGCAAAAAGGGGCCACTTATTGGCGGCGGCATTAAGAAATCGGGCAAGAAATGATCCCCAATAAAGAAATTCAGTTATATAAGTAGATAAAATACATCATTCAAATTATATTGTGTGTAATTGATTAAAATTCTATGGTTTAGCAGCAACATAATAATACATTTAAGATTTGATTTAAATTTATTATTCGAAATTTATTGAATATTATTTATAGATAAAATTAAATTTATGTTGAAATGGGAAAACTTATTGTTTGAAGAAAAAAAAATCGGAGAAAAAATTTTACTGAGATAAAAAACTTATCTTAAAAACTTATACTTACTTATAGTATTAAAATTTATTTTAAAGGTCAATTATCGTAGATTTCAAAAAGTCTTAACGTATATGCATAAGTATAATTGTTTGAATTTATGAATGTATAAATGAATGAATGTATCTATGTATATATGTACATTTGTGTATACACTGCGATATCTAACAAAGGATATCCTATTATCAGTTAAATTTTATCCTGGAATAAAAGGACCCATTATTTCTTAATATGCTTTCTGATTCTAGTTAGTTTTGTATTTTTATTTTTGGAAACTATTTTACTGTTAGTATCTGTGTTCAGTTAGTTAGTGTGTTCAGAATAACGACAGAAACTAAATACAAAACAAAGTTGTCATTTGAAACTTCTAAACTTCAGTTAGGATAAATCAGTTATTGTATCTAAATTCCTTTCTGGGAGTTCCAGTTCTGAAATGGTATATTCTTTGGCAATATCTTCAAAAAATAGATTTTCAACTATAAATAATTTTACCAACCGATGATTCTTTGCATCACGCACTCATCTCAAATGTCGTCTCGAGAAATTAAAATTTAATTTGGAAAAAAAAGGAATCGGAGTCAACGCGTCATCATCAACTTGAGATTCAGCTTAAATTGTGCAATGGCCAAAAGAGCAAAAACAATAACAATAACAACAACAACAACAACAACAACAACAAAATAAAGTCCACTAAATAAGTAAAGATGCTTCTCAGAAAAATTAAAATTGTGGTATGAAGCATCCTTTTGAAAGAAAGCAGCATCAACTGGCCATTCCCATGAACAGTTATTAAAGAAAAATGTGAAGAGGGAAATTGAGTGTGGAGTAATATTAGAGGAGAGGGGGTACATGGTAGGGGGGATGGCAATTTATTGCATTGCAAATAAATAAAAAGAAATTACACACAGAGAGTCGAGTCAGTCGTCTGAGATTACTGCTTAATGCCGAATGATTTATGTAAACAATTAAGGGGCTAAAAGCAGAGAGTAGGGCAAGAGGGTAAGTTAAGTAGGATCCTATTCAAGTTATGACAATTGCTAACAATTAGGTCACAATAATATGGCCTTGAAACATTTTTTTTTGTTGGGTGGGAGGGAGGTTGGTACGGGATGAGGAGGAAACACACTTAGGCAACGGTTAGATGAGATGCATTTTTCTATGGCTAACAAATCTCTTGATCGATGCACTTGACGAAAATGTCACAGATAAGTGTTTATTCAAGCCAAAGTCGAGCAAACTTAAAGCCAATGGTGTTGGCCAGGCCCAAAATTCAAGTGTCTGTTGCTGTCAATACTTTTACAGTTATACACACAAACAGACAGTGAATGAGTGAGCAAGAGAGAGAAAGAAGATTTATTAATGACTTCAATGATGATTTTAACTTTTTTTTATGCGATTTACCGGTTTTTGAACTTTTCCCTTATGTTTTGCGCGCTCTCTCTCTCTCTGTCTATCGCACTCTGTTTCTGACTGCCTGCCTTTGGTTATCTCTTAATTTATGCAGCACTTTTTTCGATTTTCGATTTTTGTATAAAAATGCATTTCTCTTCGTGACAAGTCAGGGTGGAGTAAAGGGTGAGGGGCGGGGGACTCATTGGAATGTGTGTCAAAGTATCTTAAAATAGCTTCCTGTTCCTACCTAACAACTGCCTTCCACCACCCCCGCGCACTGCTTTGATGTCAGCAATTAAACAGTCTTACCTCGAAATTGGGTCAAGTCTAATGCACTTGACATTGACACGCACTCATGAAAAATTTGATGACTTTTCATCATGATTGTCTAGGCAAAATAATAATAAAAAACAAACCAAAGCCTTTTCAGACAGAACATTTGTCGAAATATAAATAATAGCTACACATGAAATACGTAATGATTTCGTATTGTAATAGAATAAAATATTTATTTAAGCAAATTAAATGTAACTGCCAAATTGTTTACTATCTATCTATCTCACTCTACAATGATGCCCTGTAATCACAATGAAATCGGTGGGTGTATTGAAATTGCCCCACAGAAGAAAGCAAGTGTAACAAAATTACCGTAATAAAATGAACTGCATCCCTAATATTTAATTTATAACGGAATTGAGCGCTTCCAGTGTGAAAAACTAAGTAGGCTAAACACAGAGCTTTTAACACTGGTAGTACTATTTCCGTTAAAAATAAAATACATAAATCTGATCTGTACTTATGTAGCTTTCAACACTGAATGGAAAGCTGTTAATACTAAAAATACTTATAGAAAAGTATTTAATACATAAATTTCAGCCCTGTCAGTATTTAATACTGTTTCAAATTAAAAATCATCGCACTTAAAATCTGCAAAAGTTAAACATACAGATGTTCTTCTGAATCCTTCCTTCAAACGATAAATTAACAATTGTTGTTTTACATTTGTTTTTTTTACAGGGTATCGAAAGTCACCACCCACATATTTGAAACAACTAATACTTACTGCTGTAAGGTTGGTCATAAAATCTTTAATTGTTTCAACAACAAGGGCCGGACGCGGTCACACGTCATAAATTAGAAAATTATTTACCGGTTGCTGTTTTGATTACCTAATTGTTAACCCCGATTAAAAGGTTTTGATGTGTCGACTTATTCTAAAAATATTAAGGAGCACCCTGTATAAATTTGGCAGACGCATAATAAAGCTTAAAGTGACATAGTTTTTGGTTTTTTTTTGTTAGTGGATTTTCTGCACAAAAAAAGAAATCTCATCATTGAAATTCGAGAGAAAAATTCACAACAATAAAGTTGTCGATTTTGGTGTATTCATCAATATGCTAATTTATTGGCGCCACATTAACTAGCATTAAAATTAGATGCAATAAACGATAAAAGAGATGAGCCAATACCAATAATAATCAACTATTTAGAGTTTGGACAAATTCAAAGCGATTTTGGTAAGTAAGGTCGACTTAGATGTTGTTTGAATATTAATTTGAAAAAATTCTAAGCATTTCATGGAACATACATACGTCTAAATGGAAATCAAATCTTTTACTCTTCTTTATGTTAAATGATATTGTTTTTATACATTATGTATCTATTGGATTTCTACTAGGAGAGCTATCATGAAAAAAAACAAAAATACACTTCAAAGTCAGTCTTTAATTGATTTACTTGAACCTTCTTGAGGTCTAAGGTAATCTTTAATAAAAAAAATAATGAAATCGTAGAAAATTGAAAATAAAATAATCTTGCCAAAAAGTATAAAGTCCTTAAGCTTGTACAAAATTTTTCCCTTTATATTTATTGATGGCCAAATGACCCTTATGAAACGGGCCAAACACCTAATTTGCTGGCCTAAAAAATCCCCAAGAACATGTAGACATTATAAAAAAACTTGGCTTAAAGCCCAAACAATCCTTGTCACTCTAACGGGGTCAGGAAAAGAATTTTCCATTAAAGTAGATCCTGTAACAGCAGACTTTCAAAAAAAAAAAACGAAATACATACTTACAATGCATTTTAGGGAAAAAATCGATTTTTGGCACTCATTCGCAAGGGAAAACTAACAATTACCTAAGCCTCAAATTAACTGTTTACTAAAACTAAAATACGATTTAACTTTTTTTGATTTATGTTATACATATTTAGATAATTGATAATTTAATGGAATTTAGGTACGGATCAAATGAATCACTCATAAAAAGTAATCTGCGTTGTGTCAAATGGCTTACAATTTAATTCATTGCATACTTTTTGGCATATGCTATTGCATATATAACTGTGGCCTACTTTTGGGGATTTCAATTATATACCAAATATATGTTTATTCATATTTATTTATTTTTTTATTTAAACAATTAACAATGCATGCAATGAGTTGAAATAACAAATAAACAAATATACTTACGGTTCAGCTTCGATGGATTTCAATTTGGCCACATAATTGGATGGTATATAACCCTCCTGTCGTGTCTTCTTGCTGCGTGCCAGCCACCAGTCGCCCTGTGTTCGATTATAAAAAAACGATAAAAACATGTGAATAATTTAATAATTGCATTATGGTGAAATAATGGTAAATATCTGCCTAAAGCATTTGTCATTTTACACTCATAACAATACATAAATAAGCCACAGAAATTCAATTCGGCACAAAGCCGTAGGCGCCATGTGAAAACGAACAAACTGAAACTTTTGTTTTCATTTTTCTGTTGTTTTGTGATAAATTAACTAACAACATGGCCAACAATGAGGAAATTCGGGAGGTGACCTAACAACAAAAATAACATTAGCAACAGCAAAACAAAACTTAATGATACTCTGCACAAATTATTATTATAAGGACACGTCTATTCATTCAAGTTCAAAGCTATAAACATTTTTTTTTCCTTCTCTGTAAAGTTTAAAGTTAATAAAATCTAACTGTGGAAAAAGTGCTTTTTTTTAATAATCGCCAAATTTTGATTTATATAGCTTCTGCATGTTTGATGAAATAAAAATTTTTATTGACCACACAGAAGGTTCTGTTTAACTTTTTTTTTCTAGTCCCCCTAAAAATTAATTAAGGCAAAGCCGTTAAATGTTTATTTGTTTTCCTTGCAAATTAAAATGTTTTTTTTTTTTTTTTGGTAAAAGAAATGTATTGTCTTGAATTATTATTTATTTACATTGGAAGAAACGGTAAATCAAGATCAAGTAACTAATTAAGATATAACTAAAAACAAACTAATTAAATTATTTTCTATAGCTAATAAAAGAGAAGAGAAATGATAAAAAGATAACAATTTGAAAAGTGTATAAAATATTCGTTATAGTCACAAGTTTTTATCGGTCTCTTGGTTTTTATTATTATTGGTTGCGTTGCAGAAGGAGAAGAAGAAGAGCCAGACGAGAAGGCGCAAAAAAAAAAGAACAACGAAAAAAAATTGGTAGAAGAAGTTGAACACAAAACAAAAAAACGCGAAAATTAAATTAAAACTTTATTCATTTGTGTTCAGATTGTTCAGTTTGTTGCTGTTGTTGTGTGTTATTTTGTGGTTAGTTACGCGCTTTCCAACCAACAACAAAAACAACAATTATAATAATAATAATAATAGCAACAACTACAACAACTACAACAAGAGACTGGCTTTTGCCAAATTTGTGCAGGTGGCAAAGATAAAAATTGTACAACAACAAAAATATCTTTAACTGAATATTCATATGAAAATCAACAGTGGCCAAACTAGTTATATATATATAGTACATATACATATGTACATATATACATATATGTATATATTGTATCTTTTTTCTCTGTTATTTTATATTGCTCATAAATTTGCACCATTATCATGCTCTCTCTCTCTCACGCACTCTGCCTCTCCCCTTCTCTCTACCACTCCCCCCCGCTTAATATGATTGCGAGTGCGAGCTCTTTAACGTATTTCCATCAAAAGCAGACGCCCTAAGTGCCGTTGCTATCATTAGATTATGATTATATATACTATATATACAACATATTTATTTGTATCTATCTAACCATACAGATGTCTGTCGATCTGTCCGTCGGTCTGTCTGCAACAAAAAGGTCAATGAACAGACATTATTTTAGGGTTCATTGTTTATTTGTTGCTCTCTCTCTGTGATTTTCATTTCATGCTCCACGACAACGTCAACGACTTGGAAGCACTACTAGGAGAGTAGAGGAGTACGAAAAAGAGAAGTAGCAGGGAGGAGGAGGGAACTACTTGTCCATTTGTTGAGAATTCGTGCCCTCTATCTTTTATTTCCAAATGCAAGTGCATTTCATAATCGCGTGTTTTATACATATATACATATATATATATGTATTTTTTTTTTCTGAAAGCAATAACATATCCATATACATATACATACATAAGTCTAAAGCTTTCAAATTTTAAGTGATATCTATAATTTTTTATTCGATATGCTTTCATTGTGTTCGTCTATACATACATACATATGTGAAAGAGAGAGAATATGAAAAATGGAATTGGATACAGATCAAGATTTATACTTCATTATAGCTTGAATCATGACAATAGAAATATGAAAAAGTCAACTTTCAATTCCTATATCTTTTTGTATGTAAAATTAATCTATATGTATATACATACATATATGTATTCTTAATCTGTCACACATGACTTTAGTGGTTAGCAACTTTAATCTTACTTTTACTTAATATCTATATATGTACATATGTATATGCAATTCTATATACATATACCATATACCTTCAATATGGTTTTTTAGTCTTAAGATTTACGAGATATTTTTACTTATTCACTATCTATAATAGTTTTTGCTAAAAGAACTTTAACATTTCGGTTTGTTGTTAAGTTATATATTTTTCTATTTTTCTGATTCTGTTTGTACTTCCCCCTTCTCCACACTCGACCCTATCTTTAGAATTTTATCGCAACAAGTATGCAAGTACGTAATTCCGTCACAAATTTTGTTTTCATCATAGGGGGAGGATAGCAGGTGGAGGTGGTGGAGGGGGAGGGGGTTACTTTTCAAAAGCCCAAACAAAAGCAGCAAAAGCAATTTTTTCTGGGGCAACAACCAGGCAGCTCGGTTGAAGTCGAGTGAAGTGTAGATCCTTGAAGGGTTTCCCTTACAAAAGAGTAAGTGCAGCCTGCTTTAACTACTGCGGCCGTTTATAACACGGAAAAAAATAAAAACAACAACAACAACAAAAAAGGGGGAAAATAAAACAACGAAAACGAACAAGGAGTATACAAAAATATGAAAAGCATTTCTCTTTCATACATAAGATAAAGAATGCAGTGACAATGAAGAGACAAAAAACAACCGACAATCTACAGAAGCCAAGGCACACCCATAAACTATGTATGCACACACGTGTGTGTGTGTGTGTGTGCTTTTTACCCTTACAAAGGTTACATATAATAAAACTAGTTAGTTGTCTGTAAAAAAACTCCCATAATGTATATATATTCTTGATCAGCATCTATGAGTCAATAGCCATGGTCTGGTCGTCGATCGGTTTCTTCTTACTTATTGGATATTCATTTCGGATCTATGTTGATGAAGGTCGGTAAATAAGCTTATAAGATATGTAGATAGGCCAAGCTCTTGATTCAGTCAAATCGGATAACTTTCACATATAATCCTCCTAGGATTTTTATTTCTGCTTACTACCAAAACTTTCTAGTTTTTACTAACAAATTTTATACTTTCTGATCTTTTACACAGAACTTTGATCAGATCGGACTACCATATCATTTAGCTCTTATAAAAATAATCAATATAATATTTTTAGATATGAAAAAACTGAACTATCTTAAATTTTTTTTGCAAATACTATTATTATTAGTTTTACACAATATAAGCAAGTATAGATCGGATCAGATAACCATTAAAGATATGAATAAATAAAAAACAAACTCATCAATAGAATAAATTGACACTTTAGTAAGCAACTAAACTACAAAAACGAGGGTGAAAGAGATAGAAAGTGTTATTAGGGAAAAGGGAAGGTTGCTAAGGGCTTTGGTTGTCGCTATTTATACCGAAGGAGCTGTGGTTTGGTGGCGTGGTAGGTAGAGAGAAATCTCTTATGACAAAATATAATTTATGCAATTTTTCCCACAACAAAGTAATTTTAAATATGCAAGGGTATACAGATTTCGTCATTTACTTCTTTTTTTTTTATATACAATTTTTGATTTCTATGCACGGCGCACGGCTTAAATTGTTGTCGTTGCTGTTATTGTAGGAAAAAACTAGAAAGATAGGCTAATTTCGCCCATGCCGAAGTTCGTATACCCTTACAGATATAATTTACCAGAACCATCGAAATATTAAGAAGTGTATTGAACTTTCTTATCGATATTCAGGTTAAGCCTTAGCTAACCTGTAGCTATAAGGGTCTCGGAGGAGAAGCTGCAGACAGACAGACAGACGGTCAGACGAACAGGGATAGATCGACACGTTTAATCATGCTGATCAAGAATATATATACTTTATATAGTCGGAGATGCTTCCTTCTGTGCATTGCAAACTTCTGATCAAAATTAATATACCCTCTGCAAGGGTATAAAAAAGTTTAAAAATGGGAAGCCCCAGTACCGGATTTACTTTAGGTGGAGCGTCTTACTCTTGCGGTCATATACGTATGTATGTGTATACACACATATGCATTAATACGAACGTATTTATGTATGTGCGTGTGTGTGTGTGTGTACATACTTTAATTAAACATTGCTACCGGAAACGACAACCATGTACACGAAGCAACAACAACAAACCAGCTGGTGACAGCAGGCCATTTACAAGTGCGTCCATGTTGCTGAGTGGAGAGAGAAGATCTGATCTTCATTTGCTGCCACTATTTGCTGATGGGCCTTTAATTGAGTCTACGAAATTAATGCACTTTTATGTACATACATACATACATACATACATACATATGTACATATGTATTTAATGTAAGAGAAACATTGTGCCATTGGCAACCTATACGAGAGTACGCAATGTTCTGGCCCAAAGCCAAAGGTGGACGTCATGCCTTTAGGCGCCGTTGCCCGTCGCCACTTGTCTAGTACGTTCTGTCCGATTTTTCTTCTTATTTTTTATTCTTCTGTGTTCCGGACGATTCGTAAGGTGGTCATGGCTGTTGACGTCAGCTCTTTAAATTGTGAACATATTTTGGCATCTATGTCATAATCGCATATTGAGAAGGATTAGATTCTTGGCTAGTTGGATGACCTCCATGCTCCATGCTAATCATAGAAATTTATTGTAACATTTCAACTATTTTTATATACATATGTATATACAACTATTTTTATATGCATATATGCATGTATACGTTTTTGTTTATTCAATGCCAACACACACACACACACATACACACAAATATACATACATACTCCAGTTGCTGCTGCTGCAGCTGGTCTCAAGTGGAGTTGCTGCTGCTGCAGTTCGGGTTAATTATGTTTGACTTGTGGCAAGCAGCAATAGCAATTGAAAGCATGTTATACTATGAGATAGAGAAATCAATATGCCGAAGTTTTAATACTCTAACTAGTAAAAAAAAGCAGAAGGACCAATAACGAATACAATAGAAATCCATTTATTCGGATTGATAACTTCTATAAGGAAAAATTTCTTTACTTTATTCTCAAGGAATCAACTTTGATTTAATTTGTAGCTACTTTATGTCAAAAAATTAAAGAATTTTATTCAATTTAATAAAAATTAATAAAAGAAATTGGCTTTTTAATGGATTTAAAAAGTTTGAATAACCAGACGAATTTTTACCTATTCGGAATAATATACCTATGTACATGGAATTCTACTATATGGAATAAGTACATATGAACATATAAAAAACGTTAAATCAAGCTAAACTGTCTAGATGGTATTTTAAGTAATATTTTTTAAAGCAAAATAAAGTAAGTCGTCCCTGTCAACTTGGGGTATACCCTGCACCAATAAAAGATATTTCATAAAGTCCTTCGATATTAATTGAATATGAAATTTGTTAGCAAATTCTCCCTAACAAGTTGAAACAGCACATTCATGCTTTCTCGCTCACTCATATTAGTGAACGAAAGTCATGCGTCTCGAACGCATGCTATCCCGCTCACTCTTATCAGCCGCTGTCGCACTTGGGATTTTAGTAAAAAATTTATATACATACGTACATATACAATATATCACCGACATTTATTGTCCGATTTCAAAGAAATTTGGTCAAATGGTACATGATAGCTATATAATTGAGTGCATCACAAAGAAATATTATAGCTTTCATACAACTCTAGTTATTCCCTTTTCCTATTTTGGGGTGCGGAAGTGGGCATGGCTAAAATTTGAAACAAGCCTGATCCGTGTATACACTAAACGGATGTTGACACCGAATTTGGTTACTCTAGCTCTTATAGTCTCTGAAATCTAGGTGTTCATACGGACGTACGGACAAACGGGAATGTCTATATAGATTCGACTGTTGATGCTGATTAAGAATATATATACTTTTTGGGGTTTGAAACGTTTCTGTCTATCTGTTACATTCATTTTAGTTTTTATATATGTATCTTTTAACCTCATGAATGAGGCAAATATATTTTATATAAATTGTTAAAAAGAAAAAATGTTTCCCTCTAGCAGTAAAATTCCAATAATAATAAATTGAATGGGAATTATCTCTTTTTTAATTATGTAGCAATGACAAGTTTTTTGAGATTTTTAGCAAAAAGTTTTCCAAGGTATTACCAGGTCGATGTTCCACTATATTTCTAGATTTTCTTATGTAAGTATATATATACATGTATATATAAACACTAGTTAAATATTATAAGAACTTTGGAATATCATACAATATATGTGGGATATATGTACATATATACTTATATACCAAGCACCAACTTCATATGACTATTAGGCAAACTCTCTTTATGACGTTTTCCTTATTCCGTTTTAGCCAATGTGTAGTAAATGGCAAATTATATTGCAGCCAGTCCATGCATCAAAATGCAGTCTGGTCTTTGGAGTTTTTGTTTTTCTTTTTTTTTCACCTTTTTTTGTTGTTTTTCTCTCCCTCTCTTTCTCTCTTTTTACGACGGAGTTTTAAGCTCAAGTGGCGACGGCGGCGACCGCAATTACAGCGTCTGGTTCTGTGCCAAAATGCAAAAAGAAAAAAACCAAACCAAACTAACTAACAAGAAGAAAAAAACAAAATAGTTGGCGACATTGAAAGCGCACAAATTTTAAAAATTATAGTTGGCAAATTTGCATAAAAAGCTGATGGGGGGAAAAAAAATTGAGCGATTTCTTTTTCTTCTTTTAGAATTTCTGTGAAACTTGAAGAGGTTAGCTTTAAAGCTATATATGCATCACTGTAAAAAGATTAACTGTATATATTAAAGTCATTGCATGAGCAAAGTTTCGCCTTCAATGAATCGATTAATTAATGAGCGCGCCTACACGAAAATATATTAGCTAATTACTCTATTTTACTTGACTGTATTATTTGCTGTAAATTCAATAAAATTGGTAAAAAAAAAAAGAAATACAAATTTATTAATTAACAAACGGTTTGCCAATTGGCGCTGTCGTTTGATAAGAGCAGTGTTGATAGTCTTCAAGAAGAATGTTATCAGCCGTTAACTCCCCACTCTCTCTCTCTCTCTCTCATTGAGCTCTCACTAACAGTATGTATGTGCTGGGTATTGGTGTGATTCACTCACCTGTGTGTCATTCAATATCTCTAAATGTTCGCCCTTGCGAAAACTTAAATCCTCATCCGTTCGTGCATCATAATCGTAGAGAGCGACAAATATTTTTGCATTTGCATTGGCTGTATCATTCTCAGGGAGCTGTGGCACCGGACGTATTTGCTCCGGCGGCTGGCCAATTGGCATGGCAATTTGTGGTACTCCGCCAACAACACCAATTGCCGTTGCCGGATCATCCAACTGGATACGGGCATCGACATGATTGTTGTCGTTATCCGACTGTTGAGTGCGTAGACAGTTACCCATTGCCTTGTTGTGGATTGGCGGGGTTTGGAAGAAAGGGATTAAATGCAATGAATGGAAGCCAAATTGTTGTTTGTTGCCGTTGCCGTTGCTGTTGCGATTACACGAATACTGTTACTTTCACTCGATTACAATTACAACCGTTGCGTTTGTTTGTTTGTTGTTGTTTTGTTGTTTATATACGATCAATTGGGTGTTGGCACTGCATTCCTCTCTCTCTTTCACACTCTCGCAAGCTTCTTGTTCTCTGCTCTTCTTTACCCCTTTTGAGATGCAGATATCTATCTTTTCTTCTCGTTTGAGATGTTTTTAACTTAAACTTTTATTTGATATTTAAAGCTTTAACTTTAACTACATTAATTAAATGCTCCCGTATATATGTATGCGTGTGTGTGCGTATGTATGTATTTCTTTTATCTACATATATCTATATATACATATGTATTTGTGTGTGTGTGTAGTGTGTTTGTGTATATGTGATGCTGTTGTTGCTGGCTGCCAAACAACTTTCCGCTCCGCACTCAAAGCGACGACACGAAAACAATTTAAAAACACGTATTAACTATTATTAGACATGCACGCACTATTATTCATTTATACTAATATTCCCGTATAAATTTTTTCTTTAATTATCTGTCCCTTTTTTCTATCCATTTCGATTGCTTCTGCAGCGAAAATGCAGTGATGCCAGAAAGCCGAATTTCACTGGTGCTACCAGACGCTGCAAAAAGGTGTTGAAAATACTGGGCGCTTGTTGTAATACAGGCTTTTTTAACACTAGTTAAGTTTAACAACGATTTCGTGGAGCTCTGTTAAATTTAACAACGATTAAGCGGAATAATTTGAAATCTAATGGGATTGTTGTTGTCAGTTTTTGTCGTTTTAGGCCTAAGTCCTCCCGTTGTTGGGCAAGACCCATAGTGATTTTGGAGACGACTATATTAAAGCAAATTAATTAATCTTTTAATCTTGTAAATCCAAAGGTTGTTAGTTATGTGCTGATTTGTGAAGCTGATTTGGAGTGTTTATACATATTTTTTAATAGCAGCAGAAATAAAGAAAAAGAATTGATTATGCTATAAATTAAAAATTTCTCATTTGGTTAAAAAAAGTCATTCATTAACTAAATAATTGCAATTTAAAAAATATACAAAAGTTAACAGTTAAAATTATCAATATCGCAAAAAAGTAAATTTTTATAGAATCAATTTTTTGCCTAACAACACTGTCATTATTCTTCTAATATATTTTGCAATTCCTCATTTTCCAACACTGTGGTAGGAAGAACAAATAAAAATAACCTAAAAAAGTTCAATAAGCAATATTGAGAAAAAGAAACAAAGTAGTAACAGATATTAAATGTTACAACTCAGTTCTTTAGGTGTGAGTGTGTACCGTGAGAATAAAGTAGGCTTTGTTGCATATTAACAACCGGATAGGAAAGCCGACAGCTCTCAAACCTTCATTCAGTTCGAAAATTTTCATCGAGCAGTACATAGTAAAAAAGGCGTAAAAAACAAAAGCAAGAAATCAAGCTGATAATAAATCAAGATGGATATTAAATCTTTTTTGTTCGAATATTGCTCGAAAAATCAAACGGAGCCAAAGTTTGAAGTGCGGCCAACGGGTAAATTAACTCTAAGCGATCTCACTTATTTTCCGGATTATTGATTTTTCATATTTCTAGGACCGAAGCATCGGCAGCGTTTTCTATGCGAAGTGCGCTTGGATCAGTATAATTATGTAGCTGTAGGGAATTCGACCAACAAGAAGGATGCCGAGAAGAATGCATCACGTGATTTTGTTAATTATTTGGTTCGTTTGGGTAAATTAAAAGCTAGCGATGTACCCGGCGATCCTGGTGTTTCAGCATCATCCGGTGCGGTACCGCAACGAGGTAATAATAGTGGTGGTGGTGGTAGTAATCGTATCTTTGGCGGTCAGTCTGGACCACAAGATCTGGGTGAGGCGTATCGTCCGTTAAACCATCAGAGCGGTGGCTTAAGTGATAGTGCACGCCATCGTTTCAACATTATCAATCATATCCAGGAGCAAAAGGATATGAATGAGGCCGAATCCATTGATGTGAATGCAGCCATTCATGGTAATTGGACAATTGAGAATGCCAAAGATCGCTTGAATATATATAAACAAGCCAATAATATAAAAGATGATTATAAATATACGCCAGTTGGTCCGGATCATGCTAGGTATGTGTTTGCATAATGTGCTTACTTAAACAGTTGTTATTTCTTCTATCTTCCGTATCTACATATATATATATATATATATATATACATGAATATATATATATATATATTATTTTTTTTTAATTTATTTGGGAGCTGCGTTCTGGATTGAGTCCACAATCTGAAACGCAGCCCAATTGTTCAATTTCTGTGCGCAACTTATTGTGGGTAGCAAATATTACAAACATATATTGGATATCTAAGCATGCGAAGCCTCCAGAGCGACGTGGCGCCCAGAGACAAGGTCAAATTTGAATTATTAGATCCTTGCGTGTGTGGAAATGTAAGCAAGGTGACAGAAGGTGCAGCAGAGAACTGAAATGTGTATACAATGTTAGACCATTAGCGAATTTCCCCCCTCCTGATCTTTAATAGAACTAATCCTTCCAACAGTGTTATCCTACCCCATGACACACAAATGGATCAGCTTTTGTTTACAAATTTTATATATGTATTTATAACGAAAAATGATTCAATTAGAAGAGAAATTTTCATCTTCAGAGCTAGAGAGAATTTGTTAGAAAAAGAAAGGTACAAGCAGACATTTTTCATTTTCTATAAAACCAAATTTAAATCACATAGAAGACTCTGACACCGCATTGATACGCATTTCAGTTCCCTGAAATTCTTTGCCACGAACAACACCATCATTGACGCCTTCGTCCTCGTCGAACATCGTCATCTAATGAGCGCCACGTGGCTCTGAAGGTCTCACCTTTAACTCATTGGTCTGCCCACAGTTGCGCACATTTTTCAACAATTCCTATAATAAATGGTAAGTTGTTAATCTCTTAAGAATTAGCTTCAAAGTTAATCCTTATAAATATCGACTCTCCTCGACACTAACTTTTCTCCCCTCCCCCCACTTACATATATCATTTTATTGTGTATGGATTTTTTTTTAAATACTTATGCCTTAACTTAGGAGCTTTATGGCCGAGCTATCGATATATGTGCCTGCGTTGAAGCGCAAGGTGACGGCAAGGGAGACGGGATCCAATAAGAAATCAGCCAGTAAGTCGTGTGCTTTATCGCTTGTGCGCCAACTCTTCCATTTGAAGGTGGTTGAGGCCTACAGTGGCACACTGAAGAAAAAGAAAAACGGAGATCTGAAGCCATATCCCGTAAAATTAAATCCCGATCTCGTTGCTAAAATTGATGAGGTTATTAAGGATTTGGATTTACCAGTGGTTAATCCACGTGACATCAAAGTGGAGAAAGATGGTGGTTCTATACCATTAATCGTAAGTAATATTATATCAAAGCTTTTTTCGGATTTGTCAGAAGTTTGTATAGCCTTGCAATTTTTAATCTTTGTGTGAAATGATATTGCTCTTTATTTTGTCGAGTTCATTTATATAGTGGTCCGATCGGATTAATTCAAGAATTCAGCTTACCTATATGTCTGAAAAGCTTACATAGCGAGTTTTATCCACGTAGTGCACAAGGTAATCTTTAAAATGCGCATAGAAATTAACAGACACGGGTAGATCAACTACTGATGCCGGATATACATACATATGTATATATTTTGAATAATTTCATGCCCTCTGCAAGGGTATAAAAAAACAATTGCTTAGCAAATTTTTAACTATATGAAATCTTTTCTAGCTCAATTGCAATCGAGTTGATGATGAGTCATCTCAGTCATCAACTAATCGTCGCCAGGAGACTTCTGTTATACCGTGGGCCCCACCCAAACCCAATTGGAATGCCTGGCATGCCTGTAACATTGATGAAGGTGAACTGGCCACAGCCTCCATTGATGATCTTTCAAATGAATTTAGTCGCCAAATGGCCGAACGACGAGAGAAAAGCGCAGAGTATCGTCAATTTATCGAATTTCGGAATAAATTACCGATCGCCGCTATGCGGGCTGAGATTATGAAAACCGTCAATGAAAATCCAGTGGTTATTATTCGCGGCAACACCGGATGCGGCAAGACAACACAGATAGCTCAATATATTCTGGATGATTACATCAGTTCTGGTCAAGGAGGTTATGCCAATATTTATGTGACTCAACCGCGTCGCATTTCGGCCATTTCGGTTGCGGAGCGAGTGGCACGAGAACGTTGCGAAGAATTGGGCGAATCTGTTGGCTATTCGGTGCGTTTTGAATCTGAATTTCCACGTCCCTACGGTGCCATTTTGTTCTGCACAGTCGGTGTACTCTTGCGAAAATTAGAAGCCGGTCTACGCGGTGTATCCCACATTATTGTCGATGAAATTCACGAAAGAGATGTTAACAGTGATTTTTTGCTCGTCATTTTGCGTGACATGGTGGCTACCTATCCCGACTTGCATGGTAATTAAATGGAGAATATATGTATTATATATATCGGTCTGATTTTAATTAACTAACTTTCTAATTTTACAGTTATTCTCATGTCGGCTACAATTGATACGACCCTCTTTGCTAAGTACTTTGGTGGCTGTCCCGTTTTGGAGGTTGCTGGTCGTGCATTTCCAGTCGATCAGTATTTCCTTGAGGATGTTTTGCAAATGACCGAATTTGTGCCATCTCTTGAGGCACGACGTAAACGCAGGGATGGCGATGATGAAGAGCAAGTGCCTGCCGATAAAGATGATGGCGAAGAGCCCGAAATCAATTACAATAAGATATGTGATGCAAAATATTCGCCACAGACTCGCAATGCCATGGCCATGTTATCCGAATCAGATGTTAGCTTTGAGCTTTTGGAAGCACTCCTTGTACTAATCAAAACGAAGGATATACCGGGAGCCATTCTGGTCTTTTTACCCGGATGGAATTTAATATTTGCTCTGATGAAATATTTGCAAAGTTCTCAAAATTTTGGTAATTCAAAATATCGGATTCTGCCATGTCATTCGCAGATACCACGAGATGATCAACGGAAAGTATTCGAGCCGGTACCGAATGGAGTGACCAAAATAATTTTGTCCACCAATATAGCAGAGACATCGATTACCATTGATGATATTGTCTTTGTTGTGGATATATGTAAGGCTCGAATGAAACTCTTCACATCGCACAATAATCTAACCAGTTATGCCACTGTGTGGGCAAGTAAAACGAATCTGGAGCAGCGTAAAGGCCGTGCGGGTCGTGTGCGTCCCGGTTTCTGTTTTACTCTCTGCTCACGTGCCCGTTTTGAAGCCTTGGAAGAGAATCTGACGCCAGAGATGTTTCGCACTCCGCTTCATGAATTGGCCCTGACCGTTAAACTTTTACATTTGGGAGCTATACATCATTTTCTATCCAAGGCTTTGGAGCCACCGCCTGTGGATGCTGTAATTGAGGCAGAAGTTTTACTGCGCGATATGCGCTGTTTGGATACCCAGGATGAGTTAACACCCTTGGGCCGTTTGTTGGCCCGTTTGCCTATTGAACCACGATTGGGTAAAATGATGGTATTGGGTGCAGTCTTTGGTTGTGCCGATTTGGCTGCCGGAATGGCTTCGTATTCCAGCACCTTTTCGGAGGTATTTGCCTTGGAAATTGGTCAACGTCGTTTGGCCAATCATCAGAAAGCATTGAGTGGTAACAAGTGTTCCGATCATGTGGCCATGATAGTGGCTTCACAAATGTGGTTGCACGCCAAACGTAGTGGAGATCAGGCAGAGGCACGTTTTTGTGATTGGAAGGGTCTGCAAATGTCCACAATGAATGTGATGTATGATGCCAAGCAGCAGTTGTTGGATCTTCTAATACAAGCCGGTTTTCCAGAGGAGGCAATGGTTAATCATAAAGTGGATGCCCTTTCAACTGATGATCCTGTCCTGGATATCTCTCTGGCTCTACTATGTATGGGTCTATATCCAAATATTTGCGTGCATAAGGAAAAGCGTAAGGTCCTAACTACTGAATCCAAGGCTGCTCTTCTCCATAAGACTTCAGTGAATTGCAGCAATTTGGCTATTACTTTCCCGTATCCATTCTTTGTGTTTGGTGAAAAGATTAGGACACGCGCCGTTTCATGCAAACAACTGTCCATGGTAGCACCATTGCAAGTGATGTTATTTGGTTGCCGGAAAATCGATCTGGCACCAAACGGCAATGTCCGTTTGGACAATTGGTTAAACTTCGAAATGGACCCAGAACATGCTGCCAAAATTGGTGCATTGAAACCAGCTCTAGAGGATCTTATTACCTTGGCTTGTGATGATCCCGCTAATGTCCTTTCATTGGAAGGTCCCTATGCCAATTTGGTCGATGTGGTCAAGGATTTGTCCATACAAAATGCTGGTGACTTTGGGTTAACGCGTAACAAAGGAATTTTACCTCACCAGTCGCGCCAGTCGGGATTTGGTGGAAGAGGAGGAGGTGGCGAAGTGGTTCCGTCAAAAAGAGCTCGTTATGATAGTCCAACTGAAAGTCGTTATGGTGGTGGAGGAGGTGGCGGGAGTCGTTATGATGGCGGGAGTCGTTATGATGGCGGGAGTCGTTATGATGGCGGGAGTCGTTATGATAGCGGGAGTCGTTATGGCGACGGAGGACGGTACGGTGGCTTCGGGAGCGGCGGTAGTGGAGATGGGGGAGGTGGGCGGTACAGCGGCTTCGTAAGTGGCGGTAATTTAGAAACCGGAGTTGGACGGTACGGTGGTCTTGGAAGTGGCGGCAGCAGCGGCTATGGGAATGGATTATATCGTGACAGTGGTTATGGAAATGGAGAATACGGCAACAGTGGCTATGGGAATAGGGGAAATTCCTACAGTGGTGGTTATGGAAATAGTAACAGTGGCTACGGAACTAGAGGAAATGTCAACTTTAGCTTTGGTAACATTGAAAGTGGCTTTGGTGGTGGTGGTGGAAATGCCAACAGTGGCTTGGCCGGAAGCGGTGGAGATTTTATACCGAGTAGCGCAAACAATCTTGAAGGCAATTGGGGTCGCTATCCTAATTCCTAAGAAAATTGTTTGAACTATTAAAGTCTACTAAATATACTCTTTAACATAATTATGAATAACAACTTAATAAATACATTTGAATTTCATATAAAGCATTAATTGCCGTTATCATTGGGTATCTCATAAGGTGGATTTGTAAAAATAAAAAAAAATTATATTAAGGCATTACCAAATTTGAACGTAACGGGGGCTTGAAAGAATAAATCGAAAAAGTAATCGGATGTGGATAAGGCCAGCGCTGTCGCCGATTAATTTGTCATTTTAAGGCTAGAAAATATCGGTTGTTTGATTACGAGAATAAAGTTTATACATCACCATAAATGAAACTAATTTTTTTAATGGCTACAATTTATATTATAAGAATGAACTGTACTTCAGCTTATTAGATAAAGCTATATGAAAAATAGTAAAAGTATCTTTTGACTCGCACACAACGCAATTTAAGTGTTGTAAAAAGTTTAGAAGACAGAAGTTATTTAAATAACAATTTTTGACCGTTATAATTTATTCATTTATGGAACTATGAAATGGCAGTTACAACAATCTAGCCAATTTTTGAATTTGATAAAGTAGGCACTGCTCTCATCTCTAGAAAGCAAATACGGTCACATTGCAGCATCTTGGCGTCTCCTAGTTCGTTAGCGCGCTTTTTGTTTAAAAATTAATTATATTTTATTACTGTATTGCTACATTTCCTGGAATCTTTATTTTTATTGTCATTTATGATGGATTTTGACAATGCCAAGGAGAATATTCAGCCATTGGCCAGTGGCCGCAATGTTAGTCTTTTGCAGGCATCAGGAATCTGCCAAGATAGTGTGAATGGACAGGAATTGCTAAATCAGCAGCGCAAGCAAATGGAGAAGGATATTGAGACATATGAGGGAGACGATCCATTGACACCTTGGTATGACTACATTTGTTGGATCGAACAGAGTTATCCAGCCGGAGGCACTGGCTCCGGTTTGCAAGCAGCAATGCATAAATGTTTGACCAAATTCGAACAGGATGACCGCTACAAACAGGATAGGCGATTAATTAAATTGTTTATCAAATATGTAAGTTGAATGTGAGAAATTTGGAATCCTCAAAAAATACCTTCTTTTCTTGGTGCAGATGAAGAATCAAAAGGATCAGCTCGAATGCTATCAACAGATGTACAACAGTGGCATTGGTACAATGCTTGCCGATTTCTATATAGCATGGGCATATAGTTATGATCTTAGTGGAAATATGAGCAAGGCGGATGACATATTTCGTCTCGGTGTGGCTTGCCGAGCAGAACCATTGGATGAGTTACGTGAAGCCCATCAGCACTTTGGTTACACTGTGGCCCAGCGCATGTTGCATACGGGTGAAAGGGCCGATGAGGCGGTACAAGAGTTAAATGAAAGACGTCTGGCTTTGCAGTCGCTGCATGGTCAGAGACTAAGGAATGTGAATACAATTACAGTGGGCAGTGTGAGGACGGGAGCAGCCGTTCGAAGCCAAATGCCTGGCGTGGTAGAGGTTTGTTATAGATTCCTGGGAAAAATACATATATATGAAGCTATCAAATTAAATTTTCATTTCTATTGTAGAGTCATCCGGTTCCCTCAACATCGAGTCGCGTAAGGCCGCAGCTTGCACGTCAGGTGTCTGTATATCAGGATGAGAATGCTGATAATAATGTTCCCATTCCTCCACCACCAGTAGTTGACTTGTCTGCATCTGATACGGAGGTCAAATCTAGCTTACGTTCGATCATTGATGCTACCCGTCAGCAGGAAAATTTAAAAGAGCCAGTGGGCTGGAATAAAGCCCATTCCAAACCCTTTAAGCCAGCTAAGATATTTGGTCGTCATGCGACGCCTTCAGATTTGGGCTTTGGCATTCATGTGGACGAGCAACAGGTGTTGCCATTTAAATATCTACCCAATTGGGTTGACAAAAATAAAAAGCAAGAACCTTGGCTGACACCTGTTACCATTGAGGATGAACCGAATCCCAAGGAATTGCCATGCTACAACAAATGCATGTGTTATCCGCGTCCCAATTTGGAGTTTTCGCCGGAGGAGTGCCTGGCTTATTATCATTTGATGCGTATGAATCCCAAACATCGTTTCGTTCAAACCCATGACAAATGGTGGTCATCTGGGATGGATTCCGGTGTACGTCGTTTTCCCAACTATCCCTCGGCCTCTAAACCACAAACATTGGATGAAATGGACAAGTTTTATAAACCCCCAGAATCTTCAGATTTTCAATTTAATTTTGCCCAGATCTATAATGATGCGGAGCAACAGGAATTTCAAGTGGAAGAACTGCTAGCGATCAAGTGGAGAGAGAAAAAGAATATGACAGTACTCGATGATATGGATATGGAAGAGACTGTTTGCCTGCCGGGTGAAAAGATGCCAAGACGTAAGAGTTTCTTTCCAACGTCGTCCAGGAAGTCAATGATGCCACCAAAGTCAGCCAATTCAGTTATTCATGAAGAAGAGGAAGAGGAACCAGAACCGGCTAAGCAGAAAGAGAATACAATTGCAAAGGAACCCTCCAAACAGATGCCACTGCCTGAGATGCTATCATCGTCAGTTCATGTGCCTGCTGCCCTTCCAGCGCTTGATCCTATTTCTACCGTTTCAGCCGTCCCTGTTTCAGTTGCTGGTCCAGTGTCAAATCCAACTCCTACTATAGGTACAACTACTGCTCGTGCTCTAGTTTCTGCTGTTCCTGTAATTCCCGTTCTTTCATCATCCATGGTAACCACGGATGAAGATAATTTTGTTGTGCCTGCTCCACCGCGACCTAAAATAGAGATTTTTGTAGATCCAGAAGAGGCAGCACCTCAGCCAGCAACTAAACCCGTAGCCAGTGCCTTTTTCGATGCAGATGAAACATGTTCCACTCAAATGTTTAATATATTCATTAAAAATCAAGCGGTGAGCACTCCAAAGGCTCCACAGAAGCAAGCACCATCGCGTCAATTTGGTACTTTGCTCAAAGATCCAGAGATAGAGACTCCTGCCCCAATTCCAGATGCTCCAGTTGCAACAATAAATCTTGATACAAATGCGTCACCAGTGGAAACGAATTCTCCGGTGATGCGGAAACAATTATCGACGATTTTAGAGATCTCTGAGCATGGTACTCATAGCTCGGCAGCAACCAATGGGACTACGAAATCAACTATAACATCAGCATCGTCCAGTTCACCGGGAACGGAATGTACACCAGGACCAATGAGATTTCAACGCATGCCAACAATGGGACTATCTATGGTCGGCGAGGAACCAGAACATCAATCTCTATTACAGGCTGGAAATTTTACACGCCGTGAACTCTGGGAACCGAATGTGCCCAGTGGTCCATTAATGAAATCTTTGCGTTTCCAAGAGGACAAAACCGAAACTGTTCCCAGGCCCCAGCAACTTTTGCGCTATCAAGAGGATAAGACAGAAACTTTACCCAAAATGCCCATCACTGAATCTGGAAACACATCAAAATTGTTGAATGACCCACCGCCACCCATGCTTCCCTCTGCTACCGATAAATATGATGATTTCTGTGATCTATTCTGCAAGAGTCCAGAGCCAAATCAGTCATTTAGATCGCCACTGCGACAAAGTATATCCAAAAGGAAATGTGAACAGCCCACACCCGATATTTACAAAAATACTCAAAAGAATCTGCCCATACCAAATGAGGTAAGTAAATTGGCAGATTCCTTTATGGCGGACTTGTCATTTGTGCCGGAAACACAAGCTATGCCTCAGCCAAAGAAATTTGATATATTCCTGGATGAAACGGTGCCAGAGACACAGCCACAGCCACAGTCAGAATCCATTCAACCTAGTACCATTAAGAATCATCAGTCCGCTCATCTGACTGATTCATTTATGAAGAATTGCACAGAACTGAGCAGTTGTCCATCTCCACTGCCACCAGCATTGCCCGTTCAAAGCAATTCGTCATCATCTGGCAATTCCTCATCGGCTTCAACTTTGAAATTTCTTAGCGGACTTGATAAATCTGCAGTAGGAAAATGTGAAAAATTTGAATTGAATGCAGCAACGGAAATGTTTGCCACCAATATAAGTATGATTAAGAATTCCACTCTGTTGCCAGTGGCTTTGTCGAACCCTCCTCCGCCTATACCAGTCGAGGAGCATGGGGATCTTAGTATATATTATAAGAAAACTCCAATTTCTCCCAAGCAATCGAATCATTCTTGGTCCCCACCAGATGAGGATGAAGAAAAGGATTATCTTCATCCAGTAAAAGGGCAATTTGAACAATCCGTGCTTAATGAGACTCTAGCTGATCCAAATGTAAATCCTTTCAATGCCGATTTAATTGCCTCTCTGCTGGACTCAATTGATTTCACCTTGTATATTGAGAAGCTGCCAAGTTGCCAAATGGTGCGAGATGTTAAAAAATTGCAATCAAATTCAGAGATTCAAGTGAATGATGAACAATTTAAAGTACTTAAATGTATTGGCAAAGGAGCCTATGGCTCCGTATTCTCCGGCAAACATGTTAAGACTGGCAAAAAGGTGGCCCTAAAGCAAGAACGTCCCACCAACTATTGGGAATATTATGTGGGTCTTGAAGTTCACAGTCGTTTGACTAGTGATCAAATGGTTAGTAACTAAAAGTGAGTTACAATAGTCTGATCAAAAAATTAATCAAATTTTGTGATTTACAGATTTCTGCCTATATGTCCATTGATTATGCTTTGGTGGGCAATAATTCAAGTGTCTATATATCCGATTTATCACCCTTTGGCTCTCTGATCGATGTCTGTAACAAAGTGAAAAAGCATACCAATAGAAATGTGGATGAGTTTGTGGTTATGCATCTGAGTTGCCAATTGTTGGACATTGTTGATCATTTGCATGCCATTGGTATCATTCATGCCGATATTAAGCCCGATAATTTTCTATTAATGCGACCGTAAGTTTAGTTTTCCTAATCAATCTATTTAATTACATACTATTAATTATTTTTTATTATTATTTTCAGTTTATGTGCTCAACCAAATGATTTGAGCCTTCAATTGATTGATTTTGGTGTGGCCATTGACACGAAACTCTTCCAGACCAATCAAACCTTCAACTATGTGAACAATGATGAAATCTTTAAGTGCATTGAGATGCGTACGGGTCGTCCTTGGACTTATCAATTGGATTTGTTTGGCCTGGCAGGAGTAATGCATGTCATGCTTCTGGGACGCTACATGGAGGTGGCTCAGCGTAATACAAGTGTTGGTATTTGGTTGCCCAAGAATCCCTTTCCACGCTATTTCAATTCGACATGGGAGTCCATATTCCGAACGTTGCTTAATATACGCGATTGTCGGACTATGCCAAATTTGCAGCAATTGAAAACTGCACTTAAATCCGAAATGGCCGAAAAAGAAAAATATGTTAATGAGGCCGTACACAAATTTAATTCCATATTGTTGCAATCCTAAGCAGATAACAGATAGCAGAAAAAGAATTATTTAATTTTCCCTTAACAATTAATCGTAAATGTTTAGATAAATTATCAGACAAACATATTGGACATAAATAGCACTGATTATATGGTTAATTGATTGATTAATTATGTTGATTATTTTACACTCTATTGTCTGTTTTTAATTAAAATTGCATTATTGTCCTGTAATATTGTTATTAAATAATTACTATTAATTTGTATAATATAGGAAATTCGATGGACAGTTTTTTGCTATAAAATCTATGAAAACAAGAGAGATATCATTGCATATGACCATATATTTTATATAAATTTAACAAATCCCCTTTTTTTAAAATTATTAAATTATTTTATATGACTTATTTAATTTGGTTAAAAAAAGATTCTGGTTCGTTTTTTTTTTTTTTATTTATCTTTTTGTAGGTATCATTTTATAAATGGTCCAGTTTAATGACTAAACCTACTTTATCTGGCCACGAATTGAAAACGAACCGACGAACCAGAAGCTTTTGTGTGCGTTATGGTCAAAATCGCTTGGGTTGTGGTTGGGATAAAACTTTTCAGTCGTTTTACGATGCCATGCGCGTATAAACACAAATAATTTCAACCCAATTAAGCGGTTTTACGTAAATTTTACAATGCGGCTGATGTACCCAATTTTTCCCATACCCCACCCAAATGCCATCATCCTTAACACCCTTCCCCCACCTTTTTCCTATACCCTGCTGCGTTCATTCCGACCTCAATTCGAGTGCAATGCAATTTTGAGGTTGATACAAATAATTTTTGGTTACAGCTCTGTGGCGTGTTGCAAGAGAGGTGGTAATGTCCTTACCCAAAAAGGGTATGCCCACTTGGCGTTACAGTTTGCAACGCATGAATGACAGGAGGTTTAAAAAGTTATAGATATGTTCGAAGTTAGTAAAAAATAGACTTATTATCAGTTCTCAAAGTTTATATAGTCGTATTATTTTCTCATTAGGATTAGTTGGTAGATCTAACTATATTGATCAATTTTTTACTTGACTGGACTAATTCCGTTACATCTCCAATGACTGAAGGAGTCTTAAATTTAAAATATGTAGTTTAATATAATTTATTGAATACATTTACCTCTATATATTACATATATTCAATTGTTATTAATTGTAGCTAAAATTAGAGACAGTTAATTTTATTTTATCGCAAATGAAAACACCCTAAGTCAAACTTCATTTAGATATATAATGAATATGATTTTAGAAAGTAAGCAGGATAATTGACTTAAACTGTAGCGATCATTAGAAAAATGCCTGTTTACTCGTTTACTAACACTAGAACTTAGCTGAATTAAGTTCTTAAAAGAATGTAGCTATGTAGTTAACAGGATATGATTATTTTTCTCTTAGGTTTTCGAACAGTTTATTTTATGGATTGAAAATTTCTCATATTTTGTTACTGAAATTGGGTTTAAGAGAAATAAAATTGCAAAATAAAATCGAATCCTTTAATTTCCATTAATCAATATAAACGAAGGGGTTTGAGCTTTCCCAACCTTCCCTATCAGCGCTCATTCCTAACATATACACTGCACATAAAAACAAATACAATTTTATTAGATTTATTTTATTTTGGGTTTTTTATTAAATTAACCGCGTATCGAAGTATTTTGGACTTTCTGAAGTCGATGGGACTTTAATGTATGTTTGTATATATAGCGGATAATATTTCCATATTGAACTGCACCAGTTCAATCTGATTTTATAGTTAGGGTCCAGGAAAGCTACAAATTTAATTTTCGAATGTGTCTTTCAAAAAATCTTTAATATTATAGGTAAAGTATAGCACGGGGGGCTGCTATTTATATGTCGCGAATAGTCAAGTCTAATATATATGTACAATTGGTTTTTGTTTTGTTTCCAATAATTAAAATAACTCTTCTAAAATAACTCCTAAATAACTCTGGTTTTGATTGCTATTTTTAATTTCAGTTGACACATTTTTCGTCATCTTTTGAATTAAATATATCTCAAACCTTTAGTTCTCATTTATGTTTAAGTGGAGATACCTACACAATAGAGCTGGGCGGAACATCGATGTTATATCGATGTATCGATGTTTCAATTTGAAAATGAAACATCGATGTTCGTAAACCGATGTTCGATGTTTTCGCATCGTGTTTGTACCATCACTTAGTAATTACATTGAGCCATTGAAGATGAGCTCAAAAAAATATCTCTGCGTATCGGCTACGTCAACTGAAAGTGAGCGTATGTTCAGCAAAGCAGGCTTAATAGTAAGTGAAAAACGAAGTTCACTAAAGCCAAAAAATGTGGATATGCTGGTTTTCCTAAATAAAAATGAATGGATCTCAAACAACTGATAAGTTGAGTCATTATAATATTTCCATAATTTAATTTGTTTGAAAAACTCACAAAACTGTTATGTTAAGTTATCATTATATTTTCGTTATTTCATTTGTTTTTAAAAGCTTTAAATACTGTTAAGTTAAGTAATAATATTTTCCTAATTTAATTTGTTTTGAAAAAATCAAAATACTGTTAATTTAAGTTATATTTTCATTTGTTTGGAAAACATTATTTTGTTATTTTTTTATATATACAGTGGCTCACAGCGTGATCAATCAATTTTGAAGGACAATTTGCTGCAAAGTGCAGGAAAACTGGGACTAGAAGGGCAATTCCGATTTAAGTGTTATTTGTTATAAGAGAAAAAAAATGAAGTGCCTTAATAAATAATGAATTACTAATAAATAAGACCTCATTTAAATTTTTTGGATATCTTTACTAGTTTAGCGGGAATACGGATTTAAAGTTGTACTATAGCTCTGCACGAAATAAGCTGTGAGCCACTGTATATTGAAGAATGAAGTCAATATTAAATACATAGATGAAAAAATAAAAAATTCTTTTACTAACTTCGATGTTTAATCGATACATCGATGTTTTCAAATAAAAAACATCGAAACATCGATGTGGATAAACATCGATGTTTTGCCAGCTCTACTACACAATCATTGAGGTAACTTCAAATCGTTCATTTTAATTGTTTTCATCAACCAAATGGTAACATTTACGATATTTCAACTACATCTATAACCTTTCTACCCTTTTTAACGCTAAAACTAGTTGTGAATTACAAGTAAATGCAATGAAAATAGGCTTGTCAAGCAGCAGAATTTGTCTTTATATGTGCAGACACATTTAGTTGTACATACTTTTAACTAGTTTTACTTACGAAAAAGTGAAAAACTAATTTAAGTGTCGATAGATGACTCTGACAATCTGCGTACTTTGTGATTGACCTTTAACACAAAGAACAGGACCTGATGTCTCTTTTATTATAATTGCATTTTTGATTGTCATTCATAACTTGAGTATTATTCATTATTGCCTTTACATATCCATATTGTCCCCAATTCCTTCTCATTAGTTTTTCTTATAGTTAGCAAGAGTATTAAAAATAAAGTGTAATTGCATTTAAATTTATCCATGATTACTTTATTTTTTTTTTGTATTTTGGGGTGGGCGTGGTTCTGGCGCCATTTGCATTTTTGCATTTTATACAGGATTTGTCGTTGTGGCTGTTGTTATTGTTGTTGTTACGTTTCCGGTCATGTTCGCTGTTTGCATTTGTGTGCGTCTGTTGTCTGCGTGTGTGTGGGTGTGTGTGTATCAGTCTCACTACTGCCTGCATATGTATGTGTATGTAGAGCATATAAATCAAAGTCCAAGCAGCTCGACATGATTCACAAATGATCAAAACAGACGACCAACCAAACTCTGCTCCGCTGCCGCCATATGAAAGTCTTATAAATCAAAGTGCTGCTATAGGATGTGGGACGCAGGACGCAGGACATGGTCATTGCATGCGGTTGACTTTGACTGTCAACTGAATGCCCCCCCCCCTTTTTCCCCATTTATCCCCCATACCATAACAGCTCGATGTGTCTGTATGTGGAAATTTGCTGGATGTTTGGTTTCTTGTAGTTTGTCATATAGCCAAGTAGGGAGTCGTTTTTGGCCCACTATAAATAGAAGTTGCCATGGACAT
Source organism: Drosophila sturtevanti (assembly GCA_018150375.1). Classification (NCBI taxonomy): domain Eukaryota; kingdom Metazoa; phylum Arthropoda; class Insecta; order Diptera; family Drosophilidae; genus Drosophila; species Drosophila sturtevanti. The sequence continues at coordinate 3,202,022 of JAECWJ010000690.1, forward strand.
GGTTAGGACATCAAAGAGATGCTATAGATTCGTTTGAGCTGTATGGCTGTATGGCTTAGGCTTTATTTTTTAAAATGTATGAAACATTGTTTTAGTTTCACTCCCTAGAGCTACGCCTGTGGTTTATTTTGATTGCATTGCGTATACGCAAAGTTGTCAGCGCTCAACTGAAAGCAGAGGCAATTTTGGGTTCATTTGATATTTTTTGGGGATAATTTAAAGCAATCTTCTATGGTTCCTTTTCTATTTGCCAAGCAATTGTTGTGGTTTCATTTGATCGCACACACACACACACACACACAGAGAAATACTAACATATACATAGACAACAAAACCAAAAAACAAAAACGACAAGTACAAGAACTTGTGATGCAGCTGCAACAGAGACCAGCCGGCTGGACTCACATGATTTATGCAAATTGAAAATGACCTTAGAACCTGACACACACTCTCTTTTTAAACATACACACACTCATACATATTTACATATAGTATATGTATGTACACATGCACACTGACCATTTACCATGTTTGTGAGAGAATTTTTCGCCTCTTGTTGACTTGATTGTGGCAGCTGCTTGCCGCTTAGCTGCTACAGCTTTTACTCCTCCATCTCTATGGTTTTTGTTGTTGTTGCTGCTGCTGTTGCTGTTGTTGGTGTTGGTGTTGGTGTTGCCATGCATTTTGCATCATAAAGTATTTTTACCCCATTATTTCATGAAATTCACATTTATTTTGCAGCTGCTCAGGGCAAAAAGCAGTCGACCACCACTCATCCATCCATTCACCCACTTTCACATCGTCTCCCTAAAACTCTTCCTGCCACCTATTGCCACGAAAATAGTTAGAGCTCTTCATGGGGCATACATATACATACACATAAATACATGTATATACATATGTATGTATGTATGTATATATGTTCGTATTAACATGGTAACCCAGGGAATTTAATATAAAAATAGAAAGAAAAAAAATGATTAAAGCAAATTGAAGCTCCGGCTTGAGGCTACCCTATAGGCTTGGACTTACTCTGATTATAACATTCGAAAAAAATGCCCAAATAATAAAGGAATATATGTCTGTCTTTCCCGTTGATTCTTATAGTGATAAGTTTGAAGATTTATCACTAACTCTAATTAGGTTGAGGTTCAGCATATTATATAGACCAATTTCGATAATCAGCAATCTGAATAGTGATTGGCGGATATTTTTCTCTCATATAAATTCATGTTTCATATCGTTTGGTAAACCCTTTTTATTCCCTTTTTCCTGTGCTGGGTATTCAAATATTGATAAAAGAAGAAAAAAAACAACAAATCTAAAACAAATGTATATAACTACTAAAAATAATGTTAAGCTCCAGCGTTATTAGAAAATTCTTTAATAAATTTTTAATTTATACATGTATATGGGTTTTCGCTACATTTTATTTAAGTATGCATAAACTAAATGAATGTATTTATGAATATAATTATTTTTTATTTGAATTTGCAACTATTTAAAATTAATAGAATGTCACAGTTAGAAAAAAAAATAATTATTTTAGATTTGAAAATCCTTTGGCAACGCAACTCAAATGAAGTGAGGGTAAAAGTAGAGAGAATATTAGCAGCTGTTTTTCATTATCACTGTTCTATATAGATATATAAATCAATATGGATATATATGTATGAAAACATGCTAGACTTCAATGATCTTAGTATACTTAACCGATTCTATGCTATATCTATTTACATATATGTATTTCATCTGATAATGTTTCATAACACATTTCTCTAGGCATTCTCCTTAAGATGTCTGTTGTGGTAACTAAATACGTTAGATCAAGTTATTTTTTATTTAATGTAATGAAAATTAATATTAAAACCTTGCTATAGTTTTCTTTCTAATCATTTAAATAACTATTGAAAGTGAAACTACATCTGCTTAAAGCTTAAATCTGAATAATATCTTGTTACACAATAACCGTATTTAATTATATTTACATAGTTAAATTATAGAATTACCTGATATATAAGAATCTCATATGTATATTGGAATCTGTCACCAGCTATATACATAAATACTGTAGGGAGTAGCTGTTGTAGGAAATTATTCAGAAATTTGAATTTTGTTGAGGAAACATTACAAATATTTGATTTCAGGATGATCTTCTTTAAAGAATATTATAATACTAATTGTTTAAAATCTGTTCAAATAATTAAACTTTTCAAAAGCCTATATTATAAAGTTAATATGATAAAAATGTTTAAAACCTGTATAAAAAACTAAATATTCAAAAGCAAAAGTTAATGAATTGAATAAATTTGTTCTGGCATTTATGAATCCATTTATTACGGAAAACCTTTAAAGTATATCTTTCCTTAGCTACATATTAGAGAGACGATTCTTTCGTCGAAATAAAATCAAATTTATTTACAGTTTTTTTTTCGGGTTCAATAGAAATAATCGTTTTAAATATATATAAATATGCTTAATTTAATTTAGTGTGAGTAATGTTATTGCTTTTTTTTAAATTTAAGAAAAGTTTAAAATAAAGTAAAATAAAAGATCTTCTGCTTATAATGATACCTTTTGAAATGTATGTATGTATATACTTTCGAGGAATTCGTTAGGGTGTATAATAATCGAAAATATATTATACATATTACATATTTACATTAAATTGAATGTTTAATGCATTTCATATTTTTAAATTTAATTATTCGTTGATTAGTTCTGCCTTTATACTATTAATAATAATACTTCTTTTATGGTGTTTACATCATATTTTTAATTTACATTCATCTATTACTTAAATATTACCTGTTTTTTCCAGTATTCAGATATAATCATTAAATTTGTAAGTTTTATGTAATATATAATAAGTTCGAGTCAAATAATTGCATTAAAAATTCACACAGAAAAGTTGACATTGGTTTTGAGGTTTTTATTTTGTTCGTTTCTGTTATTATTTATTATTCAGTTATTTAAAAGATATTATCCCAATAAATTTGTTGGATGTGCACAATATGAGTATGGTATTAGTTGATTTTTGAAAAAACCCACACTACTTTGTGAGTAGCTTCAGGGGTTATCGTTCTGATAATCAGCAGCATGATAAAGCTCAATTGTAAAAATTTATTTATAAAAAGAGAATAAAAACAAAATTTAAAGCGTCTAATTGCAGCTATAACTGCCTTACGATGACTTTGAGCTTTACTAACAAAATTGTCGTTTGGCTCAGACGTATTTCAGTTATTGACACGCGTGGACGCGGATGTTTCGTCTCTGAGGCCCAGACACTACGTGATTTTTAGTTTTTAGTTTCGGTTTTTATTTTATTTATACATATTTGTATATGTGCAAAGTGAAAGCATTTCAAATTCAATTGCCAATTTTTATACAAGTTCAAAACAATGGGTTCCAGTGTAGAGGAAAAAGGTAAATTAAAAATAAAAACAAAAACGAGAAAAAACTTACGTTAAATGTCGTCATACATAGATTAATCGAATATTTAATGAGCCAAATATATATATCTATATATACAGGAATGTGAATCCGTTTAAAAACTTCACTGAATTCATTTAAAATATGAGAATCTCTTGGCCAATTGTGTGTGTGTGTGTGATTTTTCAACCATTTAAACATGATTTTGTTTATATATTTTATTAATTCATTCAACAATAATGGAATACTCGTTTAAGTCTAAAGTTAGATTAGTTTGCTTTACGCATGGTTAGATTACCCATGTTATCTGATTAGTAGGTCACTTTAAACGCTCTGACTTAACAAGGTTTAGATAAAATTTATCACCTAGCCACCAATTGGACTATTCGGCTGCCCAAACTGGTCAAACATGAGCATGAAATCAATGACCGGCAGTGTACTTCCCACTTGAATACATTGACACCAAAAAATATAAAAAGAATTTGCCAATTTATTTTCATTTTCCAATAAAAAAATGTCGTTTAAGTGCATCATAAAATTTATCAATTTAATCGTTGGGGGTTATTAATAAATCATTAACTACGATTGCAAGCAAGTATTTTAAAGAATTCACAATGGGGTATAAAAATATTTGATTGAAGAAGCTTTAAGTCGAAATATATAACATTTAACATTTTTAATTACCCAGTAAAACAAAAGGCGCCAGTTGAGAATTATAAGCAAAGCATGACATAAACAAATTGAAGTGTTTTTTTAAAGATAAATTGAACTTTGAGCTTTGCAAAACAAACAAAAAGTTTTCATTCAAGAACTTATTTTTCATTCTTTTGATGGAAACTACATGTTATCGTTGCCCGATCTGAATGATATTTGTATAAAAGCTGCAAATTTCTATAACACTTATTGATGTCGAAGTTGATTGCGATAGCTTCAGTTTTAAGAAAAAGAAAACTTTATTTTACCCTGATTGTTGCTATGATTGTCCAATCTGAACGAAATTTGTTAAAAAACAGCAAACTTCTTTAACACTTATTGATGTCTAAATTGATTGCGATATCTTCAGTTTTTAAAACAAACACTTTATTTTGCTCTGATTGTTTTTAGGGTAGTTACACCTTAAAGTGGTGCAATTCGACTAATTGTTAATATTATTCTATGCAAATGTCTAAAAAGCTTGTCTACCGAGTTTCATTTATATAGTTTTAAAATAAAGTTATAAAAGTTGCTAAGAAACAGATAGACCTGGCTAGTTCGAATCAGATATACCATTTTTATTCATTAATGATTAAAAACACTTGTGCTGGATTAATTTTTTATTATTATTCTAATATAGTTATTTAATATCAACACGTATTACTATGTTTTTTCTTTATATTTATAAAAATATATAATTGTTGTGAACTATACGCGGAGCTACGGAATAGTTTATTGAAATTTTTTCATTATAAATTGCGAGTCGAGTATGTACTTACTTTTTTTTAGTTTTTAGCACGTTTTATTATTAAAAGTTTTACACTTTTTGTTCGATACAATAGAATACTGAAAGAAGCATTAAAACTCACGTGTCTCCATATACATATTAAAAAGTTTATAAAGGTTGATTGAGGAATCGTTGCACATTTCTTAAAACTAAACAATTGAATTTAATGAAAGTAAAATTAATTGAATGTTCTTTGTTATTATGCTATACATATTATTTTATATTTATATAATTATTTTTTTTATTTATTTCAGGTCCCTGTATTGGCATACGGCATCTGCAAGCACTGCTCCTCTTTCTGGCCATAGCCGTTAATTATATAGCTCGATTAAATGTCAGTGTGGCCGTTGTGGCCATGACAAATGCGGAAACCTCAAATATTGATTTTCCAGTATGTTGGCCAGTTTAAAATTAATTTTGACCGTTTAATTAACTTTATACTTTTCTGTAGGAATACGATTGGACGGAGGCACAACGATCTTATATATTGTCAAGTTTCTATTGGGGCTACATATTGACACAATTTCCAGCAGGATTTTTGGTACGAAGATATGGAGCAAAAATTATACTCTTTATACCGACCTTTGCCACAGCAATTTTAAGCGGCATCACTCCCTATTGTATCGGTTGGGGTGGCTGGCAAGCCTTCAGTGTGATACGGATCATTGAGGGGCTTTTCCAGGGTCTTATCTTCCCTTGCATTCATGAGCATCTGGCCAAATGGTCACCACCCAGTGAACGTAATCGTCTAGGTGTATTTGCCTATTCGGGAGCCGACTTTGGTTCTGTCATGGCCATGTTTAGCAGTGGACTTATTGCCAACAGTTCCATGGGCTGGCCAGGTATATCATATTTTTCGGCCGTAATTTGTGGCATTTGGAGTTTGCTATGGCTAACATTGGGCTCGAATAATGCACCCAGTTCGCACTTGGTGGGGCAAGCGGAAAGAGATTATGTTGAGCGTTCAATGAAACGAGAAGATGGTTTTCATGGTCAAAAGATTCCAGTGCCATGGCGTGCCATTTGGACATCGGTGCCATTTTATGCCTTACTCATAGTCCGTAGTGCTCAAGGCTGGGCAAACTCCACAATGCAATTGCAGACGCCCTCTTATATGCATGGAGTATTGGAAATGGATATCAAAGCTAATGCCTTCTATTCGGCCTTACCCTTCCTTGCCATGTGGTGTATGTCGTATGTTTATTTGGTATTTGCCGATGTGGCCATGTCGCGACAATGGATGTCATTGACAACTTTGCGTAAATCGATCAATACCATATCGTATTGGGGTCCAGCAGCAGCACTTATTGGCATTGGTTTTCTGGACAAGAGCCAGACAAATTTGGCCATCGCATTGATGACCATTAATGCTGGTCTAAATGCCGGCTCAGGCATTGGCAGTATACTAACCATCATTGATATGTCGCCCAATCATTCGGGCATGCTAATGGCCATTGTCAATGGCATTGGCAACATATTTCCCCTATTGACACCGCTCCTGGTGGGTGTAATTGTCACCGAACCGGTATGTATCTATAATCCCAAAAATTTAAGTATCCATATACCTGAAAAAAGTTTCATTCACATTAAATGTAACAGGTTGAATGGAGGATAATCATATGAATCAATCTATAAATGTTTTTATATTCCTTGTTCTTTATATATCTATTATACTGCTATAAAGTACAATAATATATAGCATATTATTGTATAAGTATGACTCTTAAGTATAGGATTGTAAGGTATTGGATAGACAAGTTTTCTTTTAACAAGTAGAAAAACCTTTATCATGATATCCATTAAGAGAAAAAACTTATCTGTATCTTTTATATTTATCCTTTTATATTAGGTAAGATATAGTTTTACTGATAGATGATAAAAACATATCAGTCATTAGAAATAATGTGTCTTTTACAGGTGTCAATCTAGCAAGGACACGCTTCGCCTTATTTGAATAAGGAAGAAATCTTTCTTCTCTTTCTGACCAGCTTAAGTTGAGTTCCCAGGATTAAGAGACTTATATGGATGAGCTTTGAAGCCATTCAATTCAATTGCTGAATGGAGTGGCAAATATGGCTACTTTGAAACACAATTCAGGAAAGCGAACAGAGTTTCTAAAAGCAATCTTGTTTTGAAGGTTGTTCCAAAATATCAGCCTTTTATCCAGTACAATAACCAGATACATGAAGAGCGAAATATTTGAACGCATATATGTATATAGTATATATAGACACTAATTAGTCTGAAGGTCTCTGTTCTGATTTTCAATTTAACAAATAAATAAATAGAGTAAATAAATATACTCTAATAGGTAGATTGACAGATTAATAAGAAAACCGATCCATAAACAGTTAGATATATCTATATATAAAAAGAAAGATAAGAAAATGGTTGTTGATTAATCACTCAACATTTGACAGGACTACATTATAACTAATTTCCATAGGTTTACATTTTGTTTTTATTTTGAAAAACTTTTAAAACCAATTTCTATTTCTTATCAATTATTTTCATTTATTTTTTTCTTTTTACAGAGTTCACGTGGCCAATGGCAAATTGTCTTCGGAATGACGGCCGTTGTGTTCTTCTTTGGAAATTTGGTTTATATTATTTGGGGTACCACCGATTTGCAACCTTGGGATGCTGAGGGGTACTTAAGGCCAGTCGATACAGAAAATAATCTCCAACAAAATGGTTTAAATGCAAATGATAAGGACAAACAAGAAGAAGCAATAACGGAAGCGGATAGAACGGCAACAACAGTTACTTGATTTGCTAGTCGTAGTTAAAAAGAGAGTAGTTAAGGACCAAACTCAAAATTTCGAAAAAACTTGGCTTTTTTATAGCCGATCCACAACTCCAGTTGCCATACAAATTGTTTAAGTTTTAAACTCTGTTAAAATAAATTTTGTTATTACCTACATCATAAAGACATATCATCAAAAGACTTTGATTCCTTGCCATATAATTTTATAAGATTTTTTCGTTTTAGAATTATAAATTTAGAATTTATAACAAGCGGGCATAAAAATATTTTTAGATTTTTGTAAAATCAACTTTTTGACTAAACTTCTTAGAATCTGGTGAGTAGCAATTGTCAGCAATCATTCTGATAGCATATATAATGTGTAAACAATAATAAAAGTGTCTGATTGCAGTCATTAGCTGCCTTATCATAAGGAAAATTTTCAGAAGGTCCAAACGTATTTTAGTTATTGACACGCGTAGACGCGGAAGTGCTGAATTAGCGGATACTCGATTTCCCGAACCATTTAAGAGAAAAGAGAATTAATGAAAAGCAGTGAGTCAATGAGAAGCCAGTCAGCAGATCAGCAGTTCAGTTGTTAAGTTTAATTTCCCCTTCCTATACACGATTTATTATCATCAATAAATATGCATAATTATCTTACATATTGTGGCAGGATGACTAATTTAAACAATAACCGTAAGACAAGAAAACCCCATGCAGTCGTTTGCTAACACTAGAAGTTTACAGAGCTGCGATTTAACAGAACATGAGGGTCTAACATACTCGAATAACAGAAAAGCCAGATTTATAAAGCGAGCATCGAAATTAAAAGACATAAAAAGTAAAAAAAAACATTGAAGTAGAATAAATAAATAAATGCATGAAACTATCTTCCACAATGTATACATACATATGTATATACTTTATATATATTTATATGTGTCTACATAATATATGTACATATATATTTTATATATACTTTACAGCTACCATTAAAATTATCAAAATAAAGTTCTTATAAGCAAGAATTTCTTATTTGCAGAAATAAATGAAACAAATTTTGTTATTTAAATGTTGTTGATAGCTAAACACTATATTCGTGATTTAATCGGGTAGGATATATTCTATATAGAAAATAATACAACTTGGAATGTCTTTGATAGAATAAATCCAATATAAGGGTCAGAGGAAAGAAAGAATGGAAAATTACATTTATGAGGATAATGGAATACGATTATGAGGATAATGGAATACGATTGGAATACGATTTCAGTAATTCCTTTCTGAAAGTAGAAATTCTACATGGAGACAGGACGATAGAAAAGATTTTTTATTTAATGGTCCATGAGCTACAATTTTAAATTAAACTATTACCTATTACATTGCAAATATCATTTTAGTTGATTACAAAGTTAATATGATAAAAATGTTTAAAACCTGTATAAAAAACTAAATTTTCAAAAGCAAAATTATGAATCCATTTATTACATGGAAAACCTTTAGTACGAAAGTATATCTTTCCATAGCTACATATTAGAGAGACGATTCTATCGTCGAAATAAAAACAAATGTATTTACAGTTTTTTTTTGGGTTTAATAGAAATAATCGTTTTAAGTATAAATAAATTTGAAAAAAGTTGCTTGTTTAATTAAGTGTGAGTAATGTTAATGCTTTTATTTTATAATTTAAGAAATAAAGTAAAATAAAAGACCTTCTGTTTATAATGATACCTTTTAAAATGTATGCTACTTTCAAGGAATTCGTTGGGGTGTATAATAATCGAAAATATATGTTCATTTCATATTTTTAAATTTAATTTTTTCGTTGATTAGTTCTGCCTTTATACTATTAATAATAATACTTCATTTATGGTGTTTACATCATATTTTTAATTTACATTCATCTACTACTTAAATATTACCTGTTTTTTCCAGTATTCAGATATAATCATTAATAATTGCATTAAGAATTCATACAGAAAATTTGACATTGGTTTTGAGGTTTTTTAATTTGGTTGGTTTCTGTTATTATTTATTATTCAGTTATTTAAAAGATATTATCCCAATAAATTTGTTGGATGTGCACAATATGAGTATGGTATTAGTTGATTTTTGAAAAAACCCACACTACTTTGTGAGTAGCTTCAGGGCTTATTGTTCTGATAATCAGCAGCATGATAATGCTCAATTGTAAAAAAATTTTTATAAAAAGAGAATAAAAACAAAATTTAAAGTGTCTAATTGCAGGTATAACTGCCTTACGATGACTTTACTAACAAAATTGTCGTTTGGCTCAGACGTATTTCAGTTATTGACACGCGTGGACGCGGATGTTTCGTCTCTAAGGCCCAGACACTACGTGATTTTTAGTTTTTAGTTTCGGTTTTTATTTTATTTATACATATTTGTATATGTGCAAAGTGAAAGCATTTCAAATTCAATTGCCAATTTTTATACAAGTTGAAAACAATGGGTTCCAGTGTAGAGGAAAAGGGTAAATTAAAAATAAAAACAAAAACTTACGTCAAATGTCGTCATACATAGATTAATCGATTTTTTAATAAGCCAAATATATATATGTATATGTCGTATCATTACAAATTATTATAATAAATTACACTGTGCATTGCCAACACTAGTAGAAGAGTCATATTGATGAAGTGATGGTATGAGTACCCCTACTAATAAACGACTCATTTTGTAGAGCCGTTGTGTTTCTGTCCTTTTCCTACGTGTGCCTTTAACCTCATATTGTCAGGTGGTTTTCCAGTGTGTAACAGATTCTTTTGTTACGCGTAGCCTTGGAGTAGATGTCTTAGAGCGAGATATCTAGAGTGTATAGCTAAGAAATGTCAAAAAGGTGTGCATGTATTGGTGTGACACGGAGTTGTGAAAATTGGTCATTGTAACACAAAAGCTTGAGAGAAAAGGTTGAAAACTATGGCTACGCCAAGGAAATGCAAGACATCATGAGGCAAGTAAGGGAAGATAAGCAGGAAAAATAATCCAAAAACGACATCAGAAGTGGGATCGCCTGCACGCCAAGCAGATGACCGCATATATACATACATACACTTCTGGAAATGCGGCATCGCAATTTCATTGAGGTTATAAATGCTGTCAAAAAATCACAGTCGACACTAGGAAAAAAAAAATGGTGTTGTATTGCCGAAGTTCGATTCTGAATCTACTGATGCTAGTGCTGCCGTTTGGTGCTCCACCGTGGACCTAATTATGGCATAGAACCCCTTGGATGGTAGCGCTTTACTAATTGCGCTAAGAAAGGCTCTAGAAGGTGACGCTTTCAACTGGCTGTGTCAAATTTGTTTCTTTGGAATGACGTGGCAAAATTTCAAGGAATTGTTTTAGCAACAGTTTGAAGGAAATGAGACTCCGGCAGCTACGGTTTTCAATATTCTGGATGGAAAACCAAAAGAATGCGAGTGCATTTAACTATATTCAAGTCGATTATTAACGACTCTTATGACGAAATGGAAGTCGATGACTACAGAACAAATCGCTTTCTCTGTCGTATTGTCGCATGCTGTCCATGTTGATAGTAGTGACTGCACCGAACAGTTTACACTGCCAACATCAAAACACGTAACAATTTGCAAAATGAGCTGGGGGCATTTGATTTTGCTAAAAGGAAGGATCGTAAAGCCGAGGACAATGCTACCAGTAAGAGACAGCGCCTCCACACACCCATTAAATGTCACTTTTGTGGAAAAATAGGTCACAAGACTGCCGATCAAGGAAAAACAACGTCCAACTCCACCAGGTATCTAAACCCGGATATAGCCACTCGTCAGAGGCAAGGAGTACGTCAGTTACATGTTACAAGTGTGGAGGTCCTGGACATATTGCAACTGCTTGTACTGAGCAAGTGAGAAATATGAGCTTCTAACCATGTCAATATGAGTTTCTAACCATGCCTTTTAGATTAAAAACGCTCCTTCTGTGTTCCAACGCGCAGTAATGAAAGCGTTAGATGAGCTCGCTCATTTATATGTCGTCGTATATGTATATGGACGACATCTTGATTGTTTCAGAAACAAAAGAAGAAGCACTCGAGACAAAACTTACCTCCCCCACAGTCTGTTACTCAAGTGAGACAATTTATAGGTCTACCGTCATATTTTCGACAATTCATTCCGCAGTTTCTGTAGTAATGAAGCCATTGTATGGTCTAACATGCAAAAATAAATCCTTTGCTTGGAAATCCGAGCATGAACAAATTCGTCAAAGAATTATGAAAGCATTAACAGATGAGCCTGTGCTTGGTATATGTGATCTGGCATACCGATGCCAGTAGAGCTATTCTTCTCCATAAAATTGACAATAAGCCTCATGTCATCGAGTATTTTAGTACACAAACATCCTCTACTGAAAGTCGATATCATTCGTATGAGCTTTAGACATTAGCCGTATTTAACTCCATGAAACACTTCCGACACTATTTGCATGGCCGGCATTTTACAGTTTACATCGATTGTAATTCTTTGAAGGCCACGAAAAACAAAATCGATCTAACACCAAGAGTTCATCTGTGGTGGGCATATATGCAATAATCATAATAAATACAATTAGCTGTAAATTGAACAACAAATCGCGTTACTAAATCTAGTCCTCTCGAGATTCTAATTGGAAAAGAAGCTAGGCCGTTTAATATGTTGCCTATGGTTGAAGAAAACGATAAGGTTGATTTAAGTTTTGTAAGAAAAATGGACACAGAAAATATAAGTAAGAACGCGATATATGACAAAGAACGGTATGATAAGAACAAAGCTAAATTTAATAAATTTAAGATTAACATTATGTTTTGCTTAAAAATGAAGAGAGATATCAAACTAAGTTGGATCAAAAGTTGAAAGGTCCATTCCTGGTGACAGAGGTACTAAAAGGAGATCGTTACATTTTAAAGTCTCTAGTTAATATGCGAATTTATAAGTATGAAGCTCTTAGAAGTATTCCAGAAGAAGAGATCCCCAGGGAGTTGGAGATGTGTAGTGGGAGTGAAAACGTTGAAATAGACGTCATAACTGCATTGGTGGATTCCAATGTGAGTGAAGCCGTTGAAACAGACGTCATAGATGTATTGGTAGATTCCAATGCGAAGGAAGGCGTTGAAAGAGACGTCACAAATGAGTTGGTGGATTCCAACTAGACAATGACATTGATGGATTTCAATGTGATTATCTGGGCATCAGACCTGGGTCAAACCGCATGGGGGCTATCAATGCTGCCCATGTTGTTGAGTGTCCCGGAGAAGAACTAACATGTGAATCATTGGGAATCATTTGTCCGATGGTTGCTTGGAGAATGTAAAGGGTATTGTAAAAGCCGAGAATATTAAATTTAATGCAAAGAGCCAAGAATGTTTCAGTGAATTTAATTGCTAATAGGTTACTTATAATTAAACGGCAGGTATTAGACTTAGTACGGCAGGCAAGTTTTGATTTAAATATTTTGCAAGACAAATTGTCTTAGACAATTGATGTTCACTGGCGGGCTTGCTTTTTTGAAGTGACTTACAAGCTTATCTCTAAGAACAGTCTCTCTCTCGCTCTCTCAGAGAGGAGAGGGACACTGGTAATTGGCGACAACTAATAATCGATTACCTAGAGTTGGACAAAATATCAAGGTCACGTCGCTGTGATCTTACAGCTCGGCCGTCCTGACAAGGAATCGACCACGATTCTTATGTATACTTAGGGCTAACTAGGTTCTATTTCGGAGGGTGTTGTTCGTGTGTGACCAGCAATTATTATCGAGCAGGAGCCACATTTTCGACTTAGACGCTTCTAGAACTCCGTCATCCGACAGTCGGCAATCGACGTCGTTCGTATCTCTCCATTAATGATTTAAGATCGTGTACTGTTTCGGCAGCATATAACATTCCGACGGCAGGAGAATTATCGCGCAGGCCCGCAATAATCAGGTCCACCAGCTCGTTCTCTGGAATGATGGCATTCATAGCGATCTCTTGCATCTCAATAGCATAACGGAGGCATCTTTCGTTGGGCTTGATTCGGCGGTTTCTCAGTAATGCATACACTTCCTCTGTGGTACGTGATATTTCAAACTCATGTAGAAGTACTTTCTTCAGTTGATCATAATCAGAAACTCGAACCGTACGTAGTAGGACGGCAGCTGTCCCTTCCAACAATCGACGGCAGGCGACCAGCCGTAGATGATCATCGAACTGGAGAATCTCAAAGGCGTCCTCCAAGTCATGGAACCATTTTTTGACATCATATGCATTATTGGCAGAAAATCGGGGCACCATGGACTCGATGACACTAACATCAGTGACTCGCTGTGAGGGTGTACATCCAGATATCCCCAACTGCTGCTGGAGTACCTGGACTTGGCGCTGCAATTCTAGTATCTCCTTTTGCTTACGCAACTGGCGCAATACCACATCCAAATTGTCAGCAGAGGCGGCCGTCATGGCGGCAGAGGCAACACCGGATACGTCGGCAGTGTACATCAGGTCGTCGGCAGCAGCCGGGGTATCGACAGCGTTAATAGTAGAGAATCCGGCAGTGGCGGCAGAGGAGGCGGCGGTAACCGCAGAGAAATCGGCAGTGTCAGCAGGAGAGGCGGCAGTGGGCCTGGCTGATGGGCATGCAGTGGCTGCAGTGGGGCCAGCATTGACGGCATAGGGCCCAGCGGTGGCGGCAGGGTGACCAGCAGTAACAGCAGAGAGTCTGGCAGAGGCATCGGCAGATCTGTGTGCAGTAGTAAACGCTGCATCAGCAGTACCTTGAAGGTTGACAGCAGAAAGGCTGACAATAGCAGCAGAGTGGGCAGCGTTTACGACAGAGGAACCAAAATTGGTAGCAGAGGTTCCGGTAGTTGCAGCAGTGGTGGCGGAGGGGCCGGCAGAGGAGCCAGAGGTGCCGGCAGAGGAGCCAGAGGTGCCGGCAGAGGGACAAGCGGAGAATCCAGCAGTGACGGCAGAGGATCCGGCAGTGGGGCCGGCAGAGAAGCCAGCAGTGACGGCAGAGGCGCCGGCAGTGGCAGCAGAGGTGCCGGCAGAGGGGACGGAGAAGAAGCCAGAAGTGACGGCAGAGAAGCCAGCAGTGTCGGCAGAGAATCCGGCAGAGAAGCCAGCAGTGACGGCAGAGGCGCCGGCAGTGGCAGCAGAGGTGCCGGCAGAGGGGACGGCGGAGAAGCCAGCAGTGACGGCAGAGGATCCGGCAGTGGCGGCAGAGGGGCTAGCGGTGACGGCAGAGGGGCCAGCAGTGACCGTGATCAGCGCAGGGTATTCTCCGGCAACAGCTTCCGAATGGGCCGGGTAAGCTGCGACGACTGCGAGTTTCAGCAGTTCGGAATATAGCCTCTTCACCTGCACTAGTGTAGCCGACGGCGGGACTTCAACGTTATATTTTTTCATGATTTTGATCATCTCTTCTTTAGTCAGGACCATGATGGCGTCAGTCGGTTACCACGCTTGCGATTTTTCCAGAATACCGAAAAAATAAAAATCAACAGCCGTTAACTGTTCTTCTTTTTTCTCTATTTTTTCTTTTTTATATGTCTGTATGTATATACAGAACTTGTAGTTTGCAAGCGACTCACAGTTTTGGAGTCACTGTCCTTTCTGGCGCCAATTTACTTGATCGTTCACACTTATATATATGTATGTGTGTAAATTGCGCGCGCGACCAGTGACAGTTACCTGCGTTTTTTTTTTGTTTTGTGTGTTTCTTTTCCTCCGCAATTCGTTGGAAAAAATTTTCACCATGAGGGTATCCCACTTCTGAGATGTAAAAGCCGAGAATATTAAATTTAATGCAAAGAGCCAAGAATGTTTCAGTGAATTTAATTGCTAATAGGTTACTTATAATTAAACGGCAGGTATTAGACTTAGTACGGCAGGCAAGTTTTGATTTAAATATTTTGCAAGACAAATTGTCTTAGACAATTGATGTTCACTGGCGGGCTTGCTTTTTTGAAGTGACTTACAAGCTTATCTCTAAGAACAGTCTCTCTCTCGCTCTCTCAGAGAGGAGAGGGACACTGGTAATTGGCGACAACTAATAATCGATTACCTAGAGTTGGACAAAATATCAAGGTCACGCCGCTGTGATCTTACAGTATCTTCTGTCATCAGCGTGAACAAGTTTAAAAAAAAAATTAAAAAATAAAAAACAGAATGAATTTTAATTTGTTGTTTGAAAAAAAAATCTTTTTAGATTAAGCTTAACATGATCTGCTATATTGTTTCCAAATGTTTTGGAAGGCCGTGTCGTGTCATTACAAATTATTATAATAAATTACACTGTGCATTGCCAACACTAGTAGAAGAGCCATATTGATGAAGTGATGGTATGAGTACCCCTACTAATAAACGACTCATTTTGTAGAGCCGTTGTGTTTCTGTCCTTTTCCTACGTGTGCCTTTAACCTCATATTGTCAGGTGGTTTTCCAGTGTGTAACAGATTCTTTTGTTACGCGTAGCCTTGGAGTAGATGTCTTAGAGCGAGATATCTAGAGTGTATAGCTAAGAAATGTCAAAAAGGTGTGCATGTATTGGTGTGACACGGAGTTGTGAAAATTGGTCATTGTAACACAAAAGCTTGAGAGAAAAGGTTGAAAACTATGGCTACGCCAAGGAAATGCAAGACATCATGAGGCAAGTAAGGGAAGGTAAGCAGGAAAAATAATCCAAAAACGACATACATATGTATATGTATATCCAGGAATGTGAATCCGTTTAAAAACTTCACTGAATTCATTTAAAATATGAGAATCTCTTGGCCAATCGTGCGTGTGTGTGTGTGATTTTTCAACTATTTAAACATGATTTTGTTTATATATTTTATTAATTCATTCAACAATAATGGAATACTCGTTTAAGTCTAAAGTTAGATTAGTTTGCTTTACGCATGGTTAGATTACCCATGTTATCAGATTAGTAGGTCACTTTAAACGCTCTAACTTAACAAGGTTTAAATAAAATTTATCACCTAGCCACCAATTGGACTATTCGGCTGGCCAAACTGGTCAAACATGAGCATGAAATCAATGACCGACAGTGTACTTCCCACGTGAATACATTGACACCAAAAAATATGAAAAGAATTTGCCAATTTATTTTCATTTTCCAATAAAAAAAATGTCGTTTAAGTGCATCATAAAATTGATCAATTTAATTGTTGGGGGTTATTAATAAATCATTAACTACGATTGCAAGCAAGTACTTTAAAGAATTAACAATGGAATATAAAAAAATTTGATTGAAGAAGCTTTAAGTCGAAACATATAACATTTAACATTTTTAATTACCCAGTAAATTGTTTTTAGGGTCCGATTCGACTAATTGTTAATATTATTCTATGCACATGTGTAAAAAGCTTGTCTACCGAGTTTCATTAATATATGTAGTTTTAAAATAAAGTTATAAAAGTTGGGAAGAAACAGATAGACATGGCTAGTTCGAATCAGATATACCATTTTTATTCACCAATATTCACTTGTGCTGGATTAATTTTCTATTATTATTCTAATCTAGTCATTTAATATCAATACGTATTACTATGTTTTCACTTTTATATTTGTCGGGGTGCTGGGGTTTACAGGGCTTCCTGAATCATTGCTTCCATTTTTATCACAAAATTTCTTCAGTAAACTGACTGAGACTGAACTTGAGACGTTCACCCACCACTAGTGACCTTTTTTAGTTGTCACTCTCTGTCAACTGCACACTGAGCCACACTCGACGACGGCATATACTGTCATCGCACATTTCTAGTGGTATACAACATCAGTCATGTTATTCATTACTCAACCCTGATTAAATCGCCTTAAAAGTAGGCGCACAATTCGAATTCTTCGAAATGCCCAATTAAATCGCCGACACGGTCATCCTGACAAATTACACATCCTCGTGTAGTAGGAATAGTAACCACTTTTGGAATCATCATTTTCGCATCTTTCTTAACTAACTGAACCAAACGCATTCTGTTTTATACAGCTGGACAAATCCAGTTTAATGCTAATTCACAATCTCTTATTTGCTATAACATTTTCCGTAGCTTAAGTTTCTTATTTCATATTTTTTTTATTTCCATTTATAAGTATCTCTTTAACAATTCATTTAACATTACAATTTTTTTTCAATATTTTCTTACTTTATGTCCTCGACATTTTCTTACTTATCAAACCACATTTTCGCTTTTAATTTTATAAACATTCTCTTTTCCTTATATTCTCATTTACGTTTCAAGAATCCTCGGCAAGGTACCACCACGTAGCATCAACAACAACATTCTTTCTAAAATCATTATTCCCCTAGTGTCTCATCCACTAGTCCATACGGTCTTTTTCACCCGTTTCACCACAGTCTCTTCCAACTGTGTCATTACGTTATTTTTCACACGTTTCACTACAGTCTCTTTCAACTGTATCATTACGGTCTGTTTCACCAGATGAATCAAACTCATCTCCGTCGATATCCAACTCGCTTGGTACCTGCCCATCTGGCATTCTCCGTAAATTACTTGACATGGACTTCAAAGTATATCTATCACCTTCTAATACTTCTGTGACCATAAAACTCCCCGAAACTTCGGATCCAACTTAGTCTGTTGTCGCTCACTATTTTTGTCAGAACATAATCTCCCTTACTGAACCTAATTACTTTTGTCTTGTCTTTGTCAAATCTAAGTTTGTCATAGCTTGCTGCATTGTCCATATTTCTTATAGCCTGAGATCTTTGTTCATTTAAATCTATTTCCGTTTCTTCGTCATCAATGGGGACTAACCCCAATGGTCGAGCACTCTTACCGAATAATAATTCTAACGGACTCGATTTTGTAACCCGGTTAACTGTACAATTCAATGCTAATTGAACATCTCCTATAGCGTCTTGCCATGAACGGTCACTGGATTCAACGATAGTTAATAGATTTTTTAAAGTGCTCATCTCATCTCTCATCTCTTTCGACCTGTCCATTTGCCCGGCTAGCACCTGTCGCTATCAGGTGAAGCTGAATTTTCTGAGAAGCACAGAATTCGGCAAATTTTGATCCAGTGAAATTTCTGGCTTGATCAGCCACTAATCGAGCAGGTACTCCAAATAGCGCAATCAATGATTGTTGCTCGGCTTGAATCCAATTTTCAGAAATGTCCATCAACTGTATATTTTTTTCTACAACTTTGTTTTGATTCCGTGACAGAAAATCTACATGGGCCATACGTTTGCCTTTACGATATTGAATATCAATATCGAATGCTTGAAGGAATGCCCACCAGCGATACACTCTGGGCGATAGCTCAATTTTTGTTCTAGATGCCTTCAACAAATTGCAATCAGTAAAAAGGACAAACCTATTACCATGCAGATAATGTCTGAAGTGTTTTACTGCATTAACTATGGCGAGTGTTTCTAACTCATAAGACGTGTATTTCGATTCACCCACACTAGTAGTCTTACTGAAATATTCGACCACATACGGTTTATTTTCAATTCGATGCAAGAGTATGGCTCCATAGCCAATGGCACTAGCATCTGTATGCAGTTCTATGGGGTAATTTGGATCAAATATTACCAAGACCGGTTTGCTTGTAGGGATATCGATAATCTGTTTGCGAACCTTCTCATGTTTCTTCCTCCAATCAAAATTAATTTTAATAGATGTAAGAGAGTAAATAGGTTTCATTAGCTGAGAGAATCCTGGTACAAATTGGCGAAAATACAAAGCCAATCCTATAAATTGCCTCAATGTTGTAATTGTAATTCATATCCTAGATAATGAACAGAGTCCCTCAAAAATGAGCATTTTTCTACATTAAACGAAAAGCCTGCCTTAGTCAAAATATTCAAGACGTTTTCTAATCTTTCGAGTGCTTCTTCCTTAGTTGAGGCTACAATCATTATATCATCCATATACACAATAACATACGAAAATGGCAAATCACCCACTGCTTTCATCACTGCTCCTTGAAAAACCGACGGTACGTTCTTTAGACCAAACGGCATCGCTAAAAAAATTGCCCGTCGGGAGTGACGAATGCAGTGTACTCAATGCCTCGTGCAATGGGACCAGATAATACCCGCAAGCCATGTCTAAGCAAGTAAACTAACTTGCTCCACGCAATCTAGCTGTCTGATCTGAAATTACGGGAGGGGAAACTTATCTGCAATAGTATTTCTGTTAATAAACTCTTGAACTTTTGACCGGAGTAATTCTCTTTCACTGGGACTGAATCGGTAAGTTCGTCTTTGCACAGTCTTGGTATGTTCTAATAATCGAATAGACATTACACCCGTAGTTACGCGAGTTAAGGGAGTTCCGCGAATGAATGATTTCGATTGCTTTTGCAACAATCTTAACAATTAATTTTTACCTTCTCCTTGTACCTCAGTTGCTAAATTATTTGAATCATATTCGTAACTTTTTACAGAATAAACGTTAACTGTTTTGTCTTTAATTACTTCCATACCTTCTGTTGATACTATAGCAGAGTATCCCTGTGCTAACATTTCGCGACCAATTACAATATTATTTTTCATATTAACAACTTGGACTACATGAAATGCTACTTCGATACAATTTCCGTTTATCATTATATTACTTGTGATTTGAATTGACGAAACTACACTAACATTACCAATTCCACTTCATGATATTACGTTATTTGTTCTTTTCCCAGACAGTTTGTGAGCTATGCTCTCTTTGACTAACGAGCATTCTGCGCCTGAATCAAATGTAATCGGAAAGTTCTCACCTCGGTGCAACATAATTGCTTTTGGTTGCTCAACGACACATAGCTCAACCCTCTTATGCACACGTGATCCTGCGCCACCATTCGAACTCTTGGGGCATTGAGTAGAGATGTGTCCCGGCTCGTGACATCGATAGCATGTCACGACATTACACGCACTGACGACGATCGATGATCTTCTCCAGCTGTAAAAGGCCTCTTCACTCTGCAGTCCGACTTCCTGTGTCCAATCTTTCTACACAAGTAACATTTGATTAGCAATGTTTTAGCACGCTTTGCAATTGAATAATCGTCTGAAGAGTTGAATGGCTTATTGTCAAACGAAAAGACTTGCTGAGTCTGAGTTGACTGCAAATCTCGAATGCTGCGAACAGTCCTTGTGTACGCAATTCGTTGCAATCTGCTGTCATTGTTTGCTAAATGACCCAGAACAACCAATGCAGCAATTTCCTCGTAGTCTATGCCACGCCATTTTGTAAGAAGTGACGTTATTAGCCGACTCGCACACACGGCAAGACACTCACCAGAATTTGGACGACTGTTCAACAAATTCAAAATAGTTGAGGCCGATGTCTCCGAGTTTTCGTATCTCTGCTCGAAAAGCTGTTTAAATTGTTCCTGTGGAGACCCGTGCCAAGAGAGCTTTCGTTGGCCGTTGATCAACACACAGATAGCTCCGCGGCACAAGCCACGGAATGAGCTTTCGCGTACGAGCTTGGCATCGTTTTTTCATTCCTTCTGACTTTGATTCTTGGCGGCAAGCGCAGCAGAACACATATCAAACAACACTTAAATAAAGTAATAATTAATTTGTTAAAATCGAAATAACTTGACATTTCTAATTGCTGGAATACGGGGTTGATACATTGGCGACGAGGTGAAAAGGAGGAAACACAGAGAAGAAGGAAAACGCGGCCTAAACAAAAAAAAAAAAAAAAAAAAAAGAGAAGTGAGGTTATACACGAAGCAACGCGTTGTGCCAGACGCGGCCATAAACAAAAATTAGAAAAAATTTATATGTACATAAGTGCGTACATGTAAGTATACAATAGTGATGGAAACAAAATATAAATTAATTATCTGCATTTGACAGAGGCTGAGTCGAGAGAGTGCAAAGGCGACTCTAAGACAAGCCAAGAGAAGAAAAGGCAAACAGCTGAGCAAGGCAGAACTAACGCCCGTGCAAGCTGAAAATATCTGGAAAATACCAGAAGTTGTACACATCATAGCTGTCCAAGCGAAATCAACTGAAAAGAATCAGAGGCTGAGCACGAAATAAAGTGTAAGCTAAAACAAATCAGCAGGATGGCTGAAATTAAACCATTTCTGTGCGCCAACATAGAAAAATCGTTGTGGCGCAACGAGTGGAAGAAATGGCTTCGGTCATTCAATATCTATGTGGACGCAGAAGAAATTTCATCGGTAATTAAAAAGCGGAACAAATTACTGCATCTCGGCGGATACAAGAGGTGGTGTACAGTCTTCCAGGCGCGTTAGTGCCATACGATGCGACAAAGGAAAATTATGTATTTACTCCACTGGTGGATAAATTAAATGAATATTTTTCACCGCACAGTAACGCCGTATTCGAAAGGCACATGTTTCGCAGCTTGGTGCCCTGCCAAGGTGAGTGCTTCGCCGAGTTCTTGCTGCGGCTAAGACAACAAGCCAGTAAATGCTTTTTTGGAGCCATCAAGATCGAAATAGAGCAAATCTGCATCGCTGATAAAATCATTGATGCCTGCGCTAAGACTGCGTTGAAAAAGAAGCTATTAGAAGCGGAGCTCAAGCTGGAGGAGATAATAAATACGTGCTCAGTTGAAGAGCAAGTGAATCAGTAGTCAGAGGCAATGGTGATTCCGTCGGATGCCGATATTGTGAAGAAAACTGCCGTCTCGGACATTATGCTCGGATGTGTTAGACCACATTGAAGAGACGTTTTGGAACACCATATGATAATCAACGCAAGCGACTATGAACCTCACAGTCCCAGGTGCGCGCCATCGATGACCAGAAGGAGTTATTTGGTTTAGGCGTAAATAGAGTGCATTCGTGCGCACATTTTCCGAAATGGAAAGCTTCACCTGTGAGATTGGCCATAGACCACAATGTGAGACCAGTGCAGCAGCCAATGCGGAGATTTCCGACTGCGTTAGAAGACCAAATTGTAGAAAGGATAAGCCAGGCTGTGCAGCAAGACGTTATAGAGCCAGTCCATGGACCGAGTTCATGGATTTCACTAGTTGTAATTGCGTATAGAGGAAGCGGCGAGATAAGACTATGTCTGGATATGCGAAGGGCGAATTTGGCCATCTCGAGGGAAAACTACCCACTGCCAACACTCGACATGTTCATGACCAAACTACGGGAGGCGAGATGTTTTTCCAGACTGGATTTGAAAAATGCTTATCACCAATTGGAGCTCGATGAGTCAAGTCGGCAGATTACCACATTTATTACACACAAGGGACTATTTCGATATAAAAGAGTGTTTTTCGGAGTTAACTCGGCTCCAGAAATTTTCCAGAGGCGGCTGGAGGAATTGTTAGCAGGCTACCCCAGTGCTCTGAACTATATTGACGATGTCATCGTCGTTGGCAAAAACGAAGAAGAACACGACAAGGCGCTAGCTGCGGTTCTGAAAATCTTTGATACCCACAACGTTGTTTTGAATAAGCAAAAATGTGTGTACAAAACAACAAAACTCAAGTTTCTTGGCCATATTCTATCGAACCATGTTATCGAAGCGGATCCGGAGAAAGTAAAAGTGATCACAGACTTCCGTGCTCCGAAAACTAAGGAGGAGACAAGGAGTTTCCTGGGCCTCGTAACATACGTGGGGAAATTTATACCCGATCTCGCCAACACGACGGAGCCACTGAGAAGATTAATAAAGGCGAATACCAAATCTTCAAACCAACTTCGAAACCACCGGCACGTATCGAACGTTGGTTACTACGCCTACAGTCCTACCGATTCCGAGTCATCTATAAAACAGGAAAGGAAAACATCGCAGATTCCGTGTCGCGTCTTTGTCAACTTACAGAAGCGGTAGCTTTCGACTGGCAGGATGAGCAGAATATCTTTCAAATCGTAGCCAAAGGAGTACCAAAGTCTCTACCCATATCGGAAATCATGGAAAAAAGTATGCAGGACGAAGAAATAATTGATGCAATGACCTATCTTAGGACCAACTCATGGGAGGCGAACTCATCCAGTCCATATTATCCGTTCCGATGGGAGTTATCGACAGTTGGAATTGTACTCTTACGCGGGACGAAAATGATTATACCAAGGATCGACCGGGAAGCAGAAGGATTTGTTAAGGCCTGTAGAGACTGCATCTCCGTATCGCTAGCAAGTAAACCGGCGCCTATGGATTGGCCTGCGTTTCCAGCAGGCCCTTGCCAATGTGTCGCATCTGACTTACTAGGGCCTTTACCGAGCAACGACTATGTACTGGTGTTGATCGACTATTTTTCCAGATACATGGAATTGAAGTTTATAAAAACCATTTCGTCGAAGGTGCTGATCGAGCAAATGGATGAGATATTCTCTAGTTTGGGAATACCACGAACGATAATGGTTGGCAATTCGTAAGTCTCGAACTTCAAGATTTTTGTCTGACCAACGGTATTACCCAAATAACGACACCACCATATTGGCCACAGGCAAATGGCGAAGTTGAAAATATGAACAAGTTTTTGGTGATACGCCTTAAAATTGCGTGGTCGAAAGGGAAAGATTATAAACGAGAGATCCAAAACTTTGTCATGATGTACAACGTAAAACCACATGGAACCACAGGAGCAGCTCCTTCGGAATTGATGTTTAACCGGATTATTAGAGACAAGATCGGATGTTCTAGACGTTGTGGGTGATGTCGGTGAATCCTCGGAAAGAGACTTGGATTGCTGGAACAAACAGAAGGAAAAAGAGAAAGCAGACAAGGAAAGAGGCGCCAAAGCATCGGATATCCAACCCGGAGACAAAATTGTGCTGAAGAATGTCTTGTGCCCATATAAGCTGACACCCACGTTTGATACAACCGAGTACGTGGTAGTCAACAGAAAAGGGAATATAGTCCAAGTGCAAGGAGGAGGGAAAACGCTAACCAGAGATGTGAGTCATTTAAAAAAAATTCCAGTTACAGGTACCCATGAAGCTGCAACGACAATCGATAGTGTTCAGGGCACGAGCACATCCAGACAAACGTCTCAAGCACCGGAAAATGAAGCCTGCGCTCAGGACGAGGGATTGAAGCTAAAGCTGAAAAACATTGGAGGGATGTGGAGACCCGTGCCAAGAGAGCTTTTGGTGGCCGTTGATCAACACACAGAAAGCTCCGCGGCACAAGCCACGAAATGAGCTTTCCTTCTGACTTTGATTCTTGGCGGCAAGCGCAGCAGAACACATATCAAACAACACTTAAATAAAGTAATAATTAATTTGTTAAAATCGAAATAACTTGACATTTCTAATTGCTGGAATACGGGGTTGATACAGTTTCCATGTAATGCCTGGGTAGCAAATCTGAGACAACCACTGCGACAAGCTTCCTTCCAATGACTTTGTCAAGGCCAAAATTAACGCACTACCTTGCAATGGTTTTTCTTTTAGGACGATGTCCACCGTAGCACGCCATTGCGTGACGTTGGCGCCAGAAGCGTCAGAGTTAAATTACGGTAGAACGATTTCACCATATTGTCGAGACTCACTAGATGACGCATGAAAAGTTTTTGGTAGCTCCCAGAAGTTTCGATGTTGTTGTTCTAATAAAATGCGAAACTGCTCCTCATTTATTGTTGGTCTTGAGTTAGATTCCACTTCTGATGTCGGGGTTCTGGGGTTTCCAGGGATTCCTGAATCGTAGCTTCCATTATTGACTTCCATTTTTATCACTAAATTCGTGCAGCGAGTCTCAACGTGTTTCCTGGTTGACTTTCTTCAGTAAAAGAGCCACACTCGACGACAGCATATACTGTCGTTGCACATTTTCTAGTGGTATACAACATCAGTCATGTTATTCATTACTCAACCCTGATTAAATCGCCTTAAAAGTAGGCGCACAATTCGAATTGTTCGATGCCTAATTAAATCTCCGACATATTTATAAAAATATATAATTGTTGTGAACTATACGCGGAGGTACGGAATAGTTTATTGGAATTTTCTCATTAGAAATTGCGAGTCGAGTATGTACTTACTTTTTTTTTTAGTTTTTAGCACGTTTTATTATTAAAAGTTTTACACTTTTTGTTCGATACAATAGAATAATGACTAGAAAGATGGACTAATTTCGGCCGTGCCGAAGTTCGTATACCCTTGCAGATTTCCTCTATATTATTCACCAGAAGCATTATTGTGAATTAAACATACGAAATTTACAAATTCAAAATTTTGAGCTTAAGAAAAAAAAATTTTTCATACAAAATTCTTTTTTGTACCGATTGTTCCTATAGCAGCTATATGATATAGCCAACCGATTCTGATAAAACTTGATTGAAGTATTAAGAAGTATATTAAACTCACAAATATCAAATTTTGTGGCATTCGGTTGAAAAACAACAGAGTTATTGGGGATAAACCTTATTCATGACCGAACGGGATAATTCCGAGATATACAACGCCTGCAGCAAAATGAAGCCTATGCTGAAAATTTCAGCTCTGTAGCTCTTATGGTCTCGGAGGAGAAGCTGTTGATCCATACAGACGGACATGGTCATATCGACTCGGCTGTTCTGATCAAGAATATATATACTTTATTGGGTCGGAAAATTTTCCTTCTGGCGACTTTAATATACCTTGTACCCTATGGGTACAGGGTATAAAAAGTTGTAAGGGTTGCACATTTCCTAAAACTAAACAATTGATTTTAAAGAAAGTAAAATTAATTGAATGTTCTTTGGTATTATGCTATACATATTAGTTTATATTTATATAATTATTTTTTTATTTATTTCAGGACCCTGTATTGGCATACGGCATCTGCAAGCACTGCTCCTCTTTCTGGCCATAGCCGTTAATTATATAGCTCGATTAAGTGTCAGTGTGGCCGTTGTGGCCATGACAAATGCGGAAACCTCAAATATTGATTTTCCAGTATGTTGGCCAGTTTAAAATTAATTTTGCCCGTTTAATTAAATTTATACTTTTCTGTAGGAATACGATTGGACGGAGGCACAACGATCCTATATATTGTCAAGTTTCTATTGGGGCTACATATTGACACAATTTCCAGCAGGATTTTTGGTACGAAGATATGGAGCAAAAATTATACTCTTTATACCGACCTTTGCCACAGCAATTTTAAGCGGCATCACTCCCTATTGTATCGGTTGGGGTGGCTGGCAAGCCTTCAGTGTGATACGGATCATTGAGGGGCTTTTCCAGGGTCTTATCTTCCCTTGCATTCATGAGCATCTGGCCAAATGGTCACCACCCAGTGAACGTAATCGTCTAGGTGTATTTGCCTATTCGGGAGCCGACTTTGGTTCTGTCATGGCCATGTTTAGCAGTGGACTTATTGCCAACAGTTCCATGGGCTGGCCAGGTATATCATATTTTTCGGCCGTAATTTGTGGCATTTGGAGTTTGCTATGGTTAACATTGGGCTCGAATAATGCACCCAGTTCGCACTTGGTGGGGCAAGCGGAAAGAGATTATGTTGAGCATTCAATGAAACGAGAAGATGGTTTTCATGGTCAAAAGATTCCAGTGCCATGGCGTGCCATTTGGACATCGGTGCCATTTTATGCCTTACTCGTAGTCAGTAGTGCTCAAGGCTGGGCAAACTCGACAATGCAATTGCAGACGCCCTCTTATTTGCATGGAGTATTGGAAATGGATATCAAAGCTAATGCCTTCTATTCGGCCTTACCCTTCCTTGCCATGTGGTGTATGTCGTATGTTTATTTGGTATTTGCCGATGTGGCCATGTCGCGACAATGGATGTCATTGACAACTTTGCGTAAATCGATCAATACCATATCGTATTGGGGTCCAGCAGCAGCACTTATTGGCATTGGTTTTCTGGACAAGAGCCAGACAAATTTGGCCATCGCATTGATGACCATTAATGCTGGTCTAAATGCCGGCTCAGGCATTGGTAGTATGCTAACCATCATCGATATGTCGCCCAATCATTCGGGCATGCTAATGGCCATTGTCAATGGCATTGGCAACATATTTCCCCTATTGACACCGCTCCTGGTGGGTGTAATTGTCACCGAACCGGTATGTATCTATAATCCCAAAAATTTAAGTATGCATATACCTGAAAAAAGTTTCATTTACATTAAATCTAACAGGTTGAATGGTGGATAATCATATGAATCAATCTATAAATGTTTTCATATTCCTTGTTCTTTATATATCTATTATACTGCTATTAAGTACAATAATATGCTATATATGTATAAGTATGACTCTTAAGTATAGGATTGTAAGGTATTGGATAGACAAGTTTTCTTTTAACAAGTAGAAAAACCTTTATCATGATATCCATTAAGAGAAAAAACTTATCCGTGTCTGAAAGATTGTATATTTATCCAATTTATTATATTAGGTAAGATATAGTTTTACTGATAGATGATAAAAACATATCAGTCATTAGAAATAATGTGTCTTTTACAGGTGTCAATCTAGCAAGGGCACGCTTCGCCTTATTTGAATAAAGAAGAAATCTTTCTTCTCTTTCTGACCAGCTTAAGTTGAGTTCCCAGGATTAAGAGACTTATATGGATGAGCTTTGAAGCCATTCAATTCAATTGCTGAATGGAGTGGCAAATATGGCTACTTTGAAACACAATTCAGGAAAGCGAACAGAGTTTCTAAAAGCAATCTTGTTTTGAAGGTTGTTCCAAAATATCAGCCTTTTATCCAGTACAATAACCAGATACATGAAGAGCGAAATATTTGAACGCATATATGTATATAGTATATATAGACACTAATTAGTCTGAAGGTCTCTGTTCTGATTTTCAATTTAACAAATAAATAAATAGAGTAAATAAATATACTCTAATAGGTAGATTGACAGATTAATAAGAAAACCGATCCATAAACAGTTAGATATATCTATATATAAAAAGAAAGATAAGAAAATGGTTGTTGATTAATCACTCAACATTTGACAGAACTACATTATAACTAATTTACATAGGTTCACATTTTGTTTTTATTTTAAAAAACTTTAAAAAACAATTTCTATTTCTTATCAATTATTTTCATTTATTTTTTTCTTTTTACAGAGTTCACGTGGCCAATGGCAAATTGTCTTCGGAATGACGGCCGTTGTGTTCTTCTTTGGAAATTTGGTTTATATTATTTGGGGTACCACCGATTTGCAACCTTGGGATGCTGAGGGGTACTTAAGGCCAGTCGATACAGAAAATAATCTCCAACAAAATGGTTTGAATGCAAATGATAAGAACAGACAAGAAGAAGCAATAACGGAAGCGGATAGAACGTCAACAACAGTTACTTGATTTGCTAGTCGTAGTTAAAAAGAGAGTAGTTAAGGACCAAACTCAAAATTTCAAAAAAACTTGGCTTTTTTTATAGCCGATCCACAAATCCAGTTGCCATACAAATTGTTTAAGTTTTGAACTCTGTTAAAATAAATTTTGTTATTACCTACATCATAAAGATATATCATCAAAAAACTTTAATTCCTTGCCATATAATTTTATAAGATATTTTCGTTTTAGAATTATAAATTTAGAATTTATAACAAGCGGGCATAAAAATATTTTTAGATTTTTGTAAAATCAACTTTTTGACTAAACTTCTTAGAATCTGGTGAGTAGCAATTGTCAGCAATCATTCTGATAGCATATATAATGTGTAAACAATAATAAAAGTGTCTGATTGCAGTCATTAGCTGCCTTATCATAAGGAAAATTTTCAGAAGGTCCAAACGTATTTTAGTTATTGACACGCGTAGACGCGGAAGTGCTGAATTAGCGGATGCTCCATGAATAAAAGTTTTAATTCGAATTCAAAGTAGTAGACTCAATGAGAAGCCAGTCAGCAGATCAGCAGTTCAGTTGTTAAGTTTAATTTCGCCTACCTATACACGATTTATAATAATCAATAAATATGCATAATTATCTTACATATTGTGGCAGGATGACTAATTTAAACAATAACCGTAACACAAGAAAACCCCATGCAGTCGTTTGCTAACACTAGAAGTTTACAGAGCTGAGATTTAACAGAACATGAGGGTCTAACATACTCGAATAACAGAAAAGCCAGATTTATGTATAAAGCGAGCATCGAAATTAAAAGACATAAAAAGTAAAAAAAAAACATTGAAGTGGAATAAATAAATAAATGCATGAATGAAACTATCTTCCACAATATATATGTATGTATGTACATACATATGTACATATACACCCATACTCCACACCCGTAATTTGCCATCAAATCCAAAAATGTTATATTTGGACTCATCAGAGAATATAACATTCCTCCAGAAATCTGGGGAAGCGTTTATATACTCTCGGGCGAAATCTAACCGCTTCTTTCTATTTGTGGCATTTACCAAGGGCTTTCTTCGAGCTGCACGAGAGTTATACCCTGCCTCATGGACAGCTTTGCGAATAGTTTCCGGATGAACATCGATATTCCTGGACTGGAGCAACTCGGCACTGATTTTAGGAGCACTTATAAATGGATCGCCGTGGATCGTGTTAAAACTGGGGGCCTCCCAGTTTTTGGCAAGTTCTCCACTCTGCCCTCATTTCTGAAGCGCCCGCTGACAGTCTGTATAGTGGAACGGCTTCTGGAGAGTAATTTCCCTATTTCACTATACGACTTGTCCTGCTTTACATGCAAATTTAAAATTAATGTACGCTCCTCAACTGACAAATATTTTCCTGGCATCTTTCACTGTTTTTTGGCAAAACCTCTATTGAAATAAACAACTGCACCCACGCTCATATCAAAAAATTCATGAGAAAGAATTTTGTCAAAAGTACCGTTAGGATCAACCAACGATTTCGCAGAATCGACGTTGATCGCTAAGCAAGGCATGAAATGTACGAAGACTTAATTGGTGTGAATTTTATGTTATTTTTTGGTTTTTAGCTGATAAGTTTTGATTTAATTAGTGAAGTTGTTGTTTTTTTTGTTTAAGTTTAATTAGTTTTATATAATAAACAAAGTTGCATCAAAAAAAGGTGGAAAAATTAGTTTAGAACATCCTTTTTATACCCTTGCAGAGGGTATAATAAAATTGGTCAGATGTTTGTAACGCATAGAAATAATCGTTTCCGACCCCATAAAGTATATATATTCTTGATCAGCATCGAAAGCCGAGTCGATATGACCATGTCCGTCTGTCCATCTGTCTGTTTCTACATACTTAATCGATCTTAAATTTTGAGCTACGTGAATAAAAGTCATATCATTCTGTCCGTTGATGTTTCAAGCAAATCAAGTTTAAAGATTGGTCGGATCGGACAACTATAAGTTATAGAAAAATAGGAAAGATCAGAGGTACCTCGGTCAAAATGTGAGTTGTTCAAAACAGTTCTTGTGAGGAAAACCTTACCAGCAAGTTTGATTCAGATCGGATAATAAACAACGACATAAATCAATAAAATCAATAATCAACCCCCATCAGAAAAAGTATGTTTTTGTGAGAAAAACTTTTTTGTTTCTTAAGATATCTCAACCAAATTTGGTGAACAGATGATAATTATACTTTTACATATGTAAGTACATACCAGTAAGTTTGAATCAGATCGGATAATAAACAAAGACATAAATCAATAAAATCAAAAACCTAAAGAGACAAAAAACTATTTGTATTGTGTTGTTGTTTTCTAGAATTCGTCAGAAACTTTAGAGAGCGAGAAGCTGGACGCTTGCAATGTATACCAAAATAGCGATGGAGTGAATTATAAGTTTGGTAGCGCAATAGGTAGAGATTGATTCTAGAAATGACGTTGAGCGGAGGTTGAAATCCGGCCGTTGGTGAACTCGAATTTTTTCTTACTGTTTGTTTTTTTGGTTCAAATTTTTTTTAAATTTTATATTTCCAATTTTTAAAATATCTTGAATCCGATATGACGGAGAAAGTAATCAATTAATCTGCAAGGGTATACAAACTTCGGCACGGCCGAAGTTAGCTTCTTTGATATTTTCCACTAGAAACTTACAACATACCAATGTATGAAGACATTATTGGTCTACTGTATGTATATTTTATATATGTATGTACATACATATGTATATGTATGTACTTTACAGCTACCATTAAAATTATCAAAATAAAGTTCTTATAAGCAAGAATTTCTTATTTGCAGAAATAAATGAAACAAATTTCGTTAATGTTATTGACAGCTTAACACTATATTCGTGATTTAATCGGGTAGGATATATACTATATAGAAAATAATGCAACTTGGAATGTCTTTGATAGAATAAATCCAATATACATATGTACATATGTAAGGGTCAGAGGAAAGAAAGAAGGGAAAATTACATTTTTTATGAGGATGATGGAATACGATTGGAATACGATTTCAGTAATTCCTTTCTGAAAGTAGAAATTCTTCATGGAGACAGGACGACAGAAAAGATTTTTTATTTAATGGTCCATGAGCTACAAGGGAATAGTGTCAACACCACTAGTTCGATTTTTGGTATTTTTCATTTATAGTATAAATTAAACTATTACCTATCGAACGTGCTAAGAATTTTGTAGATATAAGGTCATCTTATTTTGTTTTAGTTACCTCTCTCTCTCTCATACTCTGTCCATAGCCGGCAATTATATGATTGTTGTATATTTATACCCTTGCAGAGGGTATATTAATTTTGGTCAGAAGTTTGCAACGCACAGAAGGAAGCATCTCCGACTATATAAAGTATATATATTCTTGATCAGCATGAATAGCCGAGCCGATATGACCATGTCCGTCTGTCCGTCTGTCTGGATCAACAGCTTCTCCTCCGAGACTATAAGAGCTACAGAGCTGAAATTTTCAGCATTGGCTCCTTTTTGCTGCAGGCATTGTATATCTCGGAATCATCCCGATCGGACGACTATATCATATAGCTCCCATAGGAACGATCGGTCATGAATAAGGCTTATCCTCAATAACTCTGTTGTTTTTCAACCGAATGCCACGAAATTTGATATTTGTGAGTTTAATATATTTCTTAATACTTCAATCAAGTTTGATCAGAATCGGACGACTATATCATATAGCTGCTATAGGAACAATCGATCATAAATAAGGTTTATCCTCAATAACTCTGTTGTTTTTCAACCGAATGCCACGAAATTTGATATTTATGAGTTTAATATACTTCTTAATACTTCAATCAAGTTTGATCAGAATCGGACGACTATATCATATAGCTGCTATAGGAACAATCGGTACAAAAAAAATTTTTTAATGAAAAATTTTTTTTTTTCAAGCTCAAAATTTTGAATTTGTATATTTGGTATGTATAATTTACAATAATGCTTCTGGTGAATTATATAGAAAAAATCTGCAAGGGTATACGAACTTCGGCACGGCCGAAGTTAGTCCATCTTTCTAGTTTTCTATTTGGCCCTGGTCTTCCTGGCCATGTCGGATGTATGTATATACGGTGTTTGGTATGTGGCGACAATGGATGTCATTGACAGCTTTGCGTAAACCGAACAATACCGTGTGCCATTGAGGTTCAGCAGCGGCTCTTATTGGCGTTAGGCTTTCTGGACAAGAGCCAGACATAATCGACCGTTGACCATTAATGCTGGTCTAAATGCCAAACTGGGTATTGGAAATATGATGAGCATTATCGCCCAATCAGCCTATACCATTGACATTGTCAGTATATTTCCTCTATCGACACCGCTGTTGGTTCGGATTTGGTGAGTATTTATAAATCGAAAGGTTAAATTTGACATTATAAGTGATCTTTTTAGGTAGAGGTTTAGAGAAATTGAGCTAAATATATAAACAATATGAAAACTTTATCACAGTATTAAATGTCAATTGAATGTATATTTTGTTACCAATGTAAATCCATTTGTATGTTATCTTATGGCGCTTTCTAGCTAGAATAAGATTAACTGTTTCTAATCCGGCTCATAAAATGCTGTCATCTTATAAGTTATCTGATTTTAAAGCTCTCCAACAATCTCATTCGCTTGATATGCATATTCTGAGCCTTTGTTTATTTGGTTTTAAGGTGTCTTATTTTATTAATTTTTCTTTTCTTATTAAAAATATCAAAACATTGTAGCTATGTATATATGCACATCCATGTATATATGTATCTATATTAATCTACATATGTTCATATGCATATACATACATACATATATATATATATATTTGTTTGTGTTTATTAGACCGTCTCGTGAAAATGAGATGAGATAATGCAGAGATATATGATGAAATTAAAAGTGCTCATTATAATTGTTTTTATTCATTTATTAGATTTATTTTTAATTTATTTCATTATATATCAATTATATCATTCTAGAATATCTTAGAGCAAATATTACGAGTTGCGAGTTATAGATGTGGAATTCCATTTCCATTGGTTTACAGATTTCATGCAGCCAATGTTAAATTATCTACGACATGATGGCCGTACTTCTTTGTCAATTTGGTTTATAATATTTGGGGCATCACCGACTTGCAGCCTTGGGATGCTAAGGATTACCTAAAGCCCGTACATTCACAGAGAATTATGCGACAAAATGGTTGCCAGGGAAATGAGGAGAGAAGAAACAACAAGGAATAATAACGAATGTGGAGAGAGGGAGGTAGGTAGGTAGGGAATAGCAACAACAATAACCTGATTAGCTCTAACAGAGAAGAGATTAAGAGACAAACTCAATACACTGCGTATACGTAATATTTTCATTTCTTAGTCGTTGATTAAACCACATTTCGGACATTTTTCGTTTTAATTAAAAATTCTTGAAACGTTTTGCTATATTTTTCAATTGTTGCTATTGTTGTTGTATTTGGTGCTTTGTATTTTTAATTTCTTGTGTTGCTGGTGGCTTACATTTGGAAGAGCTGCGGAAATTTAATAGAAAATTCTTACTATTTCTTTTGAATGAATTCATTTTCTATTCGCCACTGATGCGGGCGGCACGGCACGCATTTGCATGCGCAGAGGCACCAGAGGCACATTCAGACGCCTCTCGTTCATTCCAATCCTTGTCAGGCAACTCGTCCTCCATTTCCACCTCCCACTTCCCAGCTCCTCCTCTTGCCCGTCAGTCAACAAGGAAAAGCAAAAAAACTTTGTACACAAATCAGAAAAATGGACACTTGGTGGAATTTATGCACGAACGCGTGCGCACAGTACGTCGCCTGGTCGGTTGCCCGGTCTTGTGGTGGAATGGAATTGTTTGCCAGAAGGCAGGAGGAGGCGGTGACAAGCAAGGGCAGAAACAGAAGGCAACCGGCCTCCTTCATTGAAGCCGCTTATGGCTGGGCAAGTGGCTGTGGCTCGTTTTCCTTGTTTTTTTTTTCTTTTTCGTTTTTCGGCGCAGACAAAACCAAAAACCAAAACCAAAACGAAAATGTTTTTCAATTAAAAACGTTGCAGAGCGAGGCACAAAAATTCATTTGAGCCGACTCCCATGTCCCCTCCAAAAACCACCAACAACCGTGGCCAGCAATGACAAGTCATAAATGGGCAGCACTCGGACACACACACAGACACATATACACAGTCATGTAGATCCAGATCCAAATATATGGATGCGGGGTCTGTGTAGATACAGATACATATGTACATACATACATACATATATGTATATATACATATAGTAAGCTCACGCATTTCATGTGATGGCTACAGAAAAAGATGCAAATGGTTAAAAGGAATACTTAAACCAGGTTATGAAATTCCCTTAACATCGCATGACCAAATTGGATACATAGTAAAAAGTCCAATGGTATTATTCCACCTGGCAATATTAAAATAGCTTTTCATTTTGTATTTTTCCCCTACATGTCAAAGATCCCTCTCAAGGAGGTCAACTTTGAGTTCTCAAATTGTTTGAAATGAGAACATTACAGTAGAAAACAAAATATTAAGTCTGCTTTAAGCTAATATAAATGAATATTAACCACTTTTTAAAGATTTTACTTTTAGTTGCTTAAACATTCTTCTTTATATATTTTTGTAAAGACTGCAATATGTTTTATTAACAATCGGTTAATAAATTGAGTATGGTAGGTTTACAAAGAACGGAGATGTTTTCTAACACTACCATTAACAGAACTTTAACAGTAATGTTAAAGTTAGAATAAAGGAAGGTAAGTATGTTAAACCTAGAATATGTTCAAAAGTAATTGGATAAACTATTAAAACCCAGCTTTAATGTTAGTAGTATAAAAATAATGAATGCAATACGGCTTACATAATCAATTAATGTACTTGATGTTTGCAAAATTTTCTCTCTTTACCAGAAATTGCAAAATTTTCTAGTTTTTTTTTTTTTGAATAAATCAACTCATGTTTGAACAAAACCCAAACAAAAGATTAAATTCTATAAATTAAATTTAAAAAAAAACTCCCCATTATATGGAGTTTGCATCATTTATTTTATTATTACTAAAATATATATTTTCTACAAAATATTTTTCAAACTACTCATTATTTATTTGCGACTTTATTAAAACTTTAGTGAATTAACAATTTATTGCAAAAAATGTCGCTTTTAAAGTTATTAAAGTCGCCAAAATGTATGTGACAGGCAGAAGGAAAATTTTCCGACCCCATAAAATATATATATTCTTGATCAGTATCAATAGCGGAGTCGATTGAGCCTTGTCCGTCTGTCTGTATGAACATCGAGATTTTGGAGAATATAAAAGATAGAGCTACCAAATTTGTTGTCAACATCCGTGTAGAGTGTACGCAAAAAAAATTTGTTTCTAATTTTTGTCACGGCCACTACAGTATTTCTTTTTCAATTATATATCCAATATGTACCATTTGACCCAATTTGACAGAAATCAGTCAATAAATATCGGAGATATACGCATCAGTTTTGTTCACAGATAGGAGTAAGAGAGAAAGCATGCATTTGTTGTTTCGGCTTGCTAGGAGAAATTTATACAAATTTTTATGTACATATGTATATTCAATTAATGGTGATTTGAAAGCAGTCTGATTTTATGAAATTTTATGAAATATGTATCATTGGGTATACTCCATGTCGGCTGGGACGACTTGCCCACTTCATTTATTTTTACAGCTTTTAGCAATCCTTGTCAAACTTTTACGAACCCAATAAATTATAAACTAATTTTTTATTTAGAAAATTAGAAATTTTTTCGAAATTTTATTGAATTATAAAATTAACAAGTTTTATCTAATCTAATAATCAGAATATTTTTAATCAAATTGAGAGAAAAGAAAGAAGAAAATGACTAATTTGCAACCTTATGTAAGAGTTCAATAATTAATTATTTGAAATTCAGAAATTAAACAATAGATGGCAAATTTAACGACCTGTTACAATTTAATTCCATTTAACTTGGCTAACTGACATCACTTTGGTAATTCTTCTTTTGTTGCAATTATGTATTTCAAAGTCAATCTCGTTGGGTCCGTCTTTTGTCAGACCTTCTTATTGTGTGGGAAATTTAATGACTTTTCAGTATCTCGATTGCATTTTGTAATAACTTATGGGTGATGCCATATCCTTTGGTTATTTTGTGTTCAATATTATATTAATGGCATGACCGCAAGAGTTGCAATTTGGCTGATGCACATTATCCACACTTCATTATGTTGGGCGACTGTGTGCAATGTGCATATAAATTTGCTTTGGCAAGCAAAACATTCTTAGACAGTTACATACATGGTTCTAGTTCAATTCAGTTTAGTCATCAATACAAAATTAATGATTATGTGGTGATCTGGTTACAGACATGTACTTGCCATATAGTTAGAGTGATGCATCAATTAGATAGAAGGAAATGCATAAATTATGTGGCTTTCTATTGAAAGTACTAGAAAGTAATATGATACAGCTGGATGGAAAGCAAATTATAATTGAAGTAGCTAACAATTGATATACTCTAGGGAGGATAATATATATATATATGTATATAAACATGCATATATATTGTATTGTCCAACCTCATTTGTGTATGGATTTGGGTGTGTGCGTGTGTGTATGTGCACATCAAGTGGAGCAAGTGCCGTCAAGTACAGAAATTGCTTGAAATTAAATTTATGCTAGGCAGGCAGCAGTACACGACAGTAAAGGACAGGACAGGCCAGGACTGGACAGGATGGGATCCAACAATAGCTGGAAATTAACAGGCACAAAAGAGACATATTCACCCTGGAGTCTACTAGCAGTAGCAGCTGTTTACACACTCACAACTGGCCACTGTCTCCAGCTACAGCTCATGCTTCTGCTTCTGCTCCTTCTCAGCTTTTGCCATCGGGCACAATAAGTCAAAGTCATGTGTTGCTCTCTCGCCTTTGGCGGTGGTCACTTGTTTCTGTGTTCATTTTTTTTTTTTTGTTTTTTGGATGGGGACCTTCGACATTTTGGCAAAGTGCAGTCCAAAAGTCCCTCTACCCTCAAATTCCCCCCAATCCCCCCCCACCATTACCAGAGGATGCTTAATTAATATTGCATAAGCGCAGGCGCAAGTCCTGTCTTCATAATTATGGTCAGTAGAAAGACTCTGGTAGTACATCGTTGGGACCATTGTTGGGCGTGTGATTGTCTTGCAATATGAAAGAAAATTTATGCATCGCGTTTTCTTTTGTATCCGGTTGCCAGAGAAAGAGTGCATAAAACATCCAAAGGTATATATATATACAATAAATATATATATATGTATATATATATACATACATACATATATGTACATATGTACGTGCCTATAGAATGTCATAAGTGATGTGATGTGAATTTCTCTTGAAATTTCCCCAACAAGCATATTTTTATGCAAATTTCCGTTATGGAGTGGGCGGGTCAATAGCCAATTGTGGTCAGTCCATTGTAAATAACAGAAATTGCCATTTCGGCACATTTCGCCTTGTGAATGGCATTTTCAAGGAAGTGTCCAGTTTTTCTACGATACAGTTATCATAATAATAGAATCTTTAAGAGTTATTCAAATGAATTTCTTTTTCAAATATGTATGTACTTACTTATGTATGTTATCGTATTGTTGAATAGTCTTTGTGGTCAACTTTTATGAAAAGACTTCTAGAATAAAGGACATGACATATTCGATTTGTATGGCAGATTTTTCAAGGCTTTTGGTAATTAGATTTGCTTTGGTGATAGCAGAAGATGACCATAACAGATCTTTAGACCATTTTAGATAGATTACATCTATAACTTTTGCATTCTATAGGAAAATTCCTGCCGTTTTATAATTTGTACTATATAAAGTTATCATTTCATATTTATAATAAATACTGAGTTATTTGTAGGTATCTTGGTAAGTCAGATGGCATTAACTTTGGTTGTTTTGGTTGTTGTTATTCTGCTTGTTGTTGTTTCCTAGTCTC
The DNA here is from genome assembly GCA_018150375.1 of Drosophila sturtevanti. Taxonomy (NCBI): domain Eukaryota; kingdom Metazoa; phylum Arthropoda; class Insecta; order Diptera; family Drosophilidae; genus Drosophila; species Drosophila sturtevanti. The sequence goes on from JAECWJ010000690.1 coordinate 3,240,953, forward strand.
TCTCTCATAAACATGCTAAATAAAATGGTATAAAAGTCAAAACAGGCAAAAAGGCAGAGAAAAAAAAATAAAAACAAAAAAGCAACAAAAAATGAAACAAGCAAATGCACATATTTTAATTAATATTTAACAAGAATATAACCTACATACATACATATGTACATACTTACATACACCACACACACACACACACACACATACGCATACACACACACGTACACGCACAAGCATAAGCGATGCTTATAATGAAATCTGAGCATTTGTTTGTGGGTGGCTTTATGGTTTATGGGTTTGGTTCAGCCTTTCTCACTCTCACTCTCTCTATCTCGCTCTTTTTCTGTGTGTGTGTGTGTGTGTGGGCGTGAGTCTGTTGCCTAGAACTTTTGTCAAACTTTTGCTGGCTTGCCAATGTTGTTGCTGGTGTTGTTCATGTTGTTGTTGTTGTTGGTGTTGCTGTTGTCAATGTTGCTGTTGGCAACGTTGCCTGGGTGCTGCACACTTGCCTTGTTTTGGTGAGTTTTATGCGGTTTTTGCAACAAGCACGTGCTCCTCCTATAAATGTATGTACAAACATACATACACACATACACACACACATGCACACATGTGTGTTTCTATGTATGTAAGCTATGCATGCATGCATGTATGTATGTTCGCGTTTGTAAAAAAAAAGAGAAAAAAATCAGTAAAACCAAGTAGCTTACTTTTAGGCGGGCTCTACAAATGCCAAACAATTGCCAGCCAGCCAACTGTGGCAAAAAAAACAACAATAACTAGCAAAACACACTGAGAGAGAGCAAGAGCGAGAGCGGAAAAAAAATTTACTAACAACTGCAACAGCTCACTGCAAATGCATATTGCAGTCGGTTTAGCTAACTGTTTCTGGGCGAAGGAAAAAAAAGACAGACTGGGATTTCAATAGATGCTCACACCAACACAGACACACACATATACACAGATGACTGTTGCCCCCTCTTAGACTGCCATGCAACTTTATATCTCACTCCTTTTCTTTCTTTTTGTCGCTTTCTCATGCTGTCTCACTAACTCTTTCATTTGCAATCTTTCTCTTTCTTTTTTTTTTTAATTTTTCTCTTTCTCACTCTATTGTACTGTTAATTTGTCATGTAGTATTCTCTTAAATTGGCTATGCTTTATGCACTGAATAACACTAAAGTGCAACTAATTTGCACAAAACATTTGAAATTTTAAATTACACTGCGAGAAATGATTGCATTTTAATATTTTCGTTAACAAATGTTATTCTGTTATTTTGTCTTTATTAGAGGATAAACATTAAAGGGAAATGGTTTACAACATTTCAAATTCATGATATGAGATTACAAAAAATACCGTTGAAATTCGTGGGATGAATTTCAGAGTTGCCAATATGTTTTTTAATACATTCTTCTAACATATAAAGACCCAAAACTGAAAGAGTTAACACCATGATAATGATTGCAATAACTATTAATTTCACATATGTTTTATTATTTGCATAGTTTATATTGTTATTTTTTTGGAGCGTTAAATTTATAAGTCAAAAGGAGTACTTACAGTAGGAAAAATTTAAAATAAAAGATTTAAAATAACTTTTTAAAAGGCAGTCTTCCCAGAGATAACTATTTACTAAATCATAACTGATAGGGACTGAGAGGGATGAATATCTAAACAAAAAATCCTAATGATGGGTACATTTCTGAGACATTATATTTCCATCATAAACCAAATAAGGATTCCGACCTCCATTAACCCCCCAACCCGGGTCTATTGTTCGAAGGTTCTACTAAATGATGAAGTTGCGTTGATGAGAAGATATATTACAAAGATGATTGCTAAACACGGATTTCCAGATAATATATTCCAAGAGTTCAAACATAGATGTCCTGCTGTTAACTAAATTACTTTATAAGTTCTTTTTTTTTTGCTGTGCAGTTGTGTTGGCGGTTTCCGCTCAACATGAAGCAACAAGAAGACGAATAACCGAAACAAGGGACAAGAAATCTGTCATTATTGTTATTATGATTGTATTGTGTAATGTTTTTTTTTTCGTTTGCTGCTTTTTCAACTTGCACACACTTTTTCCTCAATCTCATGCCCTCCGCTTTGGGCTGAACTTCTCATTGGAGTACACTTTTTTTCTTCTTCTTTTTGTTATTGTTGTTGGCAGCTGTACAGTGTCATCATGGCCAGCTGCTGTCCATCCTGCTTATTGTAATTGTTGTTCAACGAACTTTTCTTTTTTCCTTGTTGTTGTCGCCATGTTGTATTGTGCTCATCTTCTTGAACTTCGTTTCGGTTTCACTTTACCCTCAGTTTCGGTTCAGTGTTATTATTGTTGCTATTGTTTTTCTTAACGCTTTTGTTGCTGAAAGTGTGTTCTGTTGTGTTTTCTGTGTGTGTGTGTGTTTTATTTTCCCTTATTTGCCACCTGCCGAAATAATGTAAGTGTCACTTAAAAAGAAAGGTAAAAAGGAAGGTAACAGCAGAAATCTTAACCCTTTCAAGTAGAATGAATAAGTTGTTGCTGTTCCTGTGGCATTGTTTGCATTTCCTTTAATGCCAAACATGGCGTATACCTAATAATATTTATATAGGATTACATATATATATACATATAGTTATAGCTATGTTAATGGTTCAGTGTCCTTTCTGAACGCCTCGCATTTGTATCCTTTGGCCAAGCAGCAACTGTTCCGTTCCGTAATACAATTGCTCCCGGCACTCCTAAGCGATCTTGTGGAGCAACTACTCAGTGACCTGAAACTAGATGGCGGAAGCCATCGTCTTGCTCTAATTGGATATACCGTCAATTGGATTATACAATGGAAATGGGAAAAGAACCCTCATTGTTAAGTTGCAGATGCAGAAAGAGACAGGGGGTTAAGTGATATTAATAATATTTACATAGGATTATACAAATGTATACATATATATATATGTATGTATGTTTGTATATATTTCAATTGATGTAGGTAGATTTCATTCATTTTCTGTTTGGCATAAATAACGCTAATGAGCTCTCGTTTTTTATATAGGTAAAACTAATTTCAATATGCACAAAACTTTTTTTCCATCAACCACAAACACACAAATATTCACACACATACACACACACCCACACACACATATACAATATGGTGTCCACAACTTTTTAGTTAGTAGTACAAAAAAAAAAGAAAAAAAAAACTGAGGGAAACTTTTGCGCTTAATGAACTAGTCACCGCAGCAGTCAGGCGACGACTTTGGGGTTACAACTGCTAATTAATTTACATTAGCAAATTGCAAGCAATGTAATTGACTTTTATTGGCATATATATGGCCAAAAGCAACAGCGGCAGCAACAAAATGTAATATACTTCATATACATATACCTATATATGTATATTTATATATATCTATTTATAAAGTTATGCGCTAATCACCCACAATGGAGATGCATTTTCAGGGCATGACTTAATTAGGGTGTAACCTAAGTAAGCGATAGAAACAGAAGTGTAGGGTAGAGAGAGAGAGAGAGGCGTGGAGTATGGATACAACAGAATGTCATAAGCAGACTTTGTGTTTTGTTATATACGTATATGAGTTGAAGGACGTATATAGTCAATCATATATACATATATACATACGTACGCGAATAATATAAAAGTTAGAAAAAAGACTGACATGTAAATGTAAAAAATCAATTTAAATAGCTATTACAAACTTTTTAGAGTATAAACCTCATATATATATATCTACTCATGTTATTTAAAAAAAATTTTAAAAACTTTTTTCTTTAGTTTCATAATGAATGTTGTCTTTTTTTGGTTATTGTTTGCAAATTAGTCTTTGTTTAAGCTGTTTAAATTAATTTAGAAGAGACATATTGGCTATAATAGAAATTAAGCCCTGCCGACTTTGTGTATACCCTGCACGAAGTAGTTATATGTGCTTCAAAATTTAAATTCGTTTGAAACGGCCAACAAATTGATACAAAATTTTAAATTAAATTCTCTTAACATGCCGCAACGGCAAAATACGAAACTTCTACTGCTTGGAGAAACTTATACTGCTTAGAGAAACTTGCACTGCTTGCAAAACAAAGCAATGAACGCAAACTTTCTCGCTCAGTTATATTTTGTAGATTTATTCATCTATTCGTCAATTAATATTGATGAAAAATTGTTTGCAGATAATTCAGAGTTTTGATGTTTTCGATATTTAAATAATAGGGGTAAAATTGACAACTTTACAATTTTTTAAAATCTAAAATTCTATAGGAATAATACACATACGACAGGTTACTGAAAAGATTATTTCTCCAATACAATTCAAAAAGTTCTCTTATGCAAACATAGATATATATTTTTTATGTAGCAATTAGAGTTGGCTATATACAAATATATACATATATAAATTTGCTCTCACTGCTCTAGTTTCAATTGAGTTTATATTTTTAGTGCCATTGTGAGTGCAATTGCAATAGCACTGGCAGAAAATGTTGATGGCAAGCAAGTTTTTGGTTTAGAGACTTGGCACATTTGTCTATAAAACAACTTGGGAACGATAATTTGAGAAGGAGAAAGCAACGGCAATGGCAACGAAAGACCAGTACACAACTACATTTCCATTTTCCAAGAGCCAAAGGAAATGCTGGCAAACGCAACACTCTAAGGATTAATTTAAACGAGCGAAAAGTGAAAGCGCAGTTTCAGTTTTCCCACCCCAGTCGCTACCACAGTCAAGGCAAGGCAAGGCAACGAGCAGAGGAACGACGAAAAAAAAAGCAAAAAGGAGAAAGAAATTTATGTTAGATATTTGAAGAATTATATACATATTTTTGGCTGGGGACCCATGGAAATTAGGACAAACCCGAAAACGCAACCCAGCTACGGGCGTTGGAGAATTCATTCAGTCAAGTGAAATGATGCCAGGCCTTTTCGGACTCCGTTTAAAACATAAAATCATTAGCAGCAAATAGCAGAGTCCGGCTGACGTGTGATAAATATATCGGAGACAGATGAAAACCAAGAGTGTAGGAGAAATTGAAGGAGGTTGTGAAGAAGACCATTCCACTCAACTTGAAAAACATACGGCATCTGTGTGTGCGCGTGTGTGTGTGTGTAAGTTGGTGTGTGTGACTGTGTCCATGGGGGTTTCCATGCATACAAATGTACAAACAGTTTTAAATGGGACGACAGGCAGCTAGCTCGGCATGACGCCAGGGCACACACACAGACTCAGTCCCTCTATTCTGATCCCGTATCCCTGCCAGCAGACTACCTCCTGTTTGCCAAAACGATAAAAACAGCAAAAAGAAACACAAATGGCAACAACAACGACAAGTATCCTGGCCATATACCACACCGAAAATGGTTGCTAAACAAGTTTTTGTTATCTGGGCTGATGCTGGGCGGTTGCGTTTTTCTATCGAGTGTTTATAAATGTTTTTCTATGTCCGTTGAATATGTGTGGTGGATGTGGTCCATAGATACATACATTTCTATACATATACATATGTATATACAAACACATACTCGTATCTATGCTTATTAGGGATGCTCTTAGTTTGAAAACCAAATTTTAAAGGTAAGTTTTTTTTTATTGTGGGATTTACTAAGAAAACGATAATCTCTCAATTGTGAAGAACAATGAGATTGAGGCTACAAAAGATAAATTTTTACTACTAAAATTTACTTTACTAAAATAAATCTTTACATTAGAAAGGTTAAAGACTATTGATGAAGAAATATATGCTGAAACAGTTTTTGCTTTAAATACGAACTTAATTGTAGAATATAGCTTAAAAAAAATAAAATTGTTTGCTGTCGGAAATGCAACGGCTATTGCATTTACTAATACTGGATGGTTCGAATAAACAATCGATTAAAGAGTTTACTAACACTAGGACTAACATTACAGCAGCCTAAAGTTAAAGTTACCAGAAAGTAACGGACATTATAAAAATAAAAAGTGAACTTTATAATCAACAAAGAAATCGAACAATTCAAGTGAGCCTTGATTCTATTATTAATGTTAATTGGCAGAAGAAAATGCTTTTCTTTTCATAAAAGAAAAATATGGATTGTACGATGATAGTACAAAGTAGAAAGGAACGCCAAGATTTAAAAAAAACTTTATCATTGAGATTCTCGATTCATCTTGTTGCAGCTTAAACTTCAAAGTGCTGCATGTAGCATAAGATTAAGAAATGACAAACAAGAGTCACCCTAATGCATATGTATATATGTACATACATATGTATGCATGCGTTTGTGTTGGGTCTCTTGCATGTTTTGCGTCCTAGACCCTCTCTCACCGCAAAACTCTCTGATTTAATTTTTGTGCAAAATTGTTAACTGGCTTCTTTTTAGGTTTTTGTTGTTATTGTTATTGTTGTAACTGCTGTAGTCCAACACTTGCATTTAAAATTAGTCGCTTGTACTCGCTGCGGTTGTCAGATTGCTGCTGTTGTTCTTGTTGTTGTTGTTAGTGTTGTTCTCTTTGCTCTTGTTGCTCCCGTCGCTGTTGGCATTGCCGTTGTTCTTTGTCTACAACCAAACTGTTTTCATTTAGCAACTCTTTGGCAGCTTGTTTCATACATACTTATGTATGTATGTATGTATGTACTATATGCATATATGCAGTTTGTAATTAAATTTAACATGGCATCCCTGACAGGATGATCAACCGGATGACGCCGAACGCACATTTTGATTGTTATGTATGGATATGTATATGCGTGTGACTGTGTGTCAGCTTGTTATAAAATTTAATTAGATGCCCGTTTATATAGTTTTGGCGCCTTAAGCAGCGTTAATCGGTAATATTTGAACAATGGTCCAATTTCAATCAAATTAGTTTGTTTCAATAATGAAAAAGGTATAATTTCATGTAATACGAGAACATTAGCCTAGATAAAAAGAGTCGACAGTTGTATACCCTGTATATAACATTTTTTTTTTTGAGTTTGAATCGTTTAATAAAAGTAAGATAATAAACTGATGTTTAAAAATCTAAATTAAAATTAAAAAGCATTTTTGTTTAAATAAAAGTTCTGTAAATTCTTTTGACCCATAAAAATAATAGTTTTATCGTAAATTCGATGTATTAAGCTTCAATATTTTAGGGATAATATACCCTATGTATCCCTAAGCTGTTCGTTGTCTGTTAAAATTTTTGTATGGAATGCATAAACCATAGCATAAAGGGTTGAAATAAAAGGGTTCATTTGTGTAGAAGAGATGGGGGATATCGTTTCATGTACATACATATACATATAGAGCATAATGTATGGTGCCAAATTACGGGCTATAAAACAAATACGAATTTAATCACATACACATAAATACATATCCATGTATGTATGTATGTATGTATATGTATAAATCACACATACAGGCACGCACAAAAGCACACATAGACAGTAAACTGAAATATGTAGAAAATGGCGGGCAAACGGGAATGAATGTTCCATACATAAATATAAACTAACATACAAGTTTAATATAAATGAAAACGTAACTGCCAACGGTTTGTTCATGTTTATTCTACATGTGCATGAGTTTGGGTGTATCTGTGTGTGTGTATGTGTGTGTGTATATGTGCGTGTGTGTGTGTGGTTGATGTGGCTTTGCGGCAACTCGTAGGAAGACCAGGGTCCGAGCGCTATTTTCATGCCAAATAAGCTTTCATAAATAATGAAAAGCGCCACTGCCACTACCAATGGTGGGCAGCAATGTGTAATAAGCAAAAGTAGCAACAACACTAACACCAGCAATAACAAGAGCAACAATACTATCAGCAGCAACAGCAGCAACAACAACAGCAACACCAGCAACATAACGGCAGCAACGAAGCGTGCACAAATTAGTAACCAAGGATTACCGGCAATTATTTTCATTGTATGCATTTGCCGCCATTATTTTGATTCCTTCGTTGGCTTGACGTTTGTATTGCAAACTACAGTCCCATCTGCCCCATATACCCCCCCAGCACCACACCCTCTTCTACTGTCCAACATCTGCCCTCTTCTCACCTGCAGCTATCCCCTTGCACCTTAACAGAGCTTAGTTTCGCCTGCCGAGTGTGGTTAACTGCCAACTGCCAGGTCATTTTTCAGAGACATACGCATGATTGCATATGGAATGAAAGGTTTATTTATATTTATGAATTCATTATGGAATGTGCGCAGGATAAATCAACAAAAGCGTACGAACCAAAAACCTGTACGTTTCGACTTTGACGTGGGGTCAACACAAAAAAAAAAAAAAAAACAGAGGGCAGGTCTATGGCTGATTGTGTGCTGTAGGCTCTATACTCAACCAGTATCGCGGTTAGTTGTATCCTTTCGAATGGGGGCTTTATTTTAAAGTCAAACTAATAAGTTAAATCAAAACCAACAGTCTTTACCTTTGATTTATTTTTTTAATTTTGATTAATTTTTCTGCTATGAATATATATTTATGTACATATATGTTATTTCAAAAGTAAAGAAATCAAATCGTTTTCTATCTCATGGATTAAATTTTTCAATACCACAGATGTTCCTTGACTTAATAATTTAATGTCCTTTTAATCCATCCTTTTGTTAATCAAATGATCAGTGAAAAAGAAAAGTAAGAACTAACAGAAAAACGACTGGAAAAGGATATACATATAGGTAGATAGAGACAAGGATACATACATAAAAGAGTTTATAGACGGTCAAAGGTTAATTATAGATGAAGCTGACAAAGACAGATAAAGGTGTATATAACTATGTGGAAATGTTACTGTTAGATAAACCGATAAATAGACTTATTGATAACTAATAGATAGAAGGATGGATAGAATGATAGAGAAACGGATAGATGGACAAACAGTCAAGTCAACCTATCTGATATCTAAACAAAAGATTCATATACTATATAAGACACTTAGTATACACTTAGTGGATTATGGAAACTATGTAGAGTATGCCTAATACACCAAAAATAAATCTTTTTTCAAGTTTAAAATATCTAATAAGCTTCATAATACCTTTTCAAAAGTATTTAAAAAGAAAACCTAATTTATTAAACGTTTATTTATTAGGGTTTTTTATATTAATGCAAAAAATAAAGGAAACCTTTAGGGAAACCGCAATTAAATGGCATTATTCTTTCTATATCTGAGTGAGTGATTCATCAGGATGCTTATCGAGGTTGAGAGTAAAAGGGATGGCATGCTAAAAATAAAGCTGAACAAGGAAAACTAATTTGTAACTACTTTCCAGTTCAAAAAAAAAAAAAAGGAAAAAAACTTTCATTTGATGGTGGCGACTTTGTCATGTGTGTGTGTTTGTGCTTGAAATACATTCGTTTTTGGCCTAAGTCCTTTTGAGCCTTAAGCCAAATGGTTGCTTGTTATCTGGCAAAACCCGCCACACACTCAAACACACCCAAAGACGCACATACACACACACGCACACACACACTAGGTACTTCTCTATCTAGCCAAAGGGGCCCACCAAACTAAAGCAGATTAAAAAAGTTTCAAATTTAAACCAGGCGGCGTATTAATTTATTTAAGACCCTTAAATTATATCCTTTGATGTAAACCATACACACACATTCCTTTGCCTTCTCTACATTTATTTTGTTTTTTTTTTGCTCTCTCGTTTTTTGCTTAGCCGTTCGCCCCAGCGAATGGGCGGCCGCTGCTACTTTTACCGTATGTAATTACATTTTTTTTGTACCACAAAAGAAAATCAGAGAAAGAGAAGGAGTGAGAGGAAGAGAGAGAGAAAAAAAATTACTATGACTCTCGCCCCCGCCTAGGACATAGACGAAAAAATGAGCGTAAAAATTACACATGCAGCAGTTTTTCGCAGCCTTTTTATACCCTCTAACTCGAAGCAGGATAATGGGGTGCATTCAGATCACCAAAGTGTATGTAACTGGAGATAATGTATATATGATAATGTTCTTAAAACGTTCTACTACTTATATTAGGTAAAAAATTACAAGCTTAGACAATATTTAAAAATAAACTTTATTTCCATGGAGCGACTTCTCTAGAAATTAGAACATTTTCTGTTCTGCCATGGTTTAGTCATTCTATTGACAAATTTACAAATTGAATGTTTCAATTAAAATGCATAATAAATTGAAGTATCAAATAGTTTAACAATCAAATAAATCATAAATAAGTGTGCCGATGGGATCGTCATAATATGAAAATTAAAACAAAGGGGATGCGATATTTTAAAAACTTTTTAATTACACACAAAACACATACATACAAATAAAATAAGTTTCAAATGTGGATCTTGTGGGAATGCCAAAGTAATAAAAAAGACAGATTGATCTCAGCTTAATTTACAACATTGAAGCTCAAATTGAGTACATTTAGAATGCTCGCGAAACAAAGCAAAAATACGGGGAGGCAATGGTCCATTGGTTCGTTATCGATAATTTTGCGCTTAATAGTTATCATAGAAATTTCACTTGGGGATGCATTTTTGAACACTAGTAGACAAAGATTTCTTTTCAAACATTTGCTAAAATGCGGCACAGGGTATTATTAAGTCGTCAATGAGACTCGATTAAGATAATTCTATACATTAAAATGCTCAAAGGAAAATAAGCATGATATTATATACCCTTTGATTTTCTATCTTTTTGTTTGGCAAAAAAAAAAAAAATAAAAATGAAAGGGTTACAGAAACTAAATGAAAAATATAACCCATTTTATATGCAAATTAGTAATAATCTAATTGCAAGTAGAAAAATTTTATATTTTTTAGCAAAATATTTTATATTTTATCTAATTTTGATACCGAATTCGCATATACTAAACTGAAAAGTAGTGGAAAATGGTCAACGTTCAAAGAGTCAGAAGAGTCAGAATGCCTGCCAGCCGCTTCCTGTAATGTGCTTACACATAGACACACAGAGTCCCACACATATGTGTGAATATGTGTTGGTGTGCAGCGTAACGGAAATAATGAAATTATTAACACTTGAGCAACTTCCGGCTAAAAAACAAAGGCACAGAAGCAGCAGCAGCAGCGTCAGGCTGAAGCTGCAAGACAAAAGCATGAAAACAAAAAACCAAATACAAAAAATAAAACAAAAAAAAAAAAAAAGAAATGGGAAACAAAAAAAAAACGAACTTGCGAAATACATTAAATGAGAGAAGAAGGCATATAAACGCTACGTACTGAGTCGTGTGAATGAGAGAGTCAGTCACTGACTTAGTGAGTGAGTGAGCAAGGGCGTAGGGGGAGTGAGTGGATGGGTGAATGGGTGGTGCTTGGTGAGTGCAATCATAATTGCAGTAGAAACTTGACTTGGCTCTGGCCACAAACCCGAAAAAAGAAAGTAGAGAAGAAGAAAAAAGTGACGGGAAAAAATATAGACAAACACAAAAAAAAAGGAATTATAATAAATAGTAGTCGACTTCAAACTACCCTTTACTATAAGCCACAACATTTTTTAAAAAGTAGGATAAAAATAAATTAATAAAACTCTTATGTTTATATTAAAAGGTGCTTTCAACTGTATTTATATTATTAAACCATGTTAATGCAATAATAATAGTATTTAAATATACCAAAACATACTCTGTTTTATCCACCATTTCTTAACCATTTCGATTTTATCCCGTATAGTTACCAACAAAAAATTCTTATCCATTTTCATAAAGTTAATATTTCTTATTAATGCTTAAGAATACAGGGTGTGCTTGCAGAAAGAAGAAACCTCTTTACCATTTCATGCCAAGCAACAGACTGTAAATTTTTTGTGTATAGAAAAGAGAACAGAGAAAGAGTGAGTGAGTGAGAGAGAGGGATGGAGAGGGGGGCTGAGGGTGAGGGAGAGAGTCATAATGGAGAGCTGTTGGCATATTTTCTATAAACGAATTTGTGGCCTAGCCAAATGCAAACACTGCCACATTAAGTATACGTCTGGTTGTTCTGGTCATACATTTTATAAGCTTGCATGAATTCTAAAGTTAACTTGTTTGTAATTAAAAGACAGTTGACCCAACACTATTAAGTTATATGACTGTGGTTGTAAATGGTTGCCTGAGTGTGGCAGAAATGTGTGTGTGTGTGTGTGTGTGTGTCTGTGTGTTATGGTTCATCATTAGTTGGAAGAACCATCTTTTAACTAGTTGACTCATGTTTCATTTCCTTTGCCATTTAAATTTTTTAAGACTGGAAGAAACTGAAGCGGCTACTGACTGTACCAAAAGGAAATTTATTTAACTTAGTCCTTGTTTATATGCACGATTAAATGGTATTAAAGGGTTGCAAAATGAATTTTGTTTTAAAAGTACGAAAGGTTAATGTTTCTTGTAATATTAATTTAAACTTTGTGATGTCGAGTATTTCCATGGATTCCAAGCTTTTTGTAACGAAAATTTACAATATTTTTTTTTGATAATACCAAAAATTTAAGAATTCTATTATACATATCAGTAAAATATTCATCCATGGGTTTACCAACAAATTCAAGGATCTTGTGCACTGATTGATCTATTTTATTCGTTTCATCCCATTTTGACCAAACACAGATAAATTTCTGATACATTAAATAAATCCTTAATAAACAGCCCATTGAAATGTTGATCGAAAGAAAATTAAACTGAAAAGTATTATCCTTATGATTTTAAACAAGAGAAGAGAAAAGGAAAACCATAAATTTATATCAGATTACATTTAATCCTTTATTAGGTAAGAAGCTTAACAATATGGAAAAAGAAATTATTGCTAAGCTTTAACTCGTTAGAATGGGTTAGATTTAAAAAGTTCTTTGTATATGTAGAAATAAAATGTATGTACACATATAAACAAATATAGATTATACTCAAATTGAACTGCATATTATCCCTTTTGTTCACTTGGAGTGGGAAACATATAATCGAAAGGTAAGAAATGTAATAAACCACAATTCAAACAAGGTATAGTAATATAGAGAAGTTTTTAGCCAAAATGACTCATTTGCAGTGTTAATAGGTAGCCATTCTGTACTAGACATTTTAGCAGATTTTAAAAAGGTTTTCACCTATTATAAAACATATATATATATATATCTTGACTAATTTTCTCCATTATACCACTAAAATTGTGCAGAGAGTCTTAGCGTGTTGCCAGATTTCGCAATCAGAGTGGCCCCTGTCATAGACGCTCATCGTCTACCAACATTTTAACCAACACTCTTTAAGTGCTGTATTATTGTATTCTGAAATTACATAGAGCAACACTGGTCATAGTACATTGAAAGTTGGCGTGTAATTTCAAATTACTTTTCATTCTGTTATTTATCTCCGATATATATATAAATAAACTAGTAATTCTGAAATTTAATAAGATCTGATATACATTTAATGAATTCCAAGTTGTATACATAGAAGAGCACAAAGTCATCTACGATTTAAAGTTTCCCCGTTTTTGATTATATTTAAAGTAAATGTTCATAGTTTTTCCACTCTTTTTTTGAGGAGTTCTACTTCTTGTTCTTTATTTTTCTCTGGCTTCTTTATATTTCTTCTTTTTCTTTTTTTTTGACATGTCGTGTTAAGCCATACGTGTGGACGACTTCATGCTGGTTTAGTCAAAGACAAAATTTTTCACTAGTATTTGGCTAGGAAAAGACAAAAAATTGAAGAAAAAGTGTTGGCTCATGGTTTTGTAATTTGAGTCAGACAGAAAGATATAGAAAGATGAAGAAGGAAAGAAAGAGAGAGAAAGAGGGGGGTAGACACAGGGTAAAAGCGAAAAAAAGATAGAGCAATGTTTAGAAAGAGATGAAAGAAATTTCCTTTGATTCTTTTTAACATGAACTTGCAATTTGCTCCAAATCTTTGCTCCTTTTCAATGAGCTATCTATTATAAACTGAAACAAACAAAAAACAAAAAAAACAAAAAATAATTGTAACTCAATGATTTATAAATAACATTAACTTGCCGACACTTTGAAGGGGGGAGGAATGGCATAACTTTTTACCAAAAAATTATTTCTGCACACTCATTTTGTGTGCATAATGCAGGAAAAATTTTCTGGAACAAATTTTTACTTTCATTACCCCACTGCATGTTGCAAGTTGACTGTTTTGTATATATGTATGTATGTATAAAATATATGTATGTTTGTATGAGTGTAAATATATGTATTTTGAGTGCATTTTCCCGTTGGACTAAAGTTTTTGACTTCCGTTAGCAAGCGCATAAAAATGTTGCTACCCCCAGTTACGCCCCCATTCAAGCTACTACTTTTTGCATTTGTTTATCTTGCCTTTTTTTTCATCTCCCATATATATGTACATACATACATATACTATATAGAGCGACAATTTCGTAATGAATTTATTACTATGCCACGCGGCAGCAGCAACTAAAAAAAAAAACCAAACAGTTGAAAATAAACTTAAATTAACTTGCAAGGACGAAGAAAGACGACCCTTATGAGTGTGTATATATGAGTGTGTGAGTGTGTGTATGTGAACGCATGTAGCCATAGTTTGCATTTCCCTCTCATATAAAAAGCACTGGCAAAACCTTATTAGTAAGCCAAATAAAATTTGTCAAGTTACAAACTATACAAAACTTTTTTGTTTCGATATACACTTTGTACCCTTCTATATATGTATATATGTACATATATATATATATCTAGATGGTACAGTTTGCAGCAATCAATTGGGGCAAATGGTTTGGTCACAATGTATTCCCAATTGGGTTTGTTAACAATCGTAACCACTGAAGAAGAGTCGGAGTCAGCAATCAATTCAAAGTTTTCTTTTTTCCTTTTTTTTTTTTTTGGCAGTTTATCTAATTCTTCAGCCATTTTATCAATCAAGTGAAGTTTTATACTCAGTTAAAGGCCTTCACTTGCCACTTCAAATACAATATTGCTCTCTTTTTGCATTCATTTTGAAATTGCAAGAAACTTTTAAGTTTTTGAGGAAAAAAAGTTTACTGTAGTCACAGTAAAAGGACTTAAAAACTCTTTAGTTGACCCTTTTCATAACAATTTCAAGAGTTATTCATAGTTATAACTTTAACCAGCTTTTATTAATTAAATAGAATATATAGTCATGCTCAAGTAAGTCTTAATTTATTTATTTAATATATACTAACTTTTGTCTGCAAAAATAAATCCTCAAGATTGTCTTAACATTTATCCTTAAAATATATAAATATGGATTGAATGTATCACGATATATCGATAACATTAATCTGTTTATCCTTTATATTTTCATTAAAGTGGCGCGAATTGATTATATCGGCATGTATTTTTCGTAAGTCGACCTTTTGGGGTCACCTTAATGGGGCAAATAGAATTTTGTTTTCCATTTGAGAAGAGAGTAACAAATGTGATCCGGCATGAAATAAATTTTGGAAAAGAATATAGAATATATTAAAAAATATAAGTAAAATTGAAGAATTTGCTTTTTCATTTGATTATTAAAAGCTTCAACTTAGAAATGTTTAAAGAATTCTAATGAAAAATAAAGGAAAATAATCAATAAAAATTGTGAAATTGAAACTTTTTTTTCATTGAAATTGTGTCTATGTCTATCTTTATCCGAAAACAGTTGTAAGTTATTCTTCTATATAAACAGTTTTCAAATTTTATATTATATTCCCTAACATTCGATTTATCTAAAAAATGGGAGTGTATATACATACATAGTTTCACAACTTTACTATTTTTTCCTTATTTTTTTGATACTTCGTTAAATAATGAATTAAAAATAAATAAACCAAATAATAGTTTTTGTGAGCTATAATGCCCAATTTATATATTTGCATAAATTAAAGTATTTACATAAATTATTTCATTATTTATGAAAGGTTAAACAAATTGTTTGTAGTGACAAATTAATGACGAATATTGAAAAATTACCGAAAAATTGATAATTATATATATTTAGAAAGCAGGCTAGAATAATATTAAGAAATTATCATCATATGACGTAACACATATGAAATGCATAAATTAGAAAATTTAATATTCTAAATTTTGAAAATTTGAAATAAAAAATAATTGCAAGAAAGTTTCACTTCATTTACATAGAGTAGAACACGTAAATAAATCTCAGTCTAATTTTAACGTGACAATAATACATTTCTTTATAATTAATATTATTAACTTGAAATCATTTAGTTCTTATTAATATAAGTATAGTAGTTCTAAGTTATAAAATATGCGTGAATGGTTTTTAATCTCTATCCTTAAAGTTGTTTAGAAACTCTCTCCTCTCATGTAAACTTTTTACATTTCTCATAATAAGGTTATTTAATCTTTATCTTTGTTAGATTTCTTTATAAATATGGCTAACACATGGTACATTTTAACTGCCGATAAGTAATTATCTGGACTTATTTAATTTGTTAAATTTTGTGGCAATTTGGCAACTTTGACATTGACTCATAAAAGTATGCAATGGTTTCCTCTTTTGATTATACTTTAACTACATGTCGTATACTTAATATTACAATATCTATGGTCTTTTGTTGTCAACGATCTTGGTTAGAGTCTGGTTGAAGCATTTTATAAAACATCACAAAATTCCTGTACGCACCATTTGCTGCATTTTATTTGCTATCGTCCAAATGGTCTATGCCATTTTCATCTATATGGGTACGCCTCTATCTAAGTGTGTGTGTGTGTGCGTTAGTGTGTGTTAGTGTGTGTCAGTGTCATTTGGTTTGTGTGTGTCAACGCTTTTACACTTAATTAATTAAACGTAATTGAAAATCAAATAAAATGGCCAACCAGCTGAGAGAGACAATAGAAATGCAAGACAATGGCGTAAAATAGCCATTGATATTGTCATTAAGAGGAAATGAGCAAAATAATGAAGTGCAAGTTGAATAAACCCAGTTCTCACACAGAGGAATGTACGAACTTACCCATCCATTCACTAGAAACACCATGCCAGCTAACCACTCACATACGCATCTGCTGCCAAAGCGAACAGGACTCTGAGTTAAGGACAAAAGGAGAGGAGCAGGACAAGCAAAAGTAGAAGAGAGCTACCAGCAGTAGCAGAAGGAGCAACAACAATGGCCAAGTGCACTTGTCTTTACTGTCTTGTTGCGCGGCTCGAGACCAAAACTCTTGTAAAGTGTCCTTGCTGTGGCATGTCCTGGCATTATATGCATTGCAATTTCATTGTGCGCCATTTGTGTTAAATGATGACAATTTCAATTGCTGTTGTAAACAGGCAGTCCAACACAGAAGGGCAGATGCAAAAAACAGAAAGAAAAAATATATAGAGGCAACAACAAGAAACTGTCGTAAAAGCCCCTAAAAGTTTGCCTATTCATCAGAATAATTAAAGGTGCTGATTGATTAACCTGCCCCCCCTCCCCCAACAGGTGTTGTTACCCTTGCCACAACCAGTTCAGTTGATTAGCTTTAAGGCTATGGTATTTAAAATGCAATCAGCCAAAGGATAGAGCATGACAAAACAAAAAAAAATCCAAAAAAGAATCAGAATAGGAGTTAAAGAGAAAAGAAAAACCGGCGACTAGAGAAAATGCAAAATTAATTACCAGAATGCAAATTAATTGCTGTCCGTTTGCTTGCTTGCAGCTTGGCAAGCGCATAAATCTTTTGTCTGCTCGCCTGACGATTGCCTCGAGTAGAGAAACAACCAAAGAGAAAAAACAAGGGGAGAAAGAAACGGAGACTAAGAGGAAGAGAGAGACTAAAAGAAAGAAAATGCCGACACACACTCAACCCCATCTTCTTTTTTCTTTTCTTTTTTCTTTTTTTTTTTTTTTTGCACATGCAATGCAATGACAAACAAATTGCCTAACGTCGAGCCAAACAGAAATCTAGTTGTGGCTTTTGGCTTGAGAGGCAAACGCAGAAAAAGAATGAATGGGTATGAGAACATTGAAAGGGTGATATTGTGATGGAGCAGACATTCCACCCTTTCCTCTCCCTCTCACTATGCTCCACTACAAATGAATTGCCTTGCTAGAATGGAATGGAGAGTTTCTCTCCCTCACTATCATTGTCGTCGTCCTCGTCGTCGACGTCGCTAAAAGTGTCAGCTGTGTGAGGTTATTTGCCAAAAACTTGAAACGAATTAGCCAGACAAGTGTGATTTTTAATCGTACGGTCTTAAGGATAAGGCTTAGTGTAACTATTTAAATTTGAATTTAACAAATGGTGTAGCGATTACGTGACTTTCGATTTAATACGACATCCAATATGAAAGTTTTAAAGTGAAATTCAAATAGAAGTGAAACATGAAACTTATTCGCAAAAAACTTTTTCAAAATTGGGGATTAGTTTGAGTTAAGGGTAGAAGCAATGAATTAGTTCTGCTTTTTGAAGTTTATTACTTAACCCTTTAATACGCAAGCAAGCCTCAAGGTACTTATCATATAATTTATTCAAAAGCTAAATTTTTTTTAGTTATTTGAGAAATTGATTAAAGCTAATAATAAATTAAATATGTAAAACGAAGCTAGCTATTATTTTGTTTTGGTAGTGTTATATAAAGAATTAAACTTCAACTTTAGACTTTGCAAATTACTTTTTATTATAGACTCTTTGTAGGATGCCTTGACTCATCTGTTCATTGCTTCTCACCTTACAGGTAAGCCAAAGCTTGTACAATTCTTTTTTAGAAAACACTTCGATTTTTTTTCCATTATTTTTGAAACTATGCTATCTATTGACTGGAAGGGAAGAAAAAGGCTTCTAAGAATTGTTATAAATTTATTAAATTCGTAACAAAAGGGATACCGAAAAGAAAAACCTATTTTATAATTTTAATTGTAATTTTTTAGTAATTATTTATTAAATAAACATTGTGCCAGGATGATTGGCTTAAACTGTAACGACCGTTAGAGAAGAGCCCATTTACTTGTTTAATAACACTGAAACTTAACAGAATTAAGATCTTAACAGAATGTAGCAAGTTAACATCGATTATATAACATAATTCAGAATTCATTCAAAAAGCGACATAAAAAGTAAAACCACATTATACTACAATAAATAAATAAATACATAAAACAGTCTGGAGTATTATTCTAAGACTCTTTTTTCTGAACTTTTAAAAAGAACTACATCCAAAATTAAAAACTAAAAAGTTCATAGTACATATTAGATCAAAGCAGACAATTTAATTATTATATTTAACTTGTCTTCAATAGCAACATATTACTAACTGAAGAAAATAAGAACTTCATTCAGATTCCAGAGTTTTTTATATATGTTAACAAAGTGTAGCAAGCTTAGAAGAAATCGATTCAAAGACTTTCAAGATACTTAGACTACAGAAATCCCGACAAAAGGGTTTCAACAAATGCTTTCATTTTAATAATAATAAATATATAAGAAATATAAAACTTTTGGTACAAATCTCTTAAAATTTTCTGATAACATTTTTCATAATTTCTAGTATCACGATTTGTTGCCCCTTTTTTCATTAAGGATTAACGCTTCTTCCATTAATTTTTAGGTTATAGGAAAATGGTAAAATTGATTAATAAATGTCCTAAATAAGTGAAGGAAATAGTTGAATTGATTGAGGACTAAATTAGAAAATCATGATAAAATTAACATTGATGGTGAACAAAATTAGGCACACCTCTAATCAATTTGGTAAACTTTAAAGATCTGTTTACTTCATCAACTTATTTTAGCTTACTCTAATGAACATATATCTATTATTGTTTTACATAAATCTTATTATATTGTTTGATGTAGGACTAAGTTAGAAGAGTATATGATCTACATGGTTTATGTAGAAATAGGAGGATCTTCAAGCTCTGTAGCACGTTACTGATACGTGTGCCAAGTTTCTTCCAATTTCCACAGATTTATCTAAAGGTTAATGTAGATAAGCTGAAATTTTCTTATTGAAACATGAAAAACTACCTTTAAATTAGCCAAACATTAAAAAAGAAGGTGAATAGCTTTGAATTTTTTGTTTTCTTTTCACAATATGCATGGTATTTATCGAACTTCAGAGTTTTCCGATCAAATTGGAAGGAAAATTAAGCTTAAAGCAAATGCTTTTGGAAGTTTATATACTGTTCTAGCTGATTAATTATGCAGAAAATGGTTTCGATAGAAGGAATTATTATCTTCAGTTTACATAACTCAAGCTAAATTTAGAATTTTGGCATGTTAATGGGGCTAGTAGATAGTTAGACCATTGGGGAACATTTGGCTGTGCCTGGTCTGGAGCTTCCTTTGGTTATTGTGAATGT
Organism: Drosophila sturtevanti; assembly: GCA_018150375.1. Classification (NCBI taxonomy): domain Eukaryota; kingdom Metazoa; phylum Arthropoda; class Insecta; order Diptera; family Drosophilidae; genus Drosophila; species Drosophila sturtevanti. The sequence continues at coordinate 3,261,150 of JAECWJ010000690.1, forward strand.
ATCTTGATAATTCTTTCAAAGACCTCATTTTGCATATCCTTCACATATTCGATTGTTGTATAAAGGAGTTAAATGGCTGGCCGATACACCATATTTGGTTGTGTGATTGTCAGTGGATCAGAGGTATATGCTTTTGCATCGTAAACAAGGACCACTTCTTGGACCGATTATTCAGTTAAGCTTTTTTAATGTTCAACTTTATCACTCAAAGCCATTTGGGCTTAAGGTGCATAATGTGTGTGAACGTGGGTGTGTACGCGCGTGTGTGCGTATGTTTATTATTATTTAAACCAAGATAAATATATGTATTTAAATATACTTTGAAAAATAATCATTGGAGCTTATGGCATTATCCTTCTAAGAATTACTATACATATGTGGGATCATAAGTTTATGTTTGTCTTTTCGTTGTTTGTTTTTTAGTTAAATTATAACAACAATAATAACCAAAAGAACAATAACAACATAATGCAGAGTAAAGACAAATAACATAAGCCGCAGCAAAATTTAAATACACATGTCGCTTTGGCATTGCAATTGTTGTTGGTGCTGTTGCTGTTGTTGTTGCTGATGTTGTAGCCGCTGCTATTTATGTGGCTTGCTGCAGCAGTTGCTGCTGCTGCTGTTGTTGCTGCTGTTGTTGCTGTTGCTACCGTACTGAGCGGAAATTGTATTGCGGCCAATATGGTAAATTGCCTTGAATCTACCTTAAAACCATATTTCAACACTAGATTACACAAACAAGCAGAGGCATCAGCAACCATAGCAGTTGGTTGCTGTTGTTGCTGCTGTTGTTGTTGCTGTTGTTGCTGTTGCTGCTGTTGCCTGCTACACTGCGGTATGCCATTACACCAAAATACTATCATAAAATTTCGCGCAAGCGTGTGTCTCGGCATTTTAACCAACGTTTTTTGGCGTAAGCCAGGCAACGATTGCTGTGAACAAGCCGCACACATACACACACACACTGGCAGTACATAAAATGCACACATGCAAGCAAAGAATGGTTGTTGCTGTTGCTGCGGTTGCGCTTAAATGTGTCATTAAAGTTACAACAAGAAAAAACAAAAGCAAAACTGAGCTTAGATTTCAGCTGTAAACCAGGAGAAACACATGGAAAAAAAGTAAAAAAAAAAACTAGAAAAATACAATGAAAGCAAAAACAACAATAGCAATAACCACAACTACAGTAAATACAGAGAAAAAAGAACGAACGAATGAAGGAACGTATGTGTGTATACACACATTGCAGCCTTATAAATCATCAAAAAAGTCGACTCGGAGTTTTCTTCTTTTTTGTTCGTGCAAATCATTCATAGGACAAAAGCAACCGAAAATATGCTGCATAACAAATGCCTCATTACCATGGTGACTTCGTCTCCAACTTTGTTTCCCTCCCCACCCCCCCTACCCCGTCTCCAGTTTCGTTTTTCCTTCTTTCGACTTTAACTGTTCTGACTCTGTTTGCCTTCTTCTCTCCTATATGCTTCCTCTTTCTTCTCTATCTTTATTCTCTTTACCCAGGCATTGCTTTCTCTCACACACTTACATTGCATATTTTCACTTGCAGAACTCACACAAAAGTAATTTTCTCTTTTCATTTGTTGGTGTTGCTGGTAAGTGTGTGTGTGTCTGTGTGTTTTTTCAGTGCATTGTAATTCGTTTGCTTTTCTTTTCTTTTCTTTATTTTTTTTTATATTTCTGTGTCATCATAGTTGAATTTTTTTTTTGCTATTTTTCTTTTTTGTTGCATAGAAAATTGAGCTTTTGCCAAACTAACGATGAACTAAAATATGCAAATTTATTTAACATACACAAACATACACCAAAGAAGCGTAGTGATAGAAAGAGGGAGAGAGAGACAGAGAGAGAGAATGATTTAGAGCGTTTGGGTAGAAGCAAGGTGATGATAGGGGGGCGGGGGGTGGAAGCAACGGTACATGACAAACAAATGTATGCAGCTGCATCCACATAAACAATCATCAGGGATCACACAATGTGCACTAGAGAAATGAAACGAAACGAAACAAAACGATAACTAAAATTACCATTAGCAAATTCCAGTGTATCGAAATCGACATAACCTACAAATTGCAGCGCCACGTGTGATAACGTGTTAAATAGTTTAAAATTCCTCACAGATCTATGATAATCTGACATCAATAACAATCATCTGTAAGATATATATTTGTATATATGTATATATATATATGATTTTATTATCATCCAATAGACAGATGTTTGTTTATTAAAGTCCTTTACTAATGGGTACCTATCTAACAGATTAGGTAGGTCATAATAATGGTTAAATAATGTACGGGTACAGTATTTCAGTTATAACTTATAACCGAATTAATATTCTTCAAACATATATATTTTAATTAATAAAACTCTTAATCTTCTAAATAAAGTAATCAATTTTCATGAACAAATTGTGTTTATTGAGCTATCTGGAAAGTACTCTGAAAGTTACGAAGAAACAGATGCTGATCAAGAATATATATACTTTATGGGGTCGGAAACAATTATTTCTATGGGTTACAAACATATGACCAATTTAACTATAAACTCAGCAAGAATATAAAAACATGAAAATCAGAGAAAAGCAAACACCATCAAAAAGGGAAAACTATTTTGGAAAAACATGTAGAAGTCATTCAACTTCTTAGAATTAAAATATAAATATATACAAATATATTTATCATTAAATTTAGATTATTATCTGTTTTTGCAATAATTTACTACAATTTATCATATTATTTTCATATATTTATTGTCTGCCTGAGATCTATGTTAAATTGCTTTAAGTTTTATCGTGATTGTTAAATTTTTTTATAAGAAAGAAAGATTTATTAATCTAAATCAAAGAAGTCTGATATATCTATTATATTATGGAAAACTAGGAGCTTATAAAAAGTATATATACGAGTAGTTTAATTGGCATCTTTGAGATGTGACGATTCCATACGGTTATTTTCCTTTTTAGATAAAGGAAGATAAATGGAATCCTCTTTATCAAGAATCAGTGATTTCTTGGAACCAGTAAGATGGAACTGCTTTTCTCTTTATCAAGTTCGAACCAATAAGTTCTGGGAACAAGTAAGATCGGACTGCTACTCTTTATGTCGGTCGATTCAATATTAAATTGTTATAATAAAAACTTTTAAATTACCAATTTATTTCACACGATATACAATTCCAAGTTTCGCATCTTTACATATCGGAATGAAATATTAGGCAACTTCTATGGAACATTTAGTTGTTATTTTAAACCAAATTTATGATAAGCAATATACATATGTGATGAGTATAGCCTTATAAATTTGGAGATAATTTATCTAGATCTATTTATAGCATTTTTTAAAATCTCTTCTTGATGTGACAATTACATGTAGAGTCTATTGGAAAAACGCATGGAAATTATTTGCAGAAAATCATTATAAGCTACCAGATGTCCCATAATAGATGATTCCTTTTACATGGGAAAATGTGCTACTGTTGACTCTATTGATAGTGTCTGGCTCTTTATGTCGATGACAAGTTGTTAATCCAAATGGCTTAGAACTTCTTGAATATTCTTTGAATCGTTCTTCACTTAAATATGAATAACATGAATTACACGATTAAATCTTGCTCCCATGGAAACTTTTATCATTATGTGTAAAGGATACGCTTTAAGACTGAAAGAAAGTGTAAACTTTCTACGTTAAGCTCTGTTAATTTTTGTATATCTTTGTGCTGTATACTTTTTTGGCTCAGTGTGTAAAGGCGGCATATGGAAATGGGATGGGAGCAAAGCGAGCAAGAAATCTGCAAGAGTTCCAAGCCACATTTCATATTGTCGGCACCTGAGCAGCACAACACAGCAGAACAGAACACAAAAAAAAGCCGTTAGTCGTTGTTGTCATCACACACACATACGCACATATGCACAGACATGCACACACAGATAGAGATGGAAATCTATGTATGTATGTATGGTATGGTATGGTATGCATATATGGTTTGTTTGTTTGCTTGTGTTAGTCAACGCGCACATGCATATGAAAACCGCTTTCGTTTCCGTTTCAAGAAACACCTTGAAAATGGCGCACGACATGATGGCGGCTCCTCTTTTGCTCCGTCTCCTGCCACACACATATATACATACATACATATAGCTATAGGTGAAAAATAAAAAAAAAACATCAGAAACGAAAAAAGAGAAATGGACAGAGAAGGGCAAGGATAAAGGAGAAGAAGAAGGTGAGATGACAATCAGCCAGGCAGTGTGACAGGCAGACATGCAGGGAAGAAAAAAAAAGTGGAAAAAAATAAAAGAGATACAGAAAAAAATACAAAAAAAAAAGAAGACAGAGAAATAAACAGGAGTCCAGGATTTTATTTGGTTTGCACGTTGGCGTTGTCGTTGTCATTTCCACCTTGTTGCTGTTGCTGTTTTCTGTTTTCTGTTAGTGTTGGTGCTGTCGTTGTTGGAATTGCAGGTAAAGTAAATTATGCTACGTGCAAAATCAATAAATCAACACTTTTATTGCTGTAAACGTACAACATGCAACTTGCAACATGCAACATGAACTGTGTTAATGCATTTTCCTGCTGATGCTTGAATTTAAATTTAAACAAATTGCAAGCAGACGCTACTCATCCGCATACTTATCGACATCAGTACACACGCACACACACTCGCACACATACATACGCACACACACGCCAATGAATTGCAAATCTGAGCAAAGCATTCCACGCTTTTTTTTTCCTTGTTTTTGTATTTGTTGATGTAGTTGCTGTTGCTGCTGTTGATGGTGCTTGTGCTGTTGCTGGAAAGTGTCTATGCAACAGCTGCAATTCATTACAAATGTGATTTTCCTTTTAGCAGCGAAAACGCGAGCAATTTTCAGGCTCGTTGCTCGTTCCTAGAAACCAGAGTCAAACCCAGAGACCCACAAAGCATGTACACACACACACACACACACAGATGCACCTACACACACACATACCCATACCTTTTGGTTTGCTTTGCTGGCACATTTCACATCACATCTTGAGTGCTTTATTGTTATGTTTTAAAATTCAATGAATTCTAAAAATTTCCACCGCTCTACCCCCTCCCTTCCATGCATCAGTTCAGTAGCAGGAACTGCAATAGCCGCCATTGCACTTTGGTTTTCCCAACGACAGGAGACCGACGACAGTCTATATATATATATATATGTTTGTATACAGTATTTGCCATTGTCGGTAGTCGACAGTCGGCAGTCAGTAGTGCATTAACAACACCAGTAAAAGTGCTCTTGATCTGTTGCTGTTGTTGCTATTGTTATTGCTGCTGCTGCTACTGCAGCACTCATTTATTTAAAGCGGATTTTTGGTAGGGTTAAAAAGGTGGCCAAAACAAGGTCAGATTGCAATTGCAATATATAAAGAATACGTATGGCATATGGACATAGCAGAGAGACAAAAAAGAAAAGAAAAAGAAATAACCTGGCACAGGAGCAGGGATCTGAAAGTGAAAGAACAATGAAAGATGCAAATGCGATGCAAATAAAATGCAACATTGATTAAAATTCAGGAGCAGAAGGAAAGTGAATAAAAGAGAGATTGATAAATAGAGAGAGAAGAGGAAAAATCTGAAAAATCAAGCAATCGAAAAAACCCCACTTGCTAAAGAAAGTACAAACGAAATATATTTTCTTATAATGCCTGAAAGTATGCAACATATTAAGTCCAAATGCCCAATGGCAACTTTTCTTCAGTTATAATTATGGATACCCCCATGGTACTCATTTACTAACACTAACTAGCATTTAACAGAACATTAGATTTTAACAGAGCATGAATATTTAACATATATTCGAATAACAGAGCAATAAAATTCATAAGGAAGAAAAAACGACGAATAGGGAAAATGGGAATACATTGTGCATACATATACATAAATAAAAATGAATTCAGTAGGTGGGTTTACCTCTTAAAATATATATATATTACTTTAAAGAAGACATATACATTTCAGGAAATTTATTCTTTTAGTTTCTAATCAAGGAATCGCAAAGTATAGGGGAATATACAACTAAAAAATTGATACATTCGACGACGACTTGCTTATCAGCCCTCATTAAGGCTAAGGGCTTTTAATAGTTCCATATGTGCCTAATGTTAAAGTTTTTCTGGGTTAAGTTTTTCTGGTCTGAATTTAATTTCCACTATGTTTAAATTTTGACATTTTGTTTTCGTATTTTGAAATTAAATAAGTTGATCTATTTTATAACTTTTTTTTTTTGCCAAGAGTCAAAACTTGGCCATAAAATTCAAAAAGCTAACTGTGCCAAGTAGTCACTTTATATAAATATTTTTCTCAAAATGATATTCAAAATGAGGCTACATCTTAGATAAAGTATTAATACTAGACCTAATAAATGGAGTTAAAATCTCTCTTTTGCGGCACTTGAAATATATGCTAAAATCATTGATCGCAGCTCAAAAACATATCATATTAAAATCATATCTATGTTCAAAGAATTTTAAAAGATTTATAGGTTTATATCTCACCAATGTACTTACGTGTTGGCCATATGTTTCTATATATGGTAATCAATATTTATATAGTTTTAAGCTTCAATTAACAATTCAAAAGGATACTTCTTTTTTTTTTTTTTTTGTAGATTTTTTGTAATTTTTGTCTATTTATTTATTTCATAGTTGTTGTTGTTGTTGTTTTTTTTTGTTTTGTTTTACTTTTATTATTATTTTGTTAAGCTTACAAAATAGCATATATAACGTTTAGTATTACGTATTGATAAAGTTTATTTTACTAAATTACATTTGTTCTGGTTTCGCCCAAAAAAACATTGACGCATTTTATATGATTGCATTTGCATTTGCATATATGTATATATTTATACACACACACATATATATATATATATATATGTATATACATATATTTGTGCAATTGCATTCGCAGCCTATTATTTGCTTAACTTTTTATTTGCAATGGAAAAATTAAAAATAACATAGAAAAACAGAAATAGCGCGGAATATATATGTATATATATATATATATATATAGAAAAAAAAACACACCCAAAATATGGTATAAGGCAAATTAAATGCAAGCCAAAGCAATTTAAAATAAATTTTCTGCAAACGGCATTTAAAAATATTTGATTTCATGCAATTGACAGAGACTTCGGACAGACGAATAGCCAGATAGACTGGCAAGCAGGATGAAGAGAGAGGGGGGAAGAAGGAAATTTGGTGGTACATAAAAAATGCATTTAAAATTTATTTGTTTTTTTTTTGTTATTTAAAATTGTTTTTTATTTGTTATTATTTCCGTTTTGCTGCACATCAATCTCGCATCGTGGATTTTCGATGCGGGATTAAGGCATAGCAAATGTGGGGCAAGGCATCAGGGGGTATGAATGGGCCGAAAAGGGGGGAATGATAGGGTAAATAATTAAAGATTAGGTTAACTTAATTGCTGGCAAATTTGTCTAAAACTTTTCGCCATGATATCATATATTTGATGATTGATGCTAATCATGGCAATAGGCGCGGATTGAAACGTCCCATAAATAGAATCATGCCCGTTGGATTGTGACGCACAAAGTAAAGGAAGGGCTTATCGAAACGCAATCGTGGTGCATCTGGGACACGTGCCTGTCTCGGTCTCAATGGTAATGGCAATTCTAAATATTTTGGATCAAGTAAATCATCATAAAAGCCTCGTCCCAATTGTGTTTCCTCTTGAACCAGTGACCCAAAGTCCACAATATCATCATCATCATCATCGTCATCATCATGAGTGTTCACATCCTTGTTCCGTTTACGCAATGGTGGTGCTGGATACATTTCTACATGATGATGTTCGGAAATCTTCTCCTCACCACATGTACTAAATGTATTGATCTGTATCATGTCGGAAAGGAATATATCCCGATTCCCATTTCCAGTTAGTCCACGTAAATCGGCAAAATCGGATTGAAAGAGGCCACGAAGACCCATTTTCTGTAGTCCCAGAGAAGCATTTACAAATGAACGATGCGAAAAGCGTGGCAACTGTACTTCCATGCCAGGACGATCCATTAGGGACGTAAGTAATTTACTCCATGCCTGTTCACCGCCAAAGGCCATTTCTACCAATTCGCGTTCGAGACGCTCCAGCTGATTGTCAATGAGAGAAATCGAACTCTGATGTCCTGGCATCACATAAATGGTGCTTACTGTATCCTGACTGTGACCAAAGGCAACCACTGTGGCATCCAATTTGGGTTCGTAGCCGGCTGTAAAGCCGGAACGATAAACCACGGCTGGTATGGGAACCAAACGGCGCTGTCGAACAGTTGGATTCACCTGGAAGAACATTTCCCCATCTCTGTCAATGGTGGAACCGCCACGAGAGCAATCTGTTTGGAAAAGATTTGCCGATACGGTGGCCAATGGTCCATTCACCCAAACACTATTTGTGCGCAGATATTCCAAGACTTTGCCCATGGTGTGACGTTTCACTAAAAGATTCGTGCGACGTCTCACTATATCATTGACCACATGGAAGTTAACTTCCTCCACATGTCCCGCATAAAATTGCTGTGTCTTCTCCTTGAAGAAGGGTAAAATTTTACCATTTGCTCGGTCACTGAAAATCTCGCGAACGAATGCAGCGGTGGCTATATCGCTATCGTTGGCCTGTTCCACTGAGTTGGTAATGTTTCGGAATATCAGATGGGGATTGAAGGTGACCATGTCATCCAGTTTAAGTATCTCGTTCATTTCACCCGATGTACTACCTCTGGCACCCAGGAACATCATTGACAACATGGACGTTAGTGCAAATGGTGAGATGACCAGACTGCGAGCCGAACTAATCCTCTCAGAGGTAATGGCACGCCAATAACTGAAGGCTAGTTCATTGCAGAGACGCGAAAATGCTTGCAAATCTTCATCCAGATTGGCAACAGATGCCTCTAATCCAGGCGAGGAGAGTGGACTTGGCTCTAGTTTAACGGGTGGACGGGTAGCTTGGGTGGATGTAGCCATAAGATTGGTCAAGGAGGCCGGTCTTGGCTGTGTGGGACGTTGTATGGGTTGATCACGAATCGCATTATTGTTGGCACTATATGGCAATACCAGTTGATTGTGATTACTCAGGGATGAAGGTTGTACATAGTAGGAAACGGGTCTCAAAGTGGGCAGCCGTTTGGTAGTTGTTGTTGTTGTTGTTGTTGTTGAAGGCGTAGGTGATGGAGATGGTGCTGGTGTTGGTGATGGCGATGGAGTGGAGATTGTTGGTCTAGCTGTGATTGTAGTTGTAGTTGTTGTAGTGCTTGAAGCAAATAATGGGATTTGATAGCCACCGCCTGATTGATCCTCCTCATCCTCTTCATCTGGCTGCTCCTCCTCCTTAGTTTTGTTTTCCTGCACTTCTGTCGACTTAATCGAACTGGCGTCTTGTTCTATTTGCACCTCGGATTCTTGCTTTTGGAGTGGCCTTACCACACTGGCCGTTGTCTCACCCAGTTTAACATATGGATCCTCATCGTCTAGTTGAAATTTCTGTGAACTTGTCACACTGGTCGCATCCTCATCTGTTATGGTGGCTGTCAGCTCATCAGATATTTCCTCTGTGGATTCATCGCCCAATTGCTGCGTTTTCACGGTATTCATTTCGAACTTTTCCGTGACTTGCTCTGAACTGAGCGACATATCCGATTCAGACGATACTATACTCATATCACCGGGTATTTCCGTTATCGGCAATTCCTCCTTCTCTCCGCTGATGGCTGCTACATATTGAGGCTGCAGTTGAGCCGCATTCGTGGCATTATCCTCCAATGTTTGCTCTTGCTCCGTTGATGTTTGCTCGGTTTCCTCTTCGATTGGGATTCTTGTTGTTGTTGTTATTATTGGTGACTCTGGTTCCTCTATCTTTGGTACCTGGGTAATGCTGATTGTAGTCTCCGCTTTCTCTGTCGTGGACAAGGATTGCTCTTCTTTAAGTGCTTCTTGTGCTCCATCAACTTTTACTTCTACTTCAGCTTCTTCATCTTCTTCTTGTTCCTGACTGTTACTGGCTTCCGTCTGCATTTGGTCGTTGTAACCATTTGTCAACATTTCGGGCATTTGCTGTTCCTCACTCTCCCGTTCTGTGGTAGTTGGCAATGCCATCGTTGACTCCTCTTGGCTGGCCTCGTTTGTTGTCTCCTTGCTTAACTCCAATTCCAATGACTGTTGGTTTTCGGTAGTTGCTCCCTCGACTGCTTCGTTGGTTGTGTCTATCTGCGATGTTGCTGTCGATGTCAGTTCGCCCTTTTCCACCTCAACCTCCTCTTGGCTGATGGGTTTGACTTCCTGTTTGATGGCTGGTGTCTCACTTGGCATTGCCTCGAGCTCGACTCTTTCATTCTCAAACATTTGCTGCTCATCATCCTCATCTTGCTGTTGTTGGGCATAAATTTGCGTTAACGATAAAATGGGTATGCGGTGCGTGCTTGTCTCTAGGTAAGCAGTTTCCTGTTTGATGAGTTCCTCATTGCTTGGTATTATGGTGGTGATTTCCTGCTTCTGTAACGTTGTTGTATCCATCTCCTCCTCAAGTTTGATCTCCTGCTGTGGTTTTTCAATCTTAACCGTTTGCTGAGGTTTTAACAAGAATGATGAATTCAGTTGGGCAAAGTTGCTCAAACGATGGCCATCATCGTCAATGTCATCCGAAAGTGCTGCGCCTTGAGATTGGGTTATCTGCTGTATGACATCGGACATCAAGAACTCAAGTTCATCTTTCGTCTCGTTCGAGTTCATGTGCAAATCACCAGAGGTAAGGCTATTGGTACCATCGACCAATGTGGAGGCAACAGTAGCCGCCTGAGTTTGGAAATTTGACATTGATATTTGATCCGTTGGCCTTAGCACTTCCATATTGAGTTGCTGCACTAAATCAGCAATCATTGGTGTTACTTCTGTGCTATCTTCGCTGCTCTCTGAAACGGGCAAACGCATATAAGATTCAGTGGTAACTTCCGTTACCATCTCGTCCTGATTAGTTGATTGCTCCAAATTGGCTGTAACTGGCTCGGGTTCTTCGGCATAAAGGGTTTCCAATTTCGTTTCAATTTGTGGCTTAAGTGTGGTGGCTTCCACTTCCTCTGTACCATACATGGATGTCGTTACCAAGAACTGAGTTTGTCCTGGTAACTCTGTCGTCTCTGGTTCCTCAACAACACGTTCTGTCTCTGGTTTAACACTAGGCTGTGGTGGTTTTGTCACCGCAAAATATTGAGGCCTGGCGGTAATAACTACCACAGGGGTCTGCTCCTCAATTCCGGTCTCTATGCTGCTTAGTGTGGTTTCCGGTTGGTCTTTCTTTGATTCCAAAGATTCGTTAACTTCACTCGTATCTTCCTCAGAAAGCATGGTGGCCAAGGTACTGCCACCATAGTGAGCGGTTAATGGTTTGGGTGTGCTAACTATGGGTGTGGTTATGCTTGGAACAGTTGTAGTGGTAGTTGTAGTAGTGGTTGAGGTGGTGCTAGTGACTACAGTTGGTGTAGTAGAGCTTGTGCTACTTGTCACTGGAATCTTTTTCTTATTGGCCAAATATTCAATTTGTTGACTATTCTCAGCACTGTCATATTTCGTGGGTTCCACTTCATCTTTCTTATCGCTGGCCGTTGATAAATCCTGGGTAAGTGACTGCACAATTTGATCCATGGACAAGATTTGATCGGGTGACAATTGTGGTGCCGGTGATGGTGAACTCTGTTGCAATTGCTGTTGGATTAGAGCCAACGATGGCAACGGCAATGGAGTCTTCTTCAATGGCGATTGTTCAAAAACTGTGGGTAAACTTTCAGCCACATCTGCATCATAGCTGGGCATGGGATATAGTGGAGAAACATGAGTGGTTGTTGTTGTCGTTGTACTAGTCGCTGGCTTTTTAGTTGATATGCTATTAATCAGTCCATAACTTTCAATGTGGTGCACTTCGGATGGAGCAACTTTGCTAGATTCAGTGGTTGAAGTATGAACGGGTTTGCCATGTATGCGATTGTGGTGCAGAGTGGTTGGACGTTTCGTACTCGATGGTTTTCCATGTACCTTTTGATGATGAAGTGCGGGTGGTTTTACAGTGGTTGTTGTTGTAGTTGTTGGAGCTTCTGTGGTGGTTGTTGTAGTTGTTGTTGGAATTGTTGTAGGCGCCTCCGTTGTCGTTGTTGTTGTTGTTGTCGTTGAGGGTGTTGTTGTTGGTGCCTCTGTTGTTGTTGTTGTTGTGGTGGTTGTTGTTGGTGCTTCTGTGGTTGTTGGTTTTTCGGTTATTGGTTCAGTTGGGGGAGCTTCTGGTACTTGTGTTGTTGTTGTTGTTGTTGTAGGAGCTTCAGTAGTAGTTGTTGTTGTTGTTGTTGTAGGAGCTATTGTAGTGGTTGTTGTTGGTGTTGCTGTTGTTGTTGTTGTTGTTGCAGGTTTAGGTTTCTTGTGCGGTCTTTGTGGTCGCGGTGGTTTCAAATCACCTTCTTCAATTTGTGGCGATGGTTTCGGTTTTCCAGTTGGCTTACGTTTTGGCTTCGATGGTTTGCTACTGGATGGCGATCCTGGCGTTCGTGTGGGCTTACGTTTCTTCTTTTTGGGCGTGGTTGAGGGTGGTGAACGAATGGTGGTTGTTGCTGAAGGTTCGACAATTGGTGTGGTTGTTTCTGGTACTGGTGTAGTTGTTGTTGTCGTGGGTGCTGGTGTTGTTGTTGTTGTTGTCGTAGTTGTTGTTGTCGTTAATTTCTTCTTTTTCTGAGTTGTGTTTGCATTACCATTTGGTTTTTTTACACGATGTGGCACATTGCCCGGTTTCTTGGCCAATTGATGATTATAGATAACTTTCTCTGTTGTCGTTGGAACACTGCTCGATGATGTTGGCGTATGTATAATCTCTTGATTATTATAGAATACACGTCGAGTGGTTGTCTCCGGTTTGTTAGTGGTGGTGGTGGTGGTTGTGGAGAGTTTTTGATAAATTGGCTGCATATGCATTAAATCAAAGTCTTGTTGGATATGCTGATGATATTGTTGCATGCCCGTATATACCGACTCCATGGGATCCAGCTCTTCCTGTACCACTTGGGGTGTCATTTGTGTGGTGCTTGTGGTGGTAGTTGGCTTACGCTTACCCGGCTTACGTTTGTTAGGCTTTGGCTTTTTGCTGGTAGTTGGCAAGGGTGGTGAAATTGTGGAACTGGTGTCGACTAGCTCCGATTCTGGAGTCATTACGATTTGTTGAGGTCTCTGTTGGGGGAAAATATCGCCACCTGTATTTCCAAATATGGCGGGCAATATCAGAGACCAGGATGAAGATACATCTGGGGTATCCAAAATAGGTAAAAGCAATTCTCCGGAGCTATTCTTGTTGGAACTGGAGGCCACTTCCTTATTGAGAACATTCTGTACACTGTTTACAATATCCTGAACATTTTTCTCTGGTTCACGTTCTGTTAGGGGGGCGGTGTGTATGATGGAGGGTCCTTCACCATCTCCATTAGCCACAATACTTTGAATTTCTTGCATGGTCATCAGACGTTTGACCAATTCACCATGCTCATCAAAAGTATAGAACTCATACCTATCCGGATTGAGCAGATCAATGGGGCTGGCTACCTGTAATGAAGGTTGAGGCTTTGGCACTTTGTGACCCAAAGCATCGGTAAAGTGCGGCTCATTGCCATCCAAAACCACTGAAACGGAGGAAACCACACTGCAAAAAAAAAAGAGAAGAAGAAGGAGAACGGGGAAAGGAAGAAGCACATGTTAGTGACATCGAATCATGATTAATGGTAAAATTGCAGTACGATTAAGTTGAGCTCAGCTCAGATGGCAAAGAAATGTAAAGTCATGCTTCTGCTGCATACTTTGCGGCGCATTCGCTGGTATTTTAATGGAAATTGAAATATGTTTGTATGCAATCGTGGCAGAAAGTCATGCAGTAGTTTCTCACCCCCTCTCTCACTCTATCTCTCTCTCTCTCCCTCCCTCTCTCGTTTTCCCCCTTTCTCTGTATTATTTTTTATTTTCTGTTTCACCCACACACACTATTTCTGCATTCTGCACATTGCGCTGAAAAGTTTACATATGTAAATGCGTACGGGGAATGGGCCTGGGTTTGTGCTTGGGTTTGGGTTTAGCGTATGCAAGTAATTCCGCGACTCGCAGAGTGGAGCACATCATTAACATTTAAGCACGTGAGTCGAAGCGTGCTTAGTCATATGCAGCTGCTAGGATATCTAAATGTAATGTCTGAATAGAGGAGCCGAACATAGGTAGAAACCAGTGGAAGGGTAGGTAGTGGGAAAGCAACGCCAACGCCAACGGCAACGGTCGACGTTGTCTCATCAAAAACCACCAACGCTCCGTGGCAAAAAAATCACTTCATGTGGAAATAGTAAAGTGCACACATGTGCAGGCATTCAAACGACTTTTCTAAACTATTCTATGAGATAAGTAAATTAATTCTGCATTTAAAATTAATTTCTTCAGCATTATTATTTTGCAAAAAAAAAAAAAAAATGAAGATGAAATAAAACAAAAACTTTATAAAACTATTTTAAAATTTGCTAACTATGAAGCAATAACTTTGCATATTTGACCGTGTTTGAGCAGTTTTTAATTCAAAAACTATACATGAGGTACATAATATTTCTTTTTTTCAGCACATAAGAAAGTTATGTTTCATGTCCAAAGCAATTTACATAATTAATTTCATACAGTTGCAATATCAAATTGTGATTTTTTTTAATCAATTGTATTACTGTCTTTTGAAAGCAACTCAACAGCAAGGAAGGAAGATGAAGTTTCCATACCCTCTAAAAATACAAATTATAAGTTTAACTTGGTAATCAAAATCAAAACTTGGGAATTGAAATCCCTAAATGAACTATAAAAAACTCTTCAGCATTTAACATTTTATTAGTTCTTTGTATATAAATTAACTATATATTTCATTTCTGCAGGACATTTATTTGTAACAACTCCAAAAAAACAGTAGGGAATAAAATTGTGAATAAATTATATTTGCAAATTCAAATTCAATTAATATTATTACTGAATTCCAAGTTGACTGCACTTTTCTATAAGAGGAGTTTAAAATTATAGTAGATGGCTTTATTTATTTATTTATTGTAATCGCTAGTTTAGTAGATGGTATCAAGTAATTATTTATTTATCTTCATACAATGTCTTTTTCACTTCTCTATCTTTTCGCTTCGGGATGGTTGCTTTTTGAGTGACTCTCAATTCTCTGTTATATATCTATGTTAACTCGTAGCATCTGTTAAGATGTTAATTCTGTTAAGTTCCAGTGTTAGTAAACGAGTAAGTGGGTTTTTCTCTAATGATCGCTAGAGTTTAAGCCAATCGTCCTGCCACAAAATGAGTTGTTAAATTAAGATTATTCTTAGTCGTTTAAACTAGTAAATGGTAGATAAAAATATATATGCAACTTATTTAGCCTCACTCTTTAAAGATCTTTCTCTGACAAAGAACTATTTTCTTTTATATATCTACGATATATAAAAACTTTTTAAAGTTGCAAATATTGCCACTTTGTTTTTTTTTTCTGTAAAAAGTGTATATATTAAGATAAAGAATAAATAAACAAGAGATAATGGCATACCAAACAGATATTGATAGCACTTACATATGAGTAAATATATATTGAAAAATGTTCAACTCAAAGAATTGGAATTGTTAAACTGATTGGGTTTTAATTGGAATTTCACAATAAAAATATATATATATACATATATATAACTACATATCATCTGTATGTAAATGTAATTGTAATTCAACAACAACGCAATTGGGGGAAAAAAACTGGGAGATTGAGACAGATTTAATAGATTAAAGGTAGTAACGATTGTATGCAAGTGGAGAGCATAAAAATCATCAACATTATCATCATATCATTTTCATCATTGTTTCGTTGCCTTAATTATTGATATCATTATTGGCAGCAGCTGGTCTTGTTGCCTGTGTGTGAATTTGTTTATTGCCTTTAAGGCACACGAGTCCGGAAAGGCAGCCACAAATATATTAATTTTAATTTGAAAAAAAAATTTCTTTTTATTTTTATTTTTGTTTCTTCTTCGCTATCTGACATTGGGGGATTTTTGGGTCAAAATGGAGGGGCCAACAACAAGAAAGAAGAAACCCACCAAACTCAAAGTTAAGGCCGAACCAGAACTGATTAGCATTGATTTAGAAGTTAATGAGCACTCAATTTGTTTTGCTCTTGGCCGCAAAGTATGCAACGGTTTTTTCAATGCCGTAGCAAATTAATTAAAAAATACTAAGGCAAAATGCCAACTGACCGACCCCACGCGCTTTAAACAACAGCAACAGTAATAACAACAACAACAAGAACAAAGAGAAAATTCTATTTCAATTAGTGGCAAAAATTGCAAAAAGCTGTACAAACAAAAGATTTTTCGTAACAACAGCGACAACAACAACAATAACAATGAAGGTAAACAAAGGACTAGATGGCAAAAGGCAGAGAAAGAGAGAGGGAGACACACATAGAGGGGTATAGATACAATAGGAAAGAGGGGTTCCCTAAGAGGCAGTGTGGGTCAAATGAAAAACAAAGCCTTAACTGATTCCTGTTAGCTGACCCCACCATTTCTCCCTAACCAATGAAAGTTAAAATCGCGTATATCAGCAGAACACAAAAAAAAATAAAAATAAAAATAAAAGAGGGAGAAAAAAGTAAAATAAAATACAAAAAGGAGTGTGTACTCACCTGGAACCAATGACTTTCTTTGATGCCTCATCCTCAGTTTCAATTCCCGTTTGTGTATTACCCAACGATGATTCCTTGTACTCCTCATGCTTTGGCAATGTTGCTCCATAGACAAAAGCCGGCTGCATGGCAGGCTGTTGCTGTTGCTGCTGTGTCGTTGATGATGGTGGTGGAACATTTCTGTGGCTCGTTGTCGTCGATGTGGTCAAATAGGTGACCAGCGAAGGCTGCTGTTGCGTATCCTTGTTCGCTATATCTGCTGCTCCCGCTGTTACAGCCCACAGCCCAATAAGGGGCAGAATGAGCACGAAGCTCTGCATTGTTTGTCCAGGCCTAGGACCTGCTCCCTCTATCGTTTTTGCTTTGTTGACTTTCCGCTTGAGGGGAGGATGGGGAGCAGTTATTTTTATTTTAGCTTCAGACTTATCTAAAAATTGTTTTTCTTCCTCTGTTTGCTGTTGCTGATGCTGCTGTTGGTGCCGTTGCTGCCGTTGATGTTGCTGTTGCTGTTGCTGTTGCTGTCGTTGATGTTGCTGGTGACCTTTTGCTTTTTAATGCTGTTGCTCTTGAGGCGTCTGTACGAAAAAAGAAAAAAGAAAACATGGAAGGAAAAGAAAAAGGAAAAACTAATTAATGCCAATGTTAATGAAGAGCCAACGAAAAAGAAATTGCTAAAGAAAATTTACATTAAATTTACTTTAAAAACTTGTGTGTGTTTGCCCTGTGAGTGTGCGTGAGTGTGAGTTTAAGTGTGTGGAGGATACATTTCGCGGGGTGAGAGGGTAAGCTGCTGTCATTATCAAGGGGCTTTGACGCTGAATAGAGTCTGGCAGGCAATTTGCCTTGGCTTACAAGCCGCAACGCTAATGCTCCTGTAATTATGCTAATAATAATAACGAGAGCTGCAAGCCGGCGAACTGCAGTAGAGCGATTTAATACCTTTCGGAGTTCTCGTCCTTAGAGTTAAGGATGCTTTCAATGCCTTGGACTAAGTGGTAGGCAATTTGTGCATAAGCAGAAGGGATATATACACACACACTCACACACATATATACACCCACACTCACACACATATATACACACGTGTTGTTGTATGTATTATTTCGTTATACACACAAGTCATTGCAAAGGTACAGCTGCTGTTAGTGTGTTTCGCTTTACTCGTCGTGTGAACCATAATTTCTTGTGATGGCTTTAATATCTACTTACAAATCGTGGCTTATATTTCTACTACATATGCTTAGGGAGCATAATGTAAGCCTGTTTACATAATGTGCAATAGCTTATGTAATCTCGCACAAAAGTCGAGGTAATTGTTGACCTTATGAAAATGTTAATATTCAATCTTCTATAAAATTCGAGGAATTCCTTAAGAGAAAGCGTAAAATAGAATTTTGATATATACTGAGAAATGACTTAAGTGATTTTCATTTAATAGGTGTATTAGGTGCCTATTTGCAATTTAGATTACATTTTTTCTGCCTCCGCTTCCTGCTGTTATGTTAACATTAACATTGGAGCCACTGCTCTGTTAATGTAAGTGCTGGAAAATATCTTAATCGTAAATCGTTAAGATCATGTAAGAATATTGTCCAATTCCATGTACATACATATTTGACAATGGCCAGATATGAAAGTAAATTTCACCAGTGTACTTAAAACGTTTAAGTTTGTCCCTTTAAAAGTCAAGATAAACAATAACCTGCCTAGTTGTTAGTTCCTTCCATCTTAACTATACGCAGTTAACTAAATGCCATTCAAAATGATAACCATAGGCATTTTTCTTTTACCCCCCAACACACACAAGCTGGACGATTTCTCTCTATCTCTCTCTCTCTCTCTCTCTCTCTCTGTCTTTCTTTCTTTCTCTGTGTCTGCCACAAATCTTCATAACTGTCCGCACATTTTGGCATCGTTGCTTTTTGACCGCTTTGCTCCAGTCCAACTTCGCAACACACAAAATGAATCTGTGTCAGAGTAAAAATGGGAGGCAAAAGCAAAAGTTCCCCTTGGGTATTTGTCAACACACATACACACGCACACGCACACACATACACAAATACATGCATACACACATACATACATAGAAGCAGTGTCTCCTTGCTACCGAATCCCAACAGAGAAGTGAAGTAAGATGAACTAGAGTGAGAGATGGAAAAGGGAGGAGGGAGGCTACAATAGCGGCGGCAGCGGCAGTGGCAATTGTGACAGCAAATAGAATCTTATCTGTGGCCCAGGCGTTTAACTGCCATTGCCAACTCTAACTTAGCCAAGCGGCAGTAGCAGCAGCAGCAGCACCAGCAGCAGCTGGTGGTGGCGCTGGAGCTGAATCTGCGGCACCGACTCACATAGTTGTTGGCGATAGTCATCCAAAGAGATTCACATGAAAAATGTTCGCACATACATTTTTTGCCTTTGGCTCGAAAAGCTGCTGACTGTTCACACGCTTCCTTAGTTGGCCAAACCCAGGCTGGTCGGTAGCAGTAGGGCAGTCAGTCTCATGTTACCTGTTCTCCTTTGCATGAGGGTTTTGTTTGTTGTCTTGATAGCAAACCATTTCGTCTGCCATTCCACCTGCTGCCCGCCCGCACATGCATTTCATTCGCTCTCATACACTCTTTCTGTCTTATCTGGATGTATCCAACTTACCTTAGCCTTTGGGGGCCAAATGTAGCATATTTTACTTTTACTTGTTGGCCTTTCGAATTTAAAATGCAATTTAATCATTGCTTTTACTTTAAAAACAATTCTGGTGCAATTTAAGTAGGATAACTTAAGCTAATAATAGTATTAAGGTCTTCGGTTAATTACTATGATTAATGCACAAAACAACAAAATAATAGCTTAGTCATTCCTGTCTACTAACGAGCCAATTTTACACAATCAGTTGATGTTGTTGTTGCTTTTGTCATTGTTGTTTTTAGTTGTTGTAACTACGCCTACAATTCTATTAATGTTTTAAAGGCTATACAATTACGCCCAAATGATAAAACCAAAGAGAAAAATACTGCCTGGTCATAACTCAAAAAAAAAAAAAAAAAAAAAATACAGAAAAAAATGAAAAAAAAGGGAATGGGAGTGGGAAATAAAGGACATATACAAACAGGACGCGGATATCGCACAACAACCATCTCACTGAAAAGAGAAAAGGTGTTTGGGGTGTGTGTGTGGGGCGTATGTGTGTGTCTGTGTGTAGTGGGGGAGGAGGGGCTGGTCAACTAAAAGTTCGCGCGTGTGTGGATATCATTCGAAAGCATGAGATGGCACAAATAAAAAAAGAAGAAGAAAAAGTTAAGGATAATCATAAAAAAAAAGTGGGAGCATGGGCGTAATCCTTTCACACACACACACACACACACTCACAAACACGCATACACACATACGGCCACTAACTCTGACCAAAAGAAACGCATTTAAGCATGAAAGGATACGACGCCTTTTTTTGAGTGTGTGCGTGTGTGTGTGTGTAAGTGAGTGACTATATGTGCGAGTGTATGTGTGTTAGTTGCCTTCTACGTTGCCCTGCGTAAAAGGATTTTGTGCACCTTTCAAGGTCCTTTTTTTACAGTTTGTTGACTATAAAGTCCAAGAATGAATGAATGCATGAATGCATGATGATTGAATGAATGTGCCAAGCCAAGGGTACGCAAGAAGAAAAAAAAAGAAAGTAAAGAAAAGGAAAGCAAAGGAAAGGCAAGAAGAAAAACCAACGAACTTCTCTAAGGGTCATACTAATCAGCCACACACCAGGCATCCATCTCACTTGCGACACTTCCCTCTTCCATCCCTCTCTCTCTCACACACACTGTTCCCTCACTCTCTCTCTCTCTCTCTCTCTCTCTCTCTCTCTTACTTGTTTTGATTATAAATTGAAAAATTTGCTGTTGTGCAAATTTCTGCAAAATCAAAGTGTTTGCCAAGAGATTTTTCTCTTTCTTTTTTTTTTTATTTTTTGTATTCACTTTTATGGCATCTCCATATGTCGCTATCCCAAAAAAAATTGGGTAGACTGGGGGATTAGGGTTCGGGGTAGTTTTGATGGGTGGGGTGTGAAAATTTCGGTCAAGCGCAAAAGGCTGTCCGTCCATGTGGAAGTCAAAGGCGTGGAGGCATAAAGGATATGCTTGTTAGTAACCAAATTTGCAGCAATGGCAAGAGATGGAACAATAAATGAATAAAATAGACACAGAGAAAGAGACAGAGAGAGAAAGAGAGAAAGAGAGAGAGAGAGAGGGGGGGAATTAGGCAAGTGAATGTCAAAGTTTTGTCATTTCTATGGGAAATTAAGTTATGAAAAGGTTAATTTCCTTTTCTTACTTTTCATTGAATGCATTTTCCTATTTCTAAAGCATTTAAGTTAATCTTAGTACAAATCAATTGCATACCTTAAGGAGTAGCATTTGCATTCAGCTCAAGTTTTTTTAATCTATCAATCGATATTTTAAAGAAGGTTGTTGACTTTTAAAGAGAAGGCAGATCTATAAGAAGTTCTTTTGACAAATTTGTTGCTTTCTATAATCTAAAATTTATTTTTTTTTTTGCAAAATAAGGATAATATGGAGGTCTAGCTTACAAACATATTTATAAATAGATTAATCAATTGTGAAAGAAAAACTATTAATCCAAGAATTTTTACTAGAGTTATGCTTAATGTATAGAGTTATTTAGGCATCCTAAAATCATTTGTTATATTTAGGCTATATATTTTAATTAATATATATGTTTATATTGCTGTTGCCTTTGCATCTCTGATTTATTTGTAGAGTTTCCAACTTAATAAAACATACAATAGAATGACTTAGAATTACTACTTTACCTACAAATCATTCATTTTCATTTGACGAAAAGAATCTATCAAATTTACAATTATAAATTTTTTGGTGCATCTAAATATATAAGAAGTAGTAAAAGTTTATCTGTCAGACGACTGAAGATCTGCAGATAATAATAGATAGGGGAACAACTTGGACTCTAGTATGCACTACTAAATGTACTGGAATCAATTAAAAAAACCTAATAATTGCGAGGGAACAATTGCAAAATTGTTTAATTTAGTTGATTTATAATTGAATCTTTGCAATGTGACTCGCTTACTAACAAAATCAGTATGGAGAAGTGTATACAAATCAAAAACTGTTTTAGCTGAATTGGAATTATCTTCATTATTCATACCTATTAGACTTTTTTTATATAGAAATGGCATATATTGAAGAGTTTTCTACGATTAATCCCTTATTATCCAATGGCTCCAAATAAGTTAATTAATAGGCATTTTAACCCAAGAGATTGGAAAGTAGTTTAAAATCTTTTGCATTTTTTTCATTAGTTCTGTCTTATTTGGATATACAATCACAAATAGATATAAATATTTATGCGACTACATAAAGATCTGAGTTCTAAACTTTATTTACAATAGATATAAAAAAAGCTAGATGAGGTAGTTCGTTTATACATTTATATATACATATATATATATATATATATATAACCTTCTCTACATTTATACATATAATGTAAAGTATTGATTTTAAAAATTTACTGATCAATTCTTCGATTAATGTAGATGAATTTAAATAATAAGAATATAATAAGCAAATTTAAGTTCTCGATTTCTGATTTTATTAATCAGTTATAGTATTTTTATCGCTTGGGATTAATATAAGTCTGAACATTTGTATAATTATGTAATGATCTTTGCTTTGCGGGCCACAAAATCTCCTTATGAATGAATGAATGTTTTTTGTGGAGAGACTGTAAAAGATATATATATATATATAATATATGTATATATATATATATGCTTTTAAAAATAATAAATTTCATTATGTTGAATGGCCAGCAAATTTTAATTGTCAACACATGGATATTAAGTATACTTTTGTTGCTGGTATGTTTTCATTTTACAATAAATATATGGTAAAAGTGATAATGGCAACGATTGTATAATGGATTAAGCCCGACCCAATGCTGTTGGCCATGACATTTTGTTTGTTGCCATTTGGTTGGCAGCATTGCATTTAAGCCTTTATCAATGCGAATGTGGCAAGAGAAGCCACCAAACCAACTTATATACATACATATATATAGGATTCCAGTCCAATGGAGGGATTGTATGCATTTTTACTTAATTTGAAGCGATTTATTAACGCTTTTGTTGTTATTGCATTTTTAAATTTTGTCTACAGCTGCTGCAATGATAATTAATTAAAACTCTTATTTCTATAGTTATGATTGAATTGTGATTCAGTTGTGATAGAAAAGTTCGTATCAAATCAAATCAAATCAAATGGAAATGGAAATGAAAATGGAAATAAAATCCCTATAGCACTAGCAAGACAAATGCAAATGCATTGCCAGGACATTGAATATATGCTGCAAGCACGCGCCATTTGACAAATGAGGGCAATCAAAAAGTTGCATGCCGCTTAATGTGTCGTCATTGCAGCAAGAGATGCTGAAAAGTTGCATTTACAAATCACGTAGACTGCGAACTTTGACAGTTGGCGCTAATTAATGTCAAAAGTGTAAGATATGTATTAAAGAATAGAACGAGGGTACGAACATTGCTGCATTGTCATGTGCCACATGGCCCATAAGCCATGCGAAGTCACTAATCCCGCTCACGCCTTGGCCACATAACTTTCTGAGACGACAACGTGTTCCATGGCCGTGTAAAAAAAAGAAAAAAAAAATAAAAAGGGGAATCAATGCAATCTACTCATAACAACAACGATGACAATGGCCACGTGTTAGGCAATTTCAGTCAAGTCAAGCATTTATTGTTGAACAAAACTTGAAAAACTATATAAGACCCCAAGGTGATATGAGATCTATATTATTTAACTGATAGGGGGGATTTCCTAATACCTATCTAGTATATGAGAGTGTGGGTGTTGTTGGTGTGAGTGTGTCTGTGTGTTAAGCGTTATTTTTTTTATATTTTTATTTTTGTTTTGTTTTGTTTTGTTCTGTTGTGAGTGTCAGTTGCAGGAATAAACACTTGGCATCTTAGCCTTCTTCTGTATCCTTTGTATACATAGCATAAATATGTACTTATAATAGACAAGCTTTATGTATTGATGGCCAAAGCCCCCTCCACTCTCCCCGCTCCCACCTCTCACCAACCCACAATCGAAAACAATATCAAAAAATAGACAGTTGAATACGAATAGAGCAAAAAGAAAACGATGAAAGAAGGAAAAAGTATGAAAGAATTGAGCAGCATTGAGAAAAGATGGGCCTAGAGATATGCACGTGATTCGAATGGAATGTTCAAATTAAATCGAACTCCTGCGGCTCAGAGACGAGAGAAAAATCTTTACCAAACAATATATGTCATATACATATACACTGAGAAAAATCTGCAATGGAATACTGCTTAAGAAGCAGAAACTATTTAGGTGGAATATCTGATAATCGTTTGGGATTACTCTATTTAGTCAATGATATCTTATAAATATCTATAAATTGCGTACATTCCTTGTGTCAGATATAGCGTTGCAACATTGGAACAATTAGTTAAGACCATTAGCTCAATCAATGGATTTATCCCTTTACAACGTTTTGCTACAGAAGAGTTTATTCATTGCCTCCCAAGAATGCCATTGCGAATCTATGTATACAAGATTTATAATCAAAAAGAATTTCTTAAAGATGTGCTATAGAATTATAGTAAGTAAACAAGTAATGTTTAACAAAATTTAAATACAAATTGTTGCCACAAAACAGACAATTGTGACAACCGTTACATACGGAAACTGATTTGATCTGGAGGTTGCCAGATGATCAGTTATTGAGTATTAAGTACACATATCGTTATTACTGAAAGATTACCCAACAAACAAAGCAAATGCTTAATAACTATTAACCTCAACTATCTGGCATCTCCACACATCGCCACACATCTGCCCCACAATTTGAATAATTTCATTTAAATTCATAACGATTATTGAAATTGATGTTTGGTTTAATTTTCTTTTTTCTGTTTGAATTCACTTTATATTTTTCAAGTTACTTTTAAATTCATTTGGCTAATCTTTTTTCTTCAAGTGTACAAACTAGATAGAGCCAACAAAAAAAAGTGGCCAACGAATTGAATGAGTGGCAATGGCAGTAAAAACGGAAAATAAAATGCACATTAGCCAAAGCCAAAGGCGCACAACCGCCACAAGCGGACCAAAAAGAATACGATAGAAAAAAAAATAAACTGAAAAGGGAGAAAAAGAAAACCTAAAAGGAAGGAAATTGTTACGTCGCTTGCTGGGCTTCGTCTGAATGTTTTGTGAATGAAGAAGATGATGGTGGAGGTGTAAGGAAATATTTTTGTGGGTGTTGTGTGTGTGTGTTTGTGGAGGTGCAGATGAGCAAGAGCAAATCGAAATAAATAAATAAAATCAAATGTTCTGTGCACGAAAAACTTTCAGGTTTCAGTTGTAGTAGAAGCTTGAATCTGAAGTTGGTTTAGGTAAACGGCGTCGCCATAGTCGTCGCCCTTCTTTGGGAGCACTGAAATTACATCTTATGAGCGTCTGGAGGTTACGCTTTGGGAACGTATACGTAACGTAACGGAACGCAACGGGCGAACGGCGAATGGCAAAACGGAAACGGAAACAAAGCGATAAACTTTTGTTAGTGCCTGTATATGTATGTATGAATGTATGTACATATATATGTATGTATATAGAAAGAAGTAAGAAGCTTGAAGCAAATCCACACTTTGGGACCCGCGAGAGCATAAAAGTGTAAAAGTGCGAGAGCGTGGCAGTGTGAGTCAGTAAGCGATAGAAAAAGTAAAAGAACGTAGTGGCAGGCAGCAGCTCCTGGAAGAGCTGTTGCCCAAGACAAAAGCAAAACATTTCCAAACGGAAGCAGCGTGTAAATGTCGGCTAACACTTGGCTAAGTTTCCTGGCCAAGAATCAAACACTCAAACACTTTACACACACACACAAGTACTAGTGTGCGAATGTGTGTGCATTGCCAAGTTCATTTTCTTTCCAACTGATTTATGAGATTTCGATAGTCGCCAAACTGTAATGCAATTTGCTTTAATTTTTTAGCCAAACCCAAACGAAGACTGATTGAGTTCAAATCCAATATAGAAAATCAATAGCTAACAAGCAAACGCAAAAGAAAATAAACTAAAATAAAAAAAAATAAAGAAAGTAGTACAAGAAAAACGAAAAACTTTGTTGAACGGTGGGAGGGAGCAACAACAACACCAAAAAAAAAGTACTCTTAATTTTCCACAACACAGAAAACGTGACGAATTTTCGCGTGGTCAACAGAGTGGAGGCAAAACTCTTCTTCAACTTGATTTTTATAGGACAAGGACACGATGGCCAATATAAGAATCCCATTCGTAATGTGAGTGGCTCATTTGCTGACCGTTTGTTTTCATTTCATGAGATTTTCCGCTTAAAAACCAATTTTACTTTTCCAATCTTCTTTAGACACAATATGTACAACAAATTGCAGGTAGATTAATTAGATTTGACCAAAAAATGAAGACGGTCAAGATTTATTAGGTTGATTTATTATAAATAAGTGGGATTAAATTTAATTTTCATCTTTGCATAGATTTTAGTGAAAATTGTTAAATTTTTTAGTATCTCAATTTTATTAAAATCAATTAAAAATTTGGTATTTGAAGTGGCTCAAATTAAGAAAATCTCACTACAGCAAACTTTCTATGCAATGGTTAATACTGTAATATTAAAGTTTAAATAAATATATAAATATAGTTACCTCCTTTATGTAAATTATATTTTTAACTTGTATTTGAAATAAAATTAATTTTAAATTCGAATTGAAAATTAAATAAATTACTCTTTAATGATTAGCTTAATGTCTGCCATATTACACTAAGTTAATACTGATTAATTTAATTTGTATAAATTTTCGCTTAAGTAATCACACTTTGCGACTAAAAGAAAAGAAATTCGAATTGATCAAGACCGGCTTAAAAGATTTTATCGTTGGCTGATGCTTTTTCACCTCTTGAAATAAATGCAAAATTTAGGGGAAATATATCAGCATTTGTTTCAAAATACTATATGCAACTATAAGTTTTCTGAGACAATCATAAGGTCCAACTAATTACATCTAGAAAGGAGTTAACCTACGATGTAAAGAATCTAACACCATTCTATATTCTCCATAATCTAAATTCTTTCAGTTAAATTAACTTATCGATTTCTTTTATGAGGATGCCAAGTCTTGGAAAAATTGTGGATTGTGCTAAGTTACCGTAGAATCTAACAAACATACATATATGTATATACTATTCTGATGTTCCATTTCAATATATCCTATTTGGTCAACTGATCCTCATAGTATTGCTATGCGACATAACTAAAAGTAGACTATATCAGTTATAGAAAACTCGTAATGGAAAATTTATTTAAATATTGTGAGAAGCTCATTTGGCCACCCTTTTTCTCTGCTTGCTACATCTAAAAACTGTCAGTCACATGGCCAAAAAAGAAAAAAAAAACAGCAACAAAAAAAATGTCATTTTGACTAAATACACCTTTTGTTGTTTTTGATTTATTGTTGTCCCAAAAGTATTTTGCATGTGCTACTGATTTGCCACCCGTGTTTCTACTCTCTCTCTCTCTCTACCTATCTCTCTCCCTCTTTCTCTCTATCCTACTAGCTCTTTTTGTGTATGTGTCTGTTTGATTTGTTTAAACAAATGTCCAGTTGCTTCGCTTTCATTTGCCTGTCTGTCTCTAACATCAGCTGGCAGGTTCAATTTCTGCCCTTAACCGAAAAACCGCCTCTTTGGCGTCTTCGAGTATTTGAACCCACACACACGCCCCACCTCTCCCCCCTCTCTCTTCTCAAACTCCCACATCTTTTGTTACCTGTCCACATAGAGTATGGAGTATGTGTCTGTGTCTGTGACTATGTCTATGTGTGTGTGTGTTTTTGTGTGTTTGTCGTCCACTTGTCATGTCACTCAGCATCATTGTCATGCCAGACAATGGCAACCCGGTCAACCAGTCGTCAATCTGCTACTCCTATGCTTCTTCCTCCATCGTCTCCTCCTCCTCCTCTTCCCCACTTGTTCACCTTTGCTTCTATTTCTATCTCCATTTTCTTTTGCCAACAATTTCATTTACATTTCAATGTCTTCTCTTTCTCTTGCACTCTCCTTTCTCTCTTTTATTCTATCTCTTTCTATTTCGCTGACATTCTAAATTTACCGTTACAAATCAATTGTCAAGTTATGGCCGTGACAAGTCCTTTGGGTGTTAGACAAGCTCCAGCTTTTCATTCTCATTCTCCTTCGCCATCTTCATCTTCAGCTCCAGTTCCTTTACATCTATTTCTCATCCTTCTGTGCGTGTCAATGTGTTGATATCCTTGAAGTGGAGCCCCGATTTGAAATCAACATTATGTTGAGATATTTTATGCCCAATTTATGTTAATTTTTTTTTTTTTTTTTTTTGCCATCTTTCGGTTGGCCACAGTTTAGCCATAAAAAAAAAAAAAAATAACGACCATGAAAAAAAGTCAAAGAGCCGACCTTGAGGTTTCCCTTTAGCCATTCGCATAACAGACTTGCGATGTTTTTCAAATATAAATAATAAAAAGCCAAACTAATATGTCAGTAAAAAACTATAAATAGTATTACACGTGATTTAGGAGAAAGCATGTCACTAACAGCTGACATAAACATTGAAACCTTCAGCTTAGCTGACCCTTAATCCCCACTGATTAGTGTATGTAACTGACCATGGAATTGGGAATTCTATTTGCAATGTAAGTAGGTCGCCAAGAGACTCTCACTAAGTGGGCCAATACCCGAACGCTTCAGTCAACCAATATTGGGATCAAGGTAAGGCTTTCTTTTTTTTTTGGTTTCTAAGATCAGATTTGGAATGAATGGAAAATGGGGACAGATGAGGAGACCTAGATCTGACCTAGATCAACAAAATCATTTTTAACAATAACTTCTAATATATATTTCGGAAATTTCTACCTGTTACTTATAGTTCGTGGGTATCATTAATATACCTCCTTCTGTTTTAGCTTACAGGGTATAGAAAATCGAAATCAAGCATATATTTTATTATGGCCCAAGTTTTGGATATTTATGTGCGATTTTTTTCTCATTGAGCTAGAAATCGTTTAGCCATCGCATGGTTATATATATATATATGTATATATATATATCTGTATATAGAAACTATGTATATATATATATATGTGTGTCTGTACGTGCTGTGGCAAACTTTTTGGGGTTCATTACACACACACAGGCAGAAATATATCGAACAAGAGAGCAAGGAGAAAGGACGAGCGAGTGTGTGTGTGTGTGTGGTTGTTAACATTTTGACAGCCAAAGCAAAAGGATTTAAGTTGTCAGCGCATACTTTTGGCCATTTTATTTGTATTTTATGGTATGATGGGGGGGGTGGGGAGGGGTGGTATTGTCCGTTGTATGGGTTGGCATGTTGGCCATGGCCTTGTTGTTGCTGCTGCTGCTACTGCTGATGCTTATTAACATATTGTGTGCTGTTTTTCCTCATGTCGCGCCATTGACAATTCATTTGTGTTATCACACACATACACAGGCTTAGTGGGTCCTAAAACAAAAACCAAAATACAAAAAAAAAAAAACAAGAAGAGAAACAAGCCCAAACTGTCAAAATTGGACAGGAAAAATGTTTATGTTTAGACCAGCGAAAAGTATTTTCAGAGATTTTCTCATGTTGATAATAATGTGACAAACGACAAACAATACGAGTTGGCAAATTTACCTTAAACTAAACCCAAAAGCATCTTTCCACAAGTCAAATCAATCCCAATCAAAAACCATAAAATTTGAAAATAAAATATTTGCTTAACGCTTCAAAATTTGACATCAAATTGATGAAACTAAAATTTGATTTATGTTTATGTAAATATAAATAAACCGATTTAAAGTGAAAATTTAATATACCCAGAAAATCTCTGTGGAACTAATATAATTGAATCTAATACTAAATTGATGTAATGATTTGATTGATATATATTTAATA
The DNA here is from genome assembly GCA_018150375.1 of Drosophila sturtevanti. Classification (NCBI taxonomy): domain Eukaryota; kingdom Metazoa; phylum Arthropoda; class Insecta; order Diptera; family Drosophilidae; genus Drosophila; species Drosophila sturtevanti. Next base: position 3,290,956 of record JAECWJ010000690.1, read on the forward strand.
AATGTAATGAAATATTAAAACGTTCAAACAGAAACGCCAGAAAATGAATCTAAAAAGCATGGAAAATAATATATATTGGTATATTCTTTCCTGTAAATGTTAAACTTAGATCTGGGCCATGTCTTGAGGGTTTGGTTAATTACAGATAGGTCGATTTTTGTTTAATAAGTATTGGAACTTTCTTGATAAGAAAATTAATATAAACTTGAAATCGGCAATTCGAACTTGAAACGGATTGTAAATAAAATTTTTATACAAGAGTTTTCTCTCATTTCAGTTTCCATCGATTTATTTTTCATCTACTTGAAATGAATTCAACTGACTAAAGTAAATAATTTTTATTTACCATATCTATATAGATGTGTATATATAAAGTTATAGAATTCGTAAAAGTAACTCTTAGGCTATCGTTTGCTAACTTGTTAGAAATGAACCATGTTTTCTGTGTGGTCGCTTCTTTAAAGTTCATCAAGAAGAACAAAAGTTATTGACTTGTGAATTTTGTACTTTGTTGGAAAATATTTCAGTCCTTATCTCAACTTTGAAAAGCCGAAGATATCCTTTAAGAAGAATATGATATCTTAATTCAATAATAATATAATAAATATTAAGTGACCAAAAACTTTAACAATCTAACTAGTAGATAACTTACCTTAAGAGATTTTTTTAAGAATTTATTTACACATTTATTTCATTGTCTGCAATTTATGTGGAACTTGGCTTCAGGTGTAGAGTCCTGGAACTCCATCTATACATAAATTGTGGCCCAGTTGCATGACAACCTACTTTATTCAACGTTTTGCCTTATTCTGTTGCTGACCCGCATTGACATTGCATTTTAGTTGACTGCTTTTGCTGTTGATGTTTTTGTTGGTGTTGCTGTTGCTGTTGGTGATGTTGAAGCACCTATAAAAATGACCCTTTTTCCCTGCGTCCTCATCATCATCATCTTCATCATCATCTGCTTTAACATCACACAGATTCTAGCCATAATTTAGTGTTCTGTAGTTGAGTTTCAGTTTCGCAAAAGCTGCTTTACCTATTTAGCATAATTTCCGTTATTTTCTTTGCTGTTGGTGACGTCGCGTCGCCTAGCAACATCAACAGCAATAGCAACAGCAATGACAGCGGCAGCGGCGGCGACAGCAACAACAACAGCACCAGCAGCAGCATGTCCTTTAGCCTGCGGTGCATTTTGGCCACTTTTGTGCATCTCAATTTCTTATTTCACTCTCTTTCTCCCTCTCTGCCACTGCTTTTTTGTCTCTCTTTCTCTTTCATTTTATTTGAACATTAGCTTGCCGCTTAACATTTTTCGCCTCGCTTATATACTACACACATACATACATACATACATACATACATACACATATAAACAGGTGAGTGCAACTGAGTGCAGAAGGTGCTTTTGGTGGTATGGTGGTATGGTGGGAGGGAGGGGTGGGATAAAGAGGGGGACTTTTAGTTTTTGCTTTAATTCGCGTACAGTCTGCTGTTGACATAGTTAAATGTTCATTTTGCTCATTTATTATATGAATTTATTGTTGAATTCTGACCACAGTTTACAAAAACTTTTTAACCAGGCCGAAAAATGTCTTGAATAACTCAATTAAGACACTTTTTGGCCATGACCATGTTTCTCTCTAACCGTGTGTGTGTGTGTGCATGTGTGTGCATGTGCATGTGCGTGTGTACTCAGGTGTGTGTACAAGTTTATGAACTTTAGAGCGGAAAGTGGATAGTGCTGCATAGGACATAGACATGCTCCATGTTAGGCAAACACGCAACGCATTTTCGCACTCACGCAAATTACCAAATAAGCGACGTGCGAATTTGCGTGTGTGTTTGCATATGCATACATACATACATACATACACCATTCACACACACGCACACACAGACACACACATCATATATACATCTAATTGTATATGTGTCTGAGTGTCTGCCCAGTTTCGTTCAAAGTTTACCTTTCGGTTTTTGGTGCAAATTTGATTTGGTTACCCATGCTCGTGAGTTGGAGGAACTTTAACTTGCATTTTCCATGATTTTCGGCGTTACTAGTGCAATCTTGCATATATATGTACCACCATTTACCACCACCATCACCCACCGGATGTTCAAATGAAGGTAGAGACTGCAATGCTGGTAGGTGTGTTGCTTGCTCAGGTACATAGTTAATTTGAACAACAATGCTGCTGCTGTTGCTGCTGCTACTACTACTAACTGATGTTGCTGCTGCTGCTGCTGCTGGTGGTGGTGGTGTTGATGTTGCTGCTGCTGCTGCTGCCTTTCAGCAGTTCATGCTGATGCCATATTATACTCACATCTTTCGCCATTAAGTGCAGTAAAAGCGTCATGGATGGGGATTGCTAACAGCTACTAAAAACTCAATTATCAGTTAACAGATTTTATGGTACACAGCAGGTAAACGGCCCCCGGCAATGGTTTAAAATATGAAATGAAAGTATCTAGAATATTGTAAAGTTTTAAGTTTTTTTTTATGGTAATTCATAGCAAGATGATTTTGCTGGACAGTTTGTTTTTCTTCATTCTGGTCCCCTTTTCTTTATATTTGCATATATATATATATATATAACTTTATCTGATCTATTAATTGTATGACTTTTGTCATTGCTTTTCTTTCAAGGTTTTAATGCTTCATGTATTTCCTTTTGGTATAATTTTATGGATACAAATCTATTTCTATTATTTTCTCTATCCATTTTTCCGTATTTTATTATTCCTTTTTTTATTATTCAATTTGCTTTGCACTCATTTTTTGTTTAAGTCTTTTCTATCCTTTATTTTCTGTTTTTCATATTCTTGTAAAATGAATATAGGAACGAAATATGTCCACATATGTATGTATATCAATACTTAATCTGTTAGCTTATACAGATCCACTTAAACTAATTTTATTAGCTTTATTTTGTTTTTTTTTTGTGTTTCTCTTCATCTAGTTATTTTTCCAACTTCCTTTTCATTCCTCTGTTTTGTAAGTCTTACTTTGATTTACATTTTCTGTTTAGTTTTCTTTTCCGTTTTATTTGCTACATCACATTTTCTTTATTTATATCCTTGAATACGTATTTTCTATTTCTATTTTTCTTTTCTGCATCTTTATTTTGCTTCCTTTGGCTGCCTTTTTGTCTCAATACCTTTTTAGTTTTCTTACCTCTGTTTCCTTAGTCCGTTTTCTGCTTCACTTATTTTTTATGAATAATATGTTTCGCTTTAATCCTAAAACACATTGCATATTTATAAGTAAGTTTAGTTTTGCATTAACCTAGAGTAACTTTTCTATCATGGTTGGCTGAAGGTGCTTATAATGAATTTTTGGGGCATCATCAACTGGTCTCTGTTGGCAGATCTGAGGGTTGCACCACCAGACCTTTGCACCATATCCCGTATAATTGCGAATTAGCGTCCCCTGCCCCTAAGACAAGTAGTTAGCACTCAATCTCCACCGAGTCTCCATCCTCCACTTTCCTCCCATTTTAATCCATCAAAATTATGCACATCAGAATAGACAAAGTTTTTGTGGGTGACTGGGGGTAGTTTAGTTTAACTAAACTGAGAGAGAGAATGGGCAAAAAATATGCGCTCGAGGCCGATATGCAATTTCATTTCAAATTCATATACCAAAAACTTTTCGCCTGCATCCTAAACTAAAATTCAAACAAAAGGCGCCTTTAAATCGCTATTAAAACTCACTCACATAGCCCTCAAAACTGACCCATATGCCGCACTACCATCTAGCATAAGCAACCCAAAAGCCACCCACATGGCCAATATGTCAGTAAGTTGCTAGTGTAGAGCAACGGCAACAGAAATACTAACAGCAACAACATTAGCAACGGCAGCGAGCATATTTTGGCAACATTTTGTGTGTATGTGTGTGTGTGTGTGTTGGCATTAATTTATGCAAATAGTTGGAAAAATATTAATGGCCGCTAGCAGCTGTGTTAGGGAACCGGGCATTCAAAAAAGGGTTAAGGAAGGGCTAAAGGAAGGATGCAGGACTTATGAAAGTTCAAACAGTAAATTGAACGGCAACAGCAGCAACAAAAACAGTATCAACAGTAAACAGCAGCAACAGTTTGGCAGTTTTGCGACATTTGAATTAAATATTTATGTCTTTAAAAAAGTTAAACAATTTCCGTTACATTATGGCACATAAAAGCAAATAAGCCGCCAAGAGCTAACGCTCCCAAAAAACCCACCCACTAAAGAACCCCCCAACCAATCCCATCCAACAATCACACTCATGCAGTCGAGAAATATGTAAACAAAATGGCGCACAAGAAATCAACTTGTTCAACTTCCAACTTATGGCGCACTTCCGCCCAACAAAATACATAGTCAAACACATTTTATTTCATTTCATTTCAGTTGAGATTGGTCTGGTCCGCTCTGGTCTGGCTCTGTTTTGTTCTGGTCAAAGAGCAGTCCGAGAATTAAAATGAAACACAAACGGAAATGCTACAGAAATCAACCAACTGGCATAAACTTTTTGACCCAATCCCTACCCCTAACCCCATTGCCATAGACCACGCCGCTTTCTACCTACCCACCGCCATTCAAGCCATCCACTTCGTTTTCCTTTTGTTATGATGTTGGCTCGACCAAATCAAGTAAAAAATTTTATTGGCAATTCGAAACATCGACTTAAAAATACCCAATGTCAAAGAATTTGCAAACAAAATGAATATTAACAAGAGGAAGTGGCGTATTAAATAAGTTTAGTGCAATATAATAATATATGTAAACATTCCTACTTACATATGTAATTATTTAAAAATTGTTTACAATTTGATTATTTAATTTTATTAGTTTTCTTTGTTATCTGTTGAGTTCTCATTTAAAATCTATCTCTCTCATTCTCGTTAATGTTAATCCTTTAGCAGCTGTTATTCTAAGGCAAGTGTTGGTAAATAGCAAAATTCCTTAAGAAAGACTCGAAGAAATAAAAAATGTTAATTTATGATTAATGCAAGATTTTTGGAGGATTTGTGTTAAAATGTATCTATATCGCATCTTAAGAACTGAAAAATTGTCAAAGAATATTTTTCAAGCAATTCTTTATACAATTTTGTAAATAATTTCTCTGAAGTTCTGAATATAAATATATAAGGGACAACAGATGGAGTTCGAACTATTTATGCATATTATTTAAAAAATTTTATTATAACATCCCGCGAAACTCTTCAGTTCCCAAAAAATATCGTACAGTGTTAATTGTTAATCACTTTCCAAACTGGTTTTATAATCATCCTGTCTCTATACTCATATAAGCTTTAAAAATCTCTTCAGCATACCCTTTAATTCGAAATGAAAGCTTACAGGGTATAAAAATGGTTTACTGTAGAAAACGAAAATTTTCCATGTGCCTTTTATCGGCCCCCCTGAAAAGAATTTCAGAAACTATTGAGCACTTGATGGCCAATAATCAAGGCCAACAGCCACTATGACTAATGGCTTCATTAAGCGATTCACTAACTAAACTTACCATGGAATAGTATTCTATATTTGGCCTTTCATTTTATTGGCCAGCTTTCTGTTGTATTCTGCTACAAATATGAGAAAAATTTGTTGGTTCTACCACAAGTGTTTAAATATGCATGCCATGGAAAATTCCATTGATTTGTTGAATTACTTTTTCAAAAAACCAAAAACTGTACATTCAAATTTTAAATAAAGGCACAGCAATATGCACAAATCTATATATCTATAGTTATATATAAACAATATTGTATACATATATATACTATAGTTTTATTATACAAACAATAAAGTAACAGAAATGCTGAATGCAATTGACTGGGCACAAAACAATTTGTATATTTGGAACACAACAAAAAATCCAATATTTGGTTGACCGAAACGAAAAGTAATGAAAAAGAATTTGTTTCATTTTGTTCAAAACACGTTTTTATTGATAGTTTGATGGCATTTAAATGAAGCTTTGCTATCAGTTTCCCATCAACCGAGTCAACCAATAATAGGAAATTATAAAATTCTATAAAATTCTGCATATATCTACATACATAAGTCAATTGAAGTTAGTATGTAATTGTAATTGATCGATTTCTTAAGAAAAAATAAAGCATAAAAAGTTATTTAGCTGGAAAAAACAACTCAATAAAAATAAAAATAGAAATTCTTTGCTGTAAGCTGATTTACTATATCAATGCCAATGTATGAGCCTAGTTAATGTAGCCAATAAACAATTTTCACAAATTAACATTTAAAAGAAAGTCTTCCTCATTTATGTAGGTAAGACGAGATAAATACTACAAAAGGTAACATAAATAGATTAAAGAAAATGAATGAAATTGAGATGTTTACATGCTATATGCGTCGCTAACCTTCGACCTTCGACCTTAATTGAAAATGTTTTAAATTTAGAAATCTCTAATTGACGTTTAATTTTATTGATTTTAGATATTGAGATCGAATTGTATAGCGAAAAGCCGATTGATGTATACTCCAATTATTATTGACAATTCAGATGAATTTGAACATTTTCATTTGGTAAGTATTTGCCATCATTTACCTGCTGATTGTAAATATTGATTTCACATTCCCTTTGTGCTTATCAATCGAGTGGAAAATACAGAATGCCCACCATCAGCAGGGCAGGCCAGTTTGATTTTTGGCTATTATATACATATATAAACATATATATATATATATATGTGTATACTCGTTACATTCCATATTGCACATATATCTTTTAGATATATATATGTATCTCAATTCACATTCAATGGATATGAATGACGCGGTATCCAGTCATCCAGACGGTATTCCCAGCCAGAATTTCATGTTTGTTTTGTTTGTCTCTCCGCACATCAAAGTAACTGAAAAATGACATGTGCTCGAGAGTTCGAGAGTTTCGGCGGGTCTTAAAAGCTCAATGAGCAAAAATTGTTTGATTTTGTCTATCCAACAGTTTGTTTGGCAATTCGCCCTATGTATCCTATTCTATACTACATACATATATTGTACTCCTCCTTCTCCTGCTCCTCTTCATCCTCCTTTGCACTGGTGTCAGTCATACTCATACCCTTAAAATATATATATTTGATTTTATTTGGCTTTTATGTGAACATAAGCTGCACGGTTCTCGTCCTCTCTCTGGAGCTGGTGCTGGATGACAGCCCGTTTGTTTATATCACCGTTGACATTCTAAAATAATTTCGTTTGGCAGGAGGCCATAAAAATGCTTCAATTTTTTTCTTTTTTTTTGGCAACTAGAATTAGTAATAAAATCTACATATTTCCACACACACATGGCCTCAAAAGCTCAAATCGAAATAATTCTGCATTTCCCGCATGTCGTATATACATATTTACTATTTTATATTTCAATTGCAGTTGAGTATTTAGCTAAACAAATTTTATAAAACAACAATAAGAACAATAAAAAAATATCATCAATGGTCCTACTAAAGGTAAACGACAAACAATTTTCAGTTTAAAATTCATTCTTTTCATTTATTTGTTTATTTGCTTTGAGATGTCCCAATGGACAAAAGAGAGCTAAACTCAAATTGGCTAAAGTGACATTTTTATATGAATTGCTTGAATTTTTTTAAATTAATTTAAGAAAAAACTTTTTTGTTAAATAAAAAAAACTATAAGTGATGTACCATTTCTGATTATATTTGTATATTATGTATGAATGTGGCCAAAAGAAATGCAATAATTAAATGGAATCTAAAACGTATATCCTGAACTATATATGTAGTTATTATATTTCTTTTCTAATCAAAAGAGATAATTTATGATTTATTTATTATAATAATTTATGATGTTTAATAAAAATCAACCAATTTATTGTAGATACATATGTATACTTATGTTCACATATATGTGTAGGGTTCACATTTGAGACTTTACCCTCCATTCTCACCCCCTTGCATCAATCTTTACTTTTATTTAATATTGCTCTTAAACGAATTCCAAATAGGATTTCCAAGTAGCACTGTTTTTTATACCCAAACTTTGGGCTAGACATGTCTTAGTGATGTATATAGCCTTCTCATTCTAACTAAGCAACCTGGGGAATGCGTTCAGCAATAGCTATCTGAGTCTCACTCACTCAAATTAACGGTAACATGCCTTTTGTCGTACCTTTATTGTAAGTCATTGATTGCAGCAAAAATTCTCTGGCGTATGCCAATATGTGACAACTACAAAATGGCATCTAATTAAGTCCAGAAATAGGTGGCAATAACGACAAAATGGATCGAAATAACATAATCTATGGTACTACAAAAACAGATTGGCAACAGTAAAAATATTTAATAAAAATCTTACAAAACGTAATTTATTGACAATTAGAAAACTTAAGTGATTACCTAATGAGTAATCTAGATCGTATTAATGAAAATATTTTTATACATTTTCGAATTTGATTTGAAATATCTGTTGATATTTATTTCTCATGGTGTTTACTTAAAAATTAAAAAGAAAAATATCTTATCTCTCTCACTTTAAAACGATAAATTATTGCTTTGGAATAATTTTTTAAAAGAAAGAAATGATTCGAAATGATTTGGATAATGTATCCAAAGAAAGCCGATTCTTACCCTGATAAAAGTTTTCATAATTCGATTCAAATCTTTATTGAAAGCAAAGAATGCTTAATACCGATTGTTAATCAATAATAGAAGTAGTATAACAAAGACATTTTCATTTAAATTCTAAAATTCTATTCATTTTAACAATTCTCATAGTTGAATAAACTGAAAGGAATTTTAAAGTTTGAAAAACTGAATAACTATTTTCAATGTTGTGTAGGCTTAAAAACCTTTATTTCATAATTTTGCATTATATTATGTTCATAATTTTATAATACATGTATTATGTTTATGTAACATTCCAAAAAATATAACAGATCAATTCTCCAAGGGAGTTCATTGAACATTGGAAGAGAATTTTGATCACTTTTAAAAGAAAAAGAGTTTTAAATATCTGTTAATAATCTAAATTTTTTCTTCCATAATTTACTTACCACATGAACACTCGTTAGTCTAGCTAATTGGGAACGACATTTCAAAAGGGCCTTGGCAGTTGGTAATTGTTGGTATACCTTTAAAATCTACAAAGAAACAAAAATAAAATATGGATGTATTCATATATGAAAGTTAACAAAATTTTCAGCCTAATGAATAACTAAATTAATTCCGTGGTATGTCTAAAAATTTTTATGCCTATATCGTATGAGTGCATGTGGCTAATTAAGAGTCTAAATATATCAATGAGTTTAAGCCTAGCACGTGCCAAACACAGACAGTCTCTCGCTTTCTCTCTCTCTCTCACACACACTCCACTCTCTTTCTCTGTCTCTTTCTCTTTGACATGGCAATTAAATTTTAATTGAGACACTTTCAAGCAAATGATAAAATGCCTAAGGAAATGCGATTTTAGCAGGCGTAGCTAATTTGAAGTGTATATATACATACATACATATATAATAAAGAAATGGTCAAAAGTTAATAATGACATTAACATTGCCTGCCAAATAACAAATGGAAAAATAAAATCGAAGAAGAATATCGAATCAAAATGTCATGACTTCAAAATGAAAGCGTCAAATGTATTATTTAAAATTCCATCGTGGTACTAACAAAAAAAAAAACCCAAATAATAAAAAAAACTTTATTGACAAAATGAGCAAAAAATAAAAAAAAGAAAACTTCAGTCCACAATTGAAATAATCGTGGCGGTGGAGAGCCCAAAGATTGATTTCAAGCAAAAAAATCAAAAAAGCAGAAAAAAAACCAAAAGAAAGAAAAAAAAGAAGTGTACAATAAAATGCGAAGAGCAACGAAGAGAATTACAATAAAAAGAGACAGTCTGTCAGTTACTGTTGCTGTTGTTTGGTGTTCTTGAACAGAAAACATATTCGGCCAAATGTTCAAAAAAAATAAGAGAAAAAAATATAACCACACACACACGCACACCAAATACCTGACAACACACCGAACAAGCATCTGGACAAGCTGTTTCTCGAATGTAGGTCACCCGTATAGGTAGCTTTCAATTTTTATAACGTTAACCAAAACCAAAACCCAAACTCAAACCCAAACCAAACTAAAAAAAAAAATAAATAAATAAAAACCAAAAAGCATCAGCAGCATTATCATCTTCAAATCTGTTGCTGCTGGTTTAGTTTTGGCTCTTTTCTTCAACTTGCTTACTCTGGATATTCTTGTTCTTGTTCCTGTTCTCTTTATCTACCCTATGAGCCTATGTAAGAAATGGGTATATTAGGCAATTTGTAATGTTTGCTAGTGCTTGATGAACGAGTGATGTTTGAATTCTTAAATATTATTGTTAATTTTATGATAATGCAACATCATCAGTTTGTTTATAAGTTCTTCTATAGATTGATTTCCTTTTTATTCTCGTCTTTATGTACTTATCACATTCTTTGTTTATCATTGACTTTAAATTTCATTCATAACTCATTCTCATTCACTCACTCGTATTCATTAATCCCTCTTTTGTTAAACCTTGTAATAATGTATAAAAAATATAATAATCAGGTCTAAAAAAGGCCCAACTTGTAAAAGGAAATGAAAAATGGAAACATTTCAATTCTTGGAAATATATTATAAAAAATTACAAGAATTACATATGTACATCATGTATGTATGTATATCAAACTTTGTTAACAAAAAGCTTGTATATAATTATCATTTTCTTTTACTTTTGGCCAGTTTAACTTGGCTATTTGCACCGACAGGCCGTTTGAAATATAATAATGAAAATGAAAATCAATTTCAATCAATTGAATCCCCTGAAGTCAATATTCAAAGGAGATTGATTAAATAATTTATTTGCTTATTATTGCTTTAAAATCGAGAAGGAACAAAATAAAAGATGCTTAATTTTTAAAATTGTTAAATAAAAGTTCAATTAGTTAATCTTTTATGTTAAGCTTGGGTTTCTAAATAAATAATCTAAATAAATCTTTTATCATCTGCATCTGAATATTTTGTAAAAGTATCACTTTATTTTAGACACACTTTTTTTTAATATGTACTTATAATATTTTTTTGTTGAATACAAAGTAACATAGAAACACAACATGTATTCTTGACTATTTTTCTCCTTTTGCATCGCTAAAATTGTGCAGCGAGTCTCTGCGGGCTGTCAGATTTTCGTCTCCAATCAAAGTGGATGCTTACATATACGATCATCGTCTACCAACACTATAACCATTACTGTGGCACACTCACACTCTTTCAGTGCTGTTTTATTGTATTCTGATAGTACATAGAGCAACACTGGTCATAACACTATGAAAGTTGACGTATAATTTCAAAATACCTTAAATTCTGCGATTTATCTCCGACATATAAATATGTATGTATATGTATACCTTATATATTTAATACTTAGCAATAATAATAATAGTTTAGAAATCATTAAATTTTAATTGTTAAATAAATGCAAAACGAAAGAAAAATGTAATGTATGTATTTACATAAATTTGCTTCACGCAAAATTGATTAAGAGTTTTTTCAATGAAATATATTTATAACAGACATACATATGTACTATATGGTTATTTCCTTCCCTCAGCCAGATTGTGATTGATCAGATTTATTCTTATTATGGAGTCTGAAATAATTATGTGAAGGAAAGAAAAATAAAATACTTTGTAAGCCCTATTTGTATAAAATTTCCTTCCAAATTAGTTTGCTTAATATTTATTTATATATGCATGTATTTACATATATATGAACATTATTATATATACATTACACAGTATTTCATAGTCGATGCCTAAAATTAAATCAAAAGAATGTTTGTTTTTATGTTGGATGCTTGCAACTGGTGCACCACCAAAAATTCTTTATTGAGTTGTGTCTTGTTGCTAATTGCCATACTTGGCATGTATCTATGAATGTGTGTGTGTGTTCGTTTATGTGTGTGTGTGTGTGAATGAGTTGGCTCTTAAGTGCCGGCACTCTAGTCTCTAAGCGCGTTAAAATACACTACAGATAACAACACCAGGCAACAACAACACATCAGCAACAACAACATGCCATTGCTGCCCCGTTGTTGAACAATCACTCTTGAGTCTCGATGAATGACTGGAGGAGAGGAAGCAAACAAAAGCTTTATAAAAACACAAATATGCCAATAACCTATTGATGTGTTCGATACGCTTTTTATTATAACCATTGTGAGTGTGCTTGGTGTGTGTGTGTGAGCGAGTGTGAGTGTTTGTTTATATTGATATTCTTCAGCGGCAAAAATGAAAGTTGCTCGGTTAGATAGATATGTAGCTAGATAGATAGGAAAGGAAACGAAACAAAAAAAAAAAGTAGAAGCTAACAAGAGATTTTCATGTCTCGGTCACGCACAAAGAAAGAAACACTTGATACCCAAGTCCGACTTAGGTGAAAAGAAGTTAATGCCAAAAAAAATTGCAATATCATGTTGTCTGTCGGTGTGTTAATGAAGGCGGCTGTGGACAACCTACTGACACTTTGACCGATTTTTAGCATACTAAATATAGTAATTTTGTCATTATAGTTTATTATGGTGAAGGCCTTTCGCCAGCTATTAAGCCACACACACACGCACGCATACACACACAGACAGAGATGCTAGTTGCCGTTGTTGCTCTTGGCCAAGTCATAAGTCTATAAACAATTTGTACTCATTTCTTGTCTATGTATAAAAATTGCATTCTTTTATTAGTACTATTAGATATAATAAATGAAATATGGGTAATATTAATAACAATATCTTGAGATTAAATTTACTTAAATTAATATTTACTTATACTTTCATATGTGTAAATTGAAAAAACATTTCTATGACATGGAATCGGGGGGAAAACTTTCTTGACCCATATATTTTTGTCTTCATTTTTTTTTTTTGCTTTTATTTTCCTTTGTTAAGTCAAATAAAGATAAACTGGTTCTTGTGCTAAGTATATGCTAATGGATATTAGTCATAGTAAGTTTGTCTTTCTTTTTTTATATACATACATATATACTTATTGTTCGCTTATTTCGGTCAAAGTTATTAACTAAACCATCATCGATTTGTTTAACTATAAATTAAGACCAACAATCAACTGCAATTGCAATTGCACATTACATGTACCAATCTTGGGGCTTTTTTGATGGCCAACATGGGATACAATTTTGTGTTCATTAGCCATAAAATTACCAAAAAAAAAAAAAAAACAAATCAAACCAAAACATAATATAAAAGAAGAGACAGAGGCAAGAAAACACACGCTTATATTAGTCATGCGTATAATTGAGATGACTCTGACTATGATGATGACCTTAAAGCATAAGGTCATAAATAGAGCATTAATTGCGGTCATATATGCAACTCTCAAATAAGTTAACTTAACTTCCAACTACTTACAACTTGACCAAACATCAATAGCTTCAGCTTAATGTGGCGCAACAAAAGTTTCGGCTAAACTTTGCTTGTGTGTGGGGTCAGAGAGAGAGAGAGAGAGAGACAGAGAGAGAGAAAGAAATAACATAAATAAACAAGTAAAATATGAGAATTTTTCAGCATTTTAGCTGGCTAAGTACACTTTGAAAAAAGTTATAGAAATGAGTTATAGAGGTACTTAAAATATACTAAATATTTGGTGAATTTAGTGAAACGAAAAATGAACTAGATTAAGCTGGAAAAAAAATACTAAGTCATTAAATGGAACGCAAAAAGAACTAGATCAAGCTGGAAAGAATACTAACTAGTGGGACACACCTGTTTGTTACTTCAGTAAACTTTAAGCATTATTTTTTATAAAAATATACATCATCTAATCTAAATATATATATATCTGAGTTTGTTCTCATAAATATTTCTTTATCATTTATCGATGAAATTATCAAATACCATTGATTTAAGACCGTAAATTAAAATGATTTCACATAAATTTAAATAAATTAAGACTCTGTTAAAATAAATTTCCATCACCAGTAAAGAAAGTATGATTTCAAGCAAGTAAGAGCAAACCAATTAATATTTTTTTTTTTGTT